>OX422190.1:8690943-9010943 GCA_949130485.1 Agelas oroides
CGTGAATGGTAGATTCAAAACATGTACTACATATGAACTTTACAAAACACGTACACACACGGATGCACACATGTACATGTATGCACGCATGCACACATGTACACAACCATTCACACACGTACGCACGCACACACACATGCATGCACACATGTATGCATGCATGCACACACGTACGCACACACGCACGCGCATGCACACACACACACACACGTACGCACACACGCACACGCATGTACACACACACACACACACACACACACATCTGGCCAGAGAGATGAAAGTTCTTCAATTGTCATCTTGTTGTAAGTCTTGTCTGGGTCACGCAGTTCCACGTTATTGACAAAAATCTGGGAGGAGAATGGAGAGAAAGGAAGGAAAGAAAGGAGAGAAGGTGAGGGAAGGGAAGAGGAGAGGAGGAAGAGTTGAAGGAGGGAGAAAAAATAAGAAAGGAGAAGGGAAGATGAGAGGAGGAGAGAAGGAGAAGAGGGAGAGGGGAGGAAGGGGAGGGAGAAAGAACATAAAAATGGCAGGTGTAGTGATTACTGGAGAGCACATCTGCACGACTGTTCTTTTCCTCTCCTCCACCAAACCCCCCCCCCCCACACACACACACACACACACACCTCAGCCAGACTAGTTTCAAATGCAGCAATGTCCTCTGCAGCTTGCTGGTAGGTGTCCTGAGGAATGTCTGGATTAAGGGCAGTCAGCACGGACACAATTAATGTCTCCAGTGCACGCAAGTCCTGCAGTAGAGAGCTTACAATGTCATGGTTACTGACTAACACACACACACACACACACACACACACACACACACACACACACACACACACACACACACACACACACACACACACACACACACACACACACACACACACACACACACACACACACACACACACACACACACACACACACACACACACACACACACACACACACATACCATTGGTGCTGTTCTGTTGTCAAGGTAGCTACTAGCACTTGGCAAACTGAGACCAGACTGTTCAAGCTATGTCATGGTGTGAGGGAAGAAGGGAGGGAGGGAGGGAGGGAGAGAGGGAGGGAGGGAGGGAGGGAGGGGAAGGGAGGGGGAGGAAGGGGGAGGGAGGGGGAGGGAGGGAGGGAGGGAGGGGGAGGGAGGAAGGGCTGACAGGGTTTCCAATGGAGAAAATACTTATTAGAAGTACTTAAGCTGACTGGACTATACTAACGTACCTGCAGAATATAATTTGACGAGTTCTTATCATCAACATCCACATACAAACCAAAGAAGGCGGGGCTTGAGAGTAGCTTTTCATTCAGAAACTGCGTCCCGTTGATATCCCAGTCTGACTCATTCCCACCACTCAGAAGAGACCAACCACCTGCAGGTCAAAGGTCAAGGTTAAAGGTCAGTGCTAGCATGGGGGCCCATACTTTCAATCTTGTGTAGTGCCTGCAATTCATCTCCTACATACTCTTTCCCCCTCAGCTTGTTGTGTGCTGGGCAGGAGCCTGGCAACAAGGCTACCTCACCCCTTTCCCGTTCCCCCCCAAAGCTCAACATTCTAGCCTCTTCCATCCTTCCATACCACCAGTAGGCTCTCCTCTCCCCAAACTAGGTCCCCCTCACACCAACATGTACATTAATTCCCTCCTCCCCCCTCCTCCTCACCAGTTGAGTTAATGACTTCCAGAAGGGGTGTGGCACCCTGTGCATTAATAGTAGCAGTATCAATACAAGATCTGTACAGGTCCTTCACTTTGACAACGGCTGACACGTTACTGTCTTCATCACTCTCAAGAATCTTCTTTAGGGCTATCTGGTTGCGGCCTGCCAGCTGGTCGAACGTAGAGTAGCGGGCGTAGCCTAGGTGTGTGTGTGGTACATTGTATTTGTGTAGTGTTGAGTGGATGATGTAAGAGCCTTTATATCACCTAATGTACTTTCACTTAATTAGATCAATATGTATGAGCATGTACAATGGACAGATACAGGGACAGACACAGAGACTTACCTTCTGGTACAATGTTTTTCTGTGCCCACGCTCCACATGAGAAGTTATAAAAATCGGCACATGGGTCAACTGATTGGTCCATTCCCGACAGGACAAGGCTGGCCAGTTCCACACAGCTCGCAGTGAGACATAAGCTGCTGTTGCTGCTGTTGCTGCCATTATTGTTGTTATTGTTTGCGGTGTGGTAAAGGGTGATCCCGAGACCAGCCGACACTGCAAATAGTGCAGCCACTGCTAGGATCAGAGCTAGGACTGTGTGGAGGGAGAGGAAGGAGAGGAGGGAGGGAGGGAGGGAAGAGGGAGAGGAAGGGGAGGAGGAAGGGAGGGAGGAGGGAAGGGGAGGGAAAGGAGGAATCGAGGGAGGGGGAGGGGGATGAGGGAGAGAGGGAGGAAGGGAGGGAGGGAGGGAGGGAGGGAGGAAAGAGAGGGAGAGGAAGAAGGGAGGGAGGGAGGGAGGGAGGGAGGGAGGGAGGGAGGGAGGGAGGGAGGGAGGGAGGGAGGGAGGAAAGAGAAAGAAGAGGATGAAGAGGATGAAGGCACTCAAAACTAGCCGTGCATCAAGTACTCGACTCAACTCTAGGTTCACAGTCGCTGGCTCCTACATATAGTCACTCTGACCTTTTTAGTATTGCACAATCTCTTGATTCAAGCTGTTTCAAGCTATGTTTGAACCCAGCTGTGTCAGATCTAGCCAGTACTGCACAATATTGCCACATGGGTCAATTTGTTACACTCAACTATTAGCAGAAAGTTAATGAACAGTCTAACAGGAAACAAGGGCTCATTTTCATAATGCCAATGTTTTACCAACGGAACTACCTAAACATTCAACAATCAGCGTTCAGAGCCAGGGACCAAAACACACTTCTTCACTCTTGCCAACAAGCTGTTTCAAGCTGTGTTTGAACCCAGGACCACTATATAGCTGCAGGCTATTGGAGACTTCCCCAGTGTGTTTACTGTGTTGTGTTTACACACAACACAGTCAGTCACACAGAGACATTAAGCCATAGTAGTGAGACATAAAGTACATGCAAGAGTACCTGACCATTAGGTAAAGCTACCAGTGCCAATGTTTCACCAAACTGAGCTAAATAAACATTCTACTATAAGCAGGAAGTCAATGAGCAGCCTAACCAGAAACAAGGGCTCAATTTCATTTTCAACAAAAAAAAACTGGTACATGCAAGTGTACCTGACCATTAGGTAGATGGCATCAACGCCAATGTAACGGAATTACCTAAACTTTCAACAATCAGCCCTCAGAACCAGGGACCACAACATACTTCTTCACTTATGCCCTGATGATGACCATAGTCAAAACATCAGCAAAAGTTTCCAATTTTAAGTTGGTATCACAAAACCTTTTTTGCATACCCTGATTATCGTAGCTAAACTCAGTACAACTAAGCTTGCCAAAAATTTTCTGCCTCACCTAGCACAATGATGGTGCACTTCAGGCAGCGACCCCTGTATACAACTAAACCCTTGGTCCCCATAATAGGATGCTTTTCTGCATCCATTTTGAGTTTGCTGAGGAAGGAATGAGAGAGGGGGGAGAGAGGGGAGGGAAGGGGAGAGAGGGGAGAGAGGGGAGAGAGGGGAGGGAAGGGAGAGAGGGAGAGTGACGGGAGAGGGGGGAGAGAGGGGAGGGAAGGGAGAGGGGGGAAGGGGAGAGGGGAGGGAGGGAGAGAGGGGAGGAAAGGGAGAGAGGGAAGGGAAGGGAGAGAAGGGAAAGAGGGGAGGGAAGGGAAGGGAGAGGAGAGGAGGGAAGGGAGAGGAGAGAGAGGGAGAGAAGGAGGTCAAGAAGAATACTGTGCAGAAATGTCTGCTCCCCATAAGTCATCATAAGCCCTCAAACACATATATATTGGAGACTTTGGTTCCCCCTTAGTCTGAGGTCTGTACTATACCTCTGGTTAGATACATGATTCTTAGATACAATATTCTTCTTACCGGAAACTCTGATAGTCCATGACGTGTATACCATGACACACTGGCACTCAAGCACAGTAATACTGGCCACTGAAGCTAACGTGAACTGGTACTGTGATGTATACTATATCAGACCGGTATCGTCAGCAGCTACCATACACAGTAGAGCTAGCTTATGTACGACAGTAAAATAATTTCTATGATACTACAACTGTAACCAGGTTACCACTAGTAAACATACAGGGACATCTGTCATCTATACTGTTGGCTAGTTGATGCATGACAGCTGATGACAGCAAAGCCTAATGGCTTTGTAAAAGCATCTATGTTTCCTTACAGTCAATTAAGGTCAAGGTATGATGCTACATACAGCTAAAGCCAAAGCGTGTTCACACACAAGTTGAGTTTATGACCCACCCGCTTGCGTATTAAACGAAGTGAATAATACAATGTGCGATACAAGATGGTTCTATTAACTACTCGTAATAACGACTGTACCATGAACAGTAGTATTACAGTGTACTATGTACACAAGTAAGCTTTATACACTCGACACTACACACACACAACATGTATACTCAAGATTACAGTACACACAAAAAAAAAATTGTTTTATAGGTCAACTGATTCTGTAGCGCAGGTTTGTTCACCTGTTTTCACCAGAAAGCAAGGGATCAGCTCCCTCTACAAACTCCTCGTCGCTCATCGGTGATTTAGTAGCCATAAAGTTTGTCGATCACCACGCACCTTTATGGTCAGGAATGCATATCACGTGAGTGTGAGCCCCACCCGTACCCGGGTCACTCTAAAAGTAGGAACGAGGGAATGAGGCAATGGGAAGAAAGCACATTGCATTTTACTCAGCAAACTACTGACATCTTGTTGCTGCAGTCATCAAGAGAAAGCTAATGTCCATTTACTGAGAAGATCATCTATACCTTACAGTTTGCACCAAAGCAATGGCATTGCATATTGCATCATGGTCAGCAAGCTAGTACTTCACTTTTGGCAGCTTGTTAGGTTTCTTTAAATTTGTTAAATTCGTGATTTACTCATACATTGTTCCAACTTTCCGCTACTAGGAGTCATTTTGATTTTTGAGGCTTCTACGGTTTCTTGCTTCATTAGGGAGCCACATATCTACATATTTGTTTCACATACACGCAGCACTATTATTTCCAAAAGCATGTATTATTCTATAATATATGTTTTTTGCAGTCATTCTTCAGTGGATACACACACCAGCTCTGTGCATGTGGAGATCAGATATAATTACTGTGCATGTCAGTATAATTGGATGCACTGGGTAGAGGAGGTAATGTTCAACAGCTTTATACACAATGTATAGCTAAGTGAGACAATTCTACAAGAATAATCAGCACTACAGAAATAGCATGGATCAAATAACTGGAGTGTGTGCATGTTGTCAGCATATAGTTGCTTTCCTCATCAGAGGAGGGTAATGCAAACAAAAGGATATGTTTATAACAGTTCTGCAAGATGCAAGGATACAATAATAGCAAAGTGCTAACTGATAATTGTACCCTAGGTAGTAGAGGGGTATAAATACTTACATTATACATAATTGAGTTGCAATAAAGAACGTTTAAAGGAGTATAAAGAGTCACAACCATGTACTGGAGGGGGTACTGGGGGAAGTCAATACTGTGGGGAAAAAAGGAGAACTGATGTGCATTAGAATAGGTAACAGGTCTCAGAAGTAGAAAGGTGCTGTTGTTTCTCAAGTTTAGAGGCAGGTTTCTCCAGACAACAGGTGCACCAGGGAAGTCAGCTGCCCTTGAATGACTTGGTAGAGGAAGCACAGCTTTAGGTAACACCTTCTGCTTGCTAGAGTGGGCAGATTACTAGACTGCAATAGTGTGGCCTAGTCAGCATTCCAATCCCTCATACACATCCTGAGCGCAAATTTCTGTACTCTCTCCAGTGAGTCAGAGAGGCCTTGTTGGTGGGGGTCCCAAACCAGAGCTGCATATTCAAGGTGTGGTCGAACAAATGTTAGATAAAGTTGCAGCTGGGTCGAGTTGCTTGTATGGCCATAAAACTTCCGATAGATTATGCCAGCCTGTCGCCTAGCCCTTGTACAGATTTCAGAAATGTGGGTAGACCAGTTCAGAGTGGATGTTATCCATACACCAAGATATTTATAGGAATTGACTCTCTCTAGACAGCAGTTGTTTCTTTCTAGATATGATCATGTACTTGCATTTGGTAGACATATATAGGCTCTCCTCTAGTAAATGCTCGAGCTAGCGTAAGGTACCGATATTCGACCACTTAAGCTTTACCGCGTCGTAACTTCCGATTGCCTCATTGTCAGAATATGGTTCAAAGTTCAACCGTTAGAGCACTCTTTGAGCTTATTGATATTCGACTTCCGCGGGAATATCCCAAAGATGCAGTCTGTTATGACTGAAAAATGCCAGTGACGTCTAATACCAATGATCAACCAAACGTACGTATTGTTGACCACCCATATGTTTCCTGTACACATATTTTTGGCCAGACACGAATCAACCATACCAAAACAGCTATAGATACTGTATAGTCTTAACAGTGATTGTTTCCAAGCACTTGCACAATCTACATAGACCAGAGAACATGCACAGTAATTATTACTTTCAAAGAATGTAATATGAATGTAAACAAATATAATCAAGACAACCAAATTAGGTTAATAACAACAATAAAGTATGATAAGCATGAAAAAGCAACTTGCATGTTGCTAACAGAAGTCAAGAAAATGTGACTTTGCAGATATGGCAGATATAGAGTCCATTTTCATCAGTAGAGAGGCAGCTGCAATGCATCCATTTCCCACAGGCTTCCAAGTTGGCGCACTGAATCCATTCTTTTTCAAGCACACTATCAACAATATCTTCTTCGTATGCTCCCAAGCAGGTGGCACATTCCTTTGAAGATATTTCAGCAGACTGTAAGCCATTATCAGCAGCACTAACTTGCTGCTTGCCACTTCTAGTACGCTTCCTCCTTTCAGCTGCCTGCTTCTGTTGAAGTTCCGCCTTCCTTTTCTTCACAGCTTCCCTTTGTTCGGCTCTTCTCAAGTTCTCTTTCTTCAGCTTTCCTTTTTCATTCAGCTTCTCTCTTTAGTCTCTCTTCAGCTTTCTGAATCTTTTCCTGCTCTCTTTGTTGCTTCTTCTCTTCACGCTCTTTTTTCCGTAACTCTTTCGCTGCCTGCTCCTCTTTCTTCTGTTTTTCCTTTTCTTCCAACACTGCAATAGCTTCTGCACTTGTGAGAACACGTGGTCCACTGGATTTCTTGGCTCTGGACTTTGGAGTTGCAGTTAGACTTGGGTAGTTGAGAAATTCAGTGATGTCAGTGAGAACCCGCCGAGTTGTGCTCAAAGAAACAGATTCCTTTGTGTGCGTCACCTTTACAAATTTTCTTCCTCTTGTAAGGATGCACCTGTTGAGAGTTTTGGTTTAACAAATGGAGAAACTTTCTTACTGGAATTGGTACAAGCAGAATTAACACCAGATCCACGAGTGGAATTAGGAGTTGTGACTACTTCAGACACATTACTTGAATGTGACGTAATAGACAGTTCTTTGGGAGAGGAGATAGATACCTTGGTGATGGCTGGTGACTGTTCAGTGACTGAAGGATTAGTTGCAGCTGACAATTGTTCAAGGGATGGCTTGTCTATGCTGTTCGAGTCATTGGCTGACGATGAATCTGTTCCAGGCTGACTTACAGGCGATTGCGGCATTTCTTCACCTGAAGACTGTTCAATGTCTCCAGTGATCATTTCCGATGGTTCAGAAGTATTCAAGAAGTCACCACTGTTAACTCCCTCAGATCTGGGGCTTTTGAATTCGCTGTCAAAAGGTTGAAAGGGATCGGATCGTGCCTGATCGAGTTCACTGCCAATCTCACCCAATATTTCGTCTGGTACATCCTCAGGATGATTATCCATCAACCAGGCCACATAATCTGCGTCTGTATACAAGTCATATCCATTTTCGTACCGACACTGAATCTGCTTGGGTGTAAAGTATGATTCCTCAAGCATGGAAGCATCTTCTCCAGACCTGTCATCGTCTCCTGGTCTATCCATGGAAGAATCATCTGTGGCTGAAGGATCATCACCTTGCCTTTCATTGTGGAGATCACCATCCAAATCTTCATCACTGACTCCGCCTTCATCTACACCAAGAGGAAGTGAAGGAATTTTGATTGCCTCAGGGTTGAAAGGACAAACACCGGCTTTGACAAATCCAGCAACAAGATTTCCTGGACGAATAGCTTTGTACCACGCTTCAGCAAAGAGTGGGGAAAACTGATACTTTGTGACAACACGACCAGGGTTGTCCTGCATAAACTTATGGCAGGCTTCTGACCAGTATACCTTCAAGGGTCGGAAAAAGCTAACATCAAGTGGTTGTGCCACATGAGTTGAATGAAGGGGAAGACAAAACACCACAATCCCTGCCTCTGCTGCTGCTCGTATTGTCTCTGGCTCGTAGTGCGATGAGTGGCCATCAACAAGTAGCATCACGGGTCGAGTGGGAGGAATGTACTTGACAAAGAGTTGCGTCATCCAGTAGAAAAAGAGTTCTTGGTCTGTCCACCCTTTGTCTGACATTCCATAAAGTGTGTTAGGTACTTCCCCCTTACTCCACTCTGGATTGAAGCGTTGTCCATCGAATGTGACCATGGGAGGAAGAGTGGTACCGGCACAGGCAAGAATAGTTATTTGTGCTTTGTTTCCTGATGTGCGACAATGAATCTTCTTTGTCCCTTTGCGTGCAATAACCTTAGGAGGCTTGTGGTCCAGGGGCATCCCACTCTCGTCCGTGTTGTATATTTGACTGGGGCAGTTCAAAATACCATGCTCTTCCAGAGTTGCTTTCAGCAAGGAGTGATACTGTCTCATGCTATTGCCAGTAATAGTAGCAGCTCTAGAAAGAGCTAAGGCATCACCCCTACGCAAAGAAAGTTTGGGGTGCCTTTCCAGAAATCGATGCCACCAACCTTCACCGTTGAATCCTTTGTCTGTCCCTCGCTTCTTGATCACCACCTTATGCACAATGCCAATGACCTCGACCCTTGTCTTTGGTAGACCGATATCGGTACAAGTTAACAAAAACTTGACAAGTTTGTCTTCCTCTACGCCAGAGAGGTAAGGAGTTGGCCCTGACCTGGCGCCATGCACCACTTTTCCTGAGAGTCTGTCTTTGAGTGTCGATCTAGGTACACTGAACTCATCAGCTGCCTTGTTTACGCCGAACAAACCATCCGCAACAGCTTTCATGGCGCCCGTCATCGATTCTTTACTCCATTTCTTGGGTCGATTGCACAGTTCTTGCTCCTTCTGGGCCTTCCTTGTTTGCCTTCTTCGCCCCATGCTCAGGCCTCTGCGCACACGTGTGTATTGAGATTTTGTGCACGACCGATTTTTCCCGTTTCCGTACGTATACTAACTAGGTCGAATATTGGTTCAGGTGGTCGAAATACCGTGGTCGACAAATGGTAGTGGTCGAAAATCGGTAGCTTACGCTACTTTGCACAACATGTACACTCTACTGTCCTGTTTTACAACTCACCAATTGTGTCATAGTCGAGGGGTCCGTCACGAAAGAAATCTCGTACACCGTCGGCAGAAATCCAAACTGAAATCCAGAAATCCACTGTGAAATCCAGAAATCCAATCTGAAATCCAGAAATCCAATCTGAAATCCAGAAATCCAATCTGAAATCCAGAAATCCAAACTGAAATCCAGAAATCCACTTTGAAATCCAGAAATCCACTTTGAAATCCAGAAATCCACTTTGAAATCCAGAAATCCACTTTGAAATCCAGAAATCCATTCTGAAATCCGAAATCCACGTGAAATCCAGCGGATTTCGAAATCTCGTACGCCGAGGCGCGCCGTGACGGACCCCTCGGTCATAGTACAGTGGCGTTGCTGTCTCCATTTCCCCATTTCTTCATTTCCCCATTTCTTCATTTCTCCATTTCCCATTTTTCATTTCCCATTTCCCGTTCCTACTTTTAGAGTGACGTCCCCCGTACCCGTACCCAGGTTCACGTTAGTCTCGTGCCCAGACCCAACCCTCTCGATCTCACGAGGAAAGGGTCTGGTTAGCTAGTCTCGTCCCCAGACCCCAACCTCTCACGAGGTGAATCAAGTCGAATTTTCTTGGGCTATAGCGCACGCTTTTGCGACAATGTAGCAACGATCCCGTATAACGTATAATGCCGTCAATGGAAATATTCACGTAGCCCGGAGCAATAGTTGCACTAATGCAAGTAGCATATGAACAAGAAGCTAAGGGTATGGAGAGTTTAAAAACGTAAACCCTTTGTCGGTACAAAAAGCGCACAAACTTCTACGAACCCGCTAACATATCCGTCACCAAAGCGCAGTATAATGCCGTCAATGGAAATTCACGGCTTTTCCTATCCCGGAGCAATAGTTGCACTAATGCAAGTAGCATATGAACAACAAGCAAAGGGTATGGAGAGTTTAAAAACGTAAACCCTTAATCGGTGCAAAAGGCGCACAAACGTCTACGAGCCCGATAACATATCTGTCACATGCCGTGCCGTATAATGCCGTCAATGGCACGGAAATTCACCGCTTAACCTAGCCTGGAACATTGGTTGCACTAATGCAAGTAGTATATGAACAATATGGTAAGGGTATGGAGAGTTTAAAAACGTAAACCTCTATTCGGTGCACAAAGCGCACAAGCCTCTACGAGCCCGCTAACATATCCGTCTTCTGCAGCGCCGTATAATGCTGTCAATGGTAAATTAACGGCTTACCCTTGCCCAGAGCAATAGTTGCACAAACGGAAGTAGCATATTAACAACAAGCTAAGGGTCTGGAGAGTTTAAAATCGTGAACCCTTAGTGAATGCAAAAAGCGCACAAACTTCTACGAGCACGCTAACATATCTGTCACATGCAGCTCCGTATAATGCCGTCAATGGAAATTCACGGCTTACCCTACCCGGAACATTGGTTGTACTAATGCAAGTACCGTATGAACAAGAAGCTAAGGGTATGGAGAGTTGAAACACGTAAAGCACTATTCGGTGCAAAAAGCGTACAAAGCCCCCTAAAGTATCCGTCACCTGCACCGCCGCATAATGCCGTCAATGGAAATTCACGCAAATTCACGGCTTACCCTAGCCCGAAACATTTGTTGTACTAATGCAAGTACCGTATGAACAAGAAGCTAAGGGCATGGAGAGTTGAAAAACGTAAACCACTATTCGGCGCAAAAGGCATACAAACCTCTACGAGCCCACTAACATATCTGTCACCTGCACCGCCGATTAATGCCGTCATTGGAAATTCACGCAAATTCACGGCTTACCCTAGCCCGGAACATTGGTTGTACTAATGCAAGTACCGTATGAACAAGAAGCTAAGGGTATGGAGAGTTGAAAAACGTAAACCACTATTCGGTGCAAAAAGCGTACAAACCTCTACGAGCCCGCTAACATATCCGTCACCTGCACCGCCGTATAATACCGTCAATGTAAATTCACGCAAATTCACGGCTCACCCTACCCTGGAACATTGGTTGTACTAATGCAAGTACCGTATAAACAAGAAGCCAAGGGTATAGAGAGCTGAAAAACGTAAACCACTATTCGGCGCAAAAAGCGTACAAACCTCTACGAGACCGCTAACATATCCGTCACATGCACCGCCGATAAATGCCGTCACATACAGCTTTGTGCTCCTTTTGCACCGACAAAAGGTTTACATTTTTAAACTTTTCAGGCCCATAGCTTCTTGATAATATGCACCTTGCATTAGTGCAACCTTTGTACCGGGCTAAGAAGAGTCGCGAATGTACGCGAATTTCTATTGACAGCACTATACGGCGCAGCAGGTGACGGAGATATTGGTCGGCCCGTACAGCTTTGTGCGCCTTTTGCACCGACAAAGGGATTACATTTTTAAACTGTTCATGCCCATAGCTTCTTGATAATGTGCACCTTGCATTAGTGCAACCTTTGTACCGGGCTAGGAAGAGTCGCAATGTACGCAAATTTCCATAGACGGCACTATACGGCGCGGCTGGGGACGGAGATATTGGCCGGCCAGTACAGCTTTGTGCGCCTTTTGCACCGACAAAGGGTTTACATTTTTAAACTGTTCATGCCCATAGCTTCTTGATAATGTGCACCTTGCAGTAGTGCAACCTTTGTACCGGGGTAGGAAGAGTCGCGAATATATGCGAATTGACATTGACGGCACTGTGCGGCGCTGCAAGGGACGGAGATATTGGCCGGCCCGTTCAGCTTTGTGCTCCTTTTGCACCGACAAAGGGTTTACATTTTCAAAACTCTTCATCCCCATAGCTTACTGATAATATGAACATTGCTTTAGTGCAACCTTTGTACCGGACTAGGATGAGTAGCGAATGGACGCGAATTTCCATAAAGGGCACTATACGGAACTGCAGATTCGCGACTCTTCCTAGCTAGGGTTGCACTAATGCAAGGTGCATATTATCAAGAAGCTATGGGCATGAAGAGTTTAGAAATGGAAACCCTTTCTCGGTGCAAAAGGCGCACAAAGCTGTACGGGCCGGCCAATATATCCGTCCCCTGCAGCGCCGTATAGTGCCGTCAATGGAAATTCGCGTACATTCGCGACTAATCCTAGCTCGGTACAATGGTTGCACTAAAGCAAGGTACATATTATCAAGAAGCTACGGGCATGAAAAATTTACAATTGCAAACCCTTTCTCGGAGCAAAAGGCGCTCAAAACTGTACAGGCAGGCCAATATCTCCGTTCCCTGCATAGCCGTATAGTGCAGTCAATGGAAATTCGCGTAAATTCGCTACATATCCTAGCTCGGTACAAAGGGTGCACTAATGCAAGGTGCATATTATCAAGAAGCTATGGGCATGAAGAGTTTCAAAATGGAAACCCTTTCTCTGTGCAAAAGGCGCACAAAGCTGTTCGAGCCGGAAGATATCCCCGTTCCCTGCAGCGCCAATATAGTGCAGTCAATGGAAATTCGCGTAAATTCGCTACACTTCCTAGTTCGGTACAAAGGTTGCACTAATGCAAGGTGCATATTATCAAGAAGCTATGGGCAAGAGGAGTTTTAAAATGTCAGAACTTTCTCGGTGCAAACGGCGCACAAAGCCTTTTGGGCCGGCCAAAATCTCCGTCCACTGCAGCGCCGCATAGTGCCTTCAATGGAAATTCCCGTACATTCGCGACTAATCCTAGTTGCAATGGTTGCACTAATGCAAGTTGCATATTATCAAACCATGGGCATGAAGAGTTTAAAAACGTAAATCCTTTCTCGGTGCAAAAGGCGCACAAAGCTGTACGGGCCGGCCAATATGTCCGTCCCCGGCAGCGCCGTATAGTGCCGTCAATGGAAATTCGCGTAAATTCGCTTCACTTCCTAGTTCGGTACAAAAGTTGCACTAAGCAAGGTGCATATTATCAAGAAGCTATGGGCAAGAGGGGTTTAAAAATGTCAGAACATTCTCGGTACAAACGGCCCACAAAGCCTTTTAGGCCGGCCAAAATCTCTGGCCACTGCAGCGCCGCATAGTGCCTTCAATGGAAATTCCCGTACATTCGCGACTAATCCTTGCTCGGTACAAAGGTTGCACTAATGCAAGGTACAAATTATCAAGAAGCTATGGGCATGAAGAGTTTAAAAATGGAAACCATTTCTCGGTGCAACAGGCGCACAAAGCTGTACGGGCCGGCAAATATGTCCGTCCCCTGCAGCCCCGTATAGTGCCGTCAATGGAAATTCCCGTATTTTCGCGACTATTCCTTGCTCGGTACAAAGGTTGCACTAATGCAAGGTGCGTATTATCAAGAAGCTATGGGCATGAAGAGTTTAAAAATGGAAACCATTTAACAGTGCAAAAGGCGCACAAAGCTGTACAGGCCGGGAAATATCTCCGTTCCCTGCATCGCAGTAAAGTGCCGTCAATGGAAATTCGCGTACATTCGCGACTAATTCTAGCTCGGTACAAAGGTTGCACTATTGCAAGGTGCATATTATAAAGAAGCTATGGGCATGAAGAGTTTAAAAATGTAAACACTTTCTCTGTGCAAAAGGTGCACAAAGCTGTACGGTCCGCAAAATATCCCCGTTCCTGCAGAGCCGTGTAGTGCAGTCAATGGAAATTCGCGTAAATTCGCTACACTTCCTAGCTCGGTACAAAGGTTGCACTAATGCAAGGTGCATATTATCAAGAAGCTATGGGCATGAAGAGTTTAAAAATATAAACCCTTTCTCTGTGCAAAAGGCGCACAAAGCTGTACGGGCCGGAAAATATCCCCGTTCCCTGCAGCGCCGTATAGTGCAGTCAATGGAAATTCGGGTAAATTCGCTACACTTCCTAGTTCGGTACAAAGGTTGCACTAATGCAAGGTGCATATTATCAAGAAGCTATGGGCAAGAGGAGTTTAAAAATGTCAGAACTTTCTCGGTGCAAACGGTGCACAAAGCCTTTTTGGCCGGCCAATATCTCCGTCCACTGCAGCGCCGCATAGTGCCTTCAATGGAAATTCCCGTACATTCGCGACTAATCCTAGTTCAGTACAAAGGTTGCACTAATGCAAGTTGCATATTATCAAGCCATGGGCATGAAGAGTTTAAAAACGTAAACCCTTTCTCGGTGCAAAAGGCGCACAAAGCTGTACGGGCCGGCCAATATGTCCGTCCCATGCAGCGCCGTATAGTGCCGTCAATGGAAATTCGCGTATATTCGCGACCATTTCTAGCTCGGTACAAAGGTTGCACTATTGCAAGGTGCATTTTATCAAGAAGCTATGGGCATGAAGAGTTTAAAAATGGAAACCCTTTCTCGGTGTAAAAGGCGCAAAAAGCTGTTCGAGCCGGCCAATATCTCCGTTCCCTGCAGCGCCGTATAGTGCCGTCAATGGATATTCGCGTAAATTCGCTATACTTCCTATCTCGGTACAGAGGTTGCACTAATGCAATGTGCATATTATCAAGAAGCTATGGGCATGAAGAGTTTAAAAATGTAAACCCTTTCTCTGTGCAAAAGGCGCACAAAGCTGTACGGTCCGGAAAATATCCCCGTTCCCTGCAGAGCCGTGTAGTGCAGTCAATGGTAATTCGCGTAAATTCGCTACACTTCCTAGCTCGGTACAAAGGTTGCACTAATGCAAGGTGCATATTATCAAGAAGCCATAGGCATGAAGAGTTTAAAACTGTGAATCCTTTCTCTGTGCAAAGGGCGCACAAAGCTGTACGGGCCGGAAAATATCCCCGTTCCATGCAGCGCCGAATAGTGCAGTCAATGGAAATTCGCGTAAATCCGCTACACTTCCTAGTTCGGTACAAAGGTTGCACTAATGCAAGGTGCATATTATCAAGAAGCTATGGGCAAGAGGAGTTTAAAAATGTCAGAACTTTCTCGGTGCAAACGGCGCACAAAGCCTTTTGGGCCGGCCAAAATCTCCGTCCACTGCAGCGCCGCATAGTGCCTTCAATGGAAATTCGCGTATATTCGCGACTAATCCTAGCTCTGTACGAAGGTTGCACTAATGCAAGGTGCATATTATCAAGAAGCTATGGGCATGAAGAGGTTAAAAATGGAAACCCTTTCTCGGTGCAAAAGGCGCACAAAGATGTACAGGCCGGCCAATATCTCCATTCCCTGCATCGTCGTATAGTACCGTCAATGGAAATTCGCTTACATTCGCGACTAATCCTAGCTCGGTACAAAGGTTACACTAAATCAAGGTGCATATTATCAAGAAGTTATGGGTATGAAGAGTTTAAAAATGGAAACCATTTCTCGGTGCAAAAGGCACACAAAGCTGTACAGGCCGGCCAATATCTCCTTTCCTTGCATCGCGGCATAGTGCCGTCAATGGAAATTCGCGTACGTTCGCGACTAATCCTAGCACGGTACAAATGTTGCACTAAAGCAAGGTGCATATTATCAAGAAGCTATAGGCATGAAGGGTTTAGAAATGGAAACCCTTTCTCGGTGCAAAAGGCGCACAATGCTGTATAGGTAGGCCAATATCACCGTTCCCTGCATCGCAGTATTGTTCCGTCAATGGAAAATCGCGTACATTCGCGCGACTAATCCTAGCTCGGTACAAAGGTTGCACTAATGCAAGGTGCATATTATCAAGAAGCTATGGGCATGAAGGGTTTAGAAATGGAAACCCTTTCTCGGTGCAAAAGGCGCACAAAGCTGTACAGGACGGGCAATATCTCCGTTCCCTGCATCGCAGTATAGTGCCGAGAATGGAAATTCGCGAGGATTCGCGACTAATCCTAGCTCGGTACAAAAGTTGCACTAATGCATGGTGCATATTATGAAGAAGCTTTGGGCATGAAGAGGTTAAAAATCTAAACCCTTTCTCGGTGCAAAAGGCTCACGAAGCTGTACCGTCCGGCCAATATCACCGTTCCCTGCATCGCGGTATAGTGCCGTCAAAGGAAATTCGCGTACATTCGCGACTAATCCTAGCTCGGTACAAAGGTTGCACTAATGTTAGGTGCATATTATCAAGAAGCTATGGGCATGAAGAGTTTAAAAATGTAAACCATTTCTCGGTTCAAAAGGCGCTCAAAGCTGTACAGACCGGCCGATATCTCCGTTCCCTGCATCGCCGCATAGTGCCATCAAACGAAATTCTAATCCTAGCTCGGTACAAAGGTTGCACTAATGCAATGTACATATTATGAAGAAGTTATGGCCATGAAGAGCTTTAAAATGCAAATTATTTCTCGGTGCAAAAGGCGCACAAAGGTGTACAGGCCGACCAATGTCTCCGTTCCCAGCATCGCAGTATAGTGCCGTCAATGGAAATTCGCGTACATTCTCGACTAATCCTAGGTCGGTACAAAGGTTGCACTAAACCAAGGTGCATATTATCAAGAAGATATGGGCATGAAGAGTTTAAAAATGGAAACCCTTTCACTGTGGAAAAGACACACAAAGGTGTACAGGACGGGTAATATCTCCGTTCCCTGCATCGCTGTATATTGCCGTCAATGGAAATCCGCGTACATTGTCGACTAATCCTAGCTCGGTTGAAAGGTTGCACTCATGCAAGGTGCATATTATCAAGAAGCTATGGGCATGAAGAGTTTAAGAATGGAAACCCTTACTCGGTGCAAAAGGAGCACAAATCTGTACAGGACGGGCAAATTCGCCGTTCCCTGCATCGCTGTATAGTGCCGTCAATGGAAATTCGCGTACACTCGCGACTAATCCTACTCGTTACAAAGGTTGCATTAAAGAAAGGTGCATATTATCAAGAAGCAATGGGAATGAAGAGTTTAAAAATCGAAACCTTTTCTGGGTGCAAAAGGCGCACAAAGTTGTACAGGCCGACAAATATCTCCGTTCCAAGCATCGCAGTATAGTGCCGTAAATGGAAATTCGCGTACATTCGCGACTAATCCTAGCTCGGTACAAAGGTTGCACTAATGCAAGGTGCATATTATCAAGAAGCTATGGGCATGAAGAGTTTATAAATTGAAACCCTTTCTCGGTGCAAAAGGCGCACAAAGCTGTACTGGCCGGCCAATATCTCCGTTCCCTGCATCGCAGTATAGGGCCGTCAATGGAAATTCGCGTGCATTCGCGACTATTCCTAGCTCGGTACAATGGTTGCACTAATGCAAGGTGCTTATTATCAAGAAGTAATAGGCATGAAGAGTTTAAAAATGTAAACCATTTCTCGGTGCAAAAGGCGCTCAAAGCTGTACAGACCGGCCAATATCTCCTTTCCCAGCGTCGTCGCATAGTGCCATCAAATGAAATTATAATCCGAGCGCGGTACAAAGGTTGCACTAATGCAAGGTGCATATTATGAAGAAGCTATGGCCATGAAGAGCTTTAAAATGCAAATTATTTATCGGTGCAAAAGACGCACAAAGGTGTACAGGCCGACCAATATCTCCGTTCCCAGCATCGCAGTATAGTGCCGTCAATGGAAATTAGCGTACATTCGCGACAAATCCTAGCACGGTACAAAGGTTGCAATAAAGCAAGGTGCATATTATCAAGAAGCTACGGGCATGAAGATTTTAAAAATGAAAACCCATTCTCGGTGCAAAAGACGAACAAAGCTGTACAGGCCGGCGAATATCACCGCTCCCTGCATCGCAGTATAGTTCAGTGAATGGAAATTCGAGTACATTCGCGACTAATCCGAGCTCGGTACAAAGGTTGAACTAATGCAAGGTTCATATTATCAAGAAGCTATGGGCATGAAGAGTTTAAAAATGCAAACCCTTTCTGGGTGCAAAAGGTACACAAAGTTGTACAGGCCGACCAATATCTCCGTTCCCTACATCGCCGTATAGTGCCGTAAATGGAAATTCGTGTACATTCTCGACTAATCCTAAGTCGGTACAAAGGTTGCACTAATCCAAGGTGCATATTATCAAGAAGATATGGGCATGAAGAGTTTAAAAATGGAAACCCTTTCTCTGTGCAAAAGACGCACAAAGGTGTACAGGACGGGCAATATCTCCGTTCCCTGCATCGCTGTATGGTGCCGTCAATGCAAATTCGCGTTCATTCGCGACTAATCTTAGCTCGGTTAAAATTTTGCACTCATGCAAGGTGCATATTATCAAGAAGCTATGAGCATGAAGAGTTCATAAATTGAAACCCTTTCTTGGTGCAAAAGGCGCACAAAGCTGTACAAGCTGGCCAATATCTCCGTTCCCTGCATTGCTGTATAGGACCGTCAATGGAAATTCGCGTACATTCGCGACTAATCCTAGCTCGGTTCAAAGGTTGCACTAATGCAAGGTGCTTATTATCAAGAATTAATGGGCATGAAGAGTTTAAGAATGGAAACCCTTACTCAGTGCAAAAGGAGCACAAATCTGTACAGGACGGGCAATATCGCCGTTCCCTGCATCGCTGTATAGTGCCGTCAATGGTAATTCGCGTACATTCGCGACTAATGCTAACTCGATACAAAGGTTGCACTAAAGAAAGGTGCATATTATCAAGAATTAATGGGCATGAAGAGTTTAAAAATGTAAACCATTTCTCGGTGCAAAAGGCGCACAAAGGTGTACAGGCCGGCCAATATCACCGTTCCCTGCATCGCAGTATAGTTCCGTAAATGGAAATTCGCGTACATTCGCGACCAATCCTAGCTCGGTACAAAGGTTGCACTAAAGCAAGGTTCATATTATTACGAAGCTATGGGCATGAAGAGTTTATGAATGGAAACCCTTACTCAGTGCAAAAGGAGCACAAATCTGTACAGGACGGGCAATATCGCCGTTCCCTGCATCGCTGTATAGTGCCGTCAATGGTAATTCGCGTACATTCGCGACTAATGCTAACTCGATACAAAGGTTGCACTAAAGAAAGGTGCATATTATCAAGAAGTTATGGGAATGAAGAGTTTAAAAATCGAAACTCTTTCTCGGCGCAAAAGGCGCACAAAGGTGTACAGGCCGACAAATATCTCCGTTCCAAGCATCGCAGTATATTGCAGTCAATGGAAATTCGCGTACATTCGCGACTAATCCTAGCTCGGTACAAAGGTTGCACTAAAGCAAGGTGCATATTATCAAGAAGCTGTGGGCATGAAGAGTTTAAAAATGCAATCCCTTTCTGGGTGCAAAAGGCGCACAAAGTTGTACAGGCCGGCCAATATCTCCGTTCCTTGCATCGCGGTATATATGCTGTCAATGGAAATTCGCGTACATTCGCGACTAATCCTAGCTCGGTACAAAGATTGCACTAAAGCAAGGTGCATATTATCAAGAAGCTATGGGCATGAAGAGTTTTAAAATTGAAACCCTTTCTGGGTGCAAAAGGCGCACAAAGTTGTACAGGCCGGCCAATATCTCCGTTCCCTGCATCGCAGTATAGTGCCGTCAATGGAAATTCGCGTACATTCGCGACTAATCCTAGCTCGGTACAAAGGTTGCACTAATGCAAGGTGCATATTATCAAGAAGCTATGGGCATGAAGACTTTATAAATTGAAACCATTTCTCGGTGCAAAAGGCGCTCAAAGCTGTACAGACCGACCAATATCTCCATTCCTAGCATCGCCGCAAAATGCCATCAATGGAAATTCTAATCCTAGCTCGGTACAGAGGTTGCACTAATGCAAGGTGCATATTATGAAGAATCTATGGCAATGAAGAGCTTTAAAATGCAAATTATTTCTCGGTGCAAAAGACGCACAAAGGTGTACAGGCCGACCAATGTCTCCGTTCCCAGCATCGCAGTATAATGCCGTCAATGGAAATTGGCGTACATTCGCGACTATTCCTAGCTCGGTACAATGTTTGCACTAATACAAGGTGCTTATTATCAAGAAGTAATGGGCATGAAGAGTTTAAAAATGTAAACCATTTCTTGGTGCAAAAGGCGCTCAAAGGTGTACAGACCGGCCAATATCTCCGTTCCCAGAGTCGTCGCATAGTGCCATCAAATGAAATTATAATCCGAGCGCGGTACAAAGGTTGCACTAATGCAAGGTACATATTATGAAGAAGCTATGGCCATGAAGAGCTTTAAAATGCAAATTATTTCTCGGTGCAAAAGACGCACAAAGGTGTACAGGCCGACCAATGTCTCCGTTCCAAGCATCGCAGTGTAGTGCCGTCAATGGAAATTTGCGTACATTCACGACTAATCCTAGCACGGTACAAAGGTTGCACTAAAGCAAGGTACATATTATTAAGAAACTATGGGCAAGAAGAGTTTAAAAATGCAAACCCTTTCTGGGTGCAAAAGGCGCAGAAAGCTATACAGGCCGGCCAATATCACCGTTCCCTGCATCGCAGTATAGTTAAGTCAATGGAAATTCGCGTACATTCGCGACTAATCCTAGCTCGGTACAAAGGTTGCACTAAACCAAGGTGCATATTATCAAGAAGATATGGGCATGAAGAGTTTAAAAATGGAAACCCTTCCTCGGCGCAAAAGACGCACAAAGCTGTGCAGGACAGACAATATCTCCGTTCCCTGCATCGCTGTATGGTGCCGTCAATGGAAATTCGCGTACATTCTCGACTAATCCAAGCTCGGTACAAAGGTTGCACTAAAGAAAGGTGCATATTATCAAGAATCTATGGGCATGAAGAGTTTTAAAATTAAAACCCTTTCTAGGTGCAAAAGGCGCACAAAGGTGTACAGGCCGACTAATATCTCCGTTCCCATCATCGCAGTATAGTGCTGTCAATGGAAATTGGCGTACATCCTCGACTAATCCTAGCTCGGTTCAAAGGTTGCACTCATGCAAGGTGCATATAATCAAGAAGCTATGGGCACGAAGAGTTTATAAATTCAAACCCTTTCTCGGTGCAAAAGGCGCACAAAGCTTTACCGGCCGGCCAATATCTACGTTCCCTGCATCGCAGTATAGGGCCGCAATGGAAATTCGCGTACATTCGCAACTAATCCTAGCTCGGTAGAAAGGTTGCACTAATGCAAGGTGCATATTATCAAGAAGCTACGGGCATGAAGAGTTTAAAAATGAAAACCCTTTCTCGGTGCAATAGACGCACAAAGCTGTACAGGCCGGCCAATATCACCGTTCCCTGCATCGCAGTATAGTTCAGTCAATGGAAATTCGAGTACATTCGCGACTAATCCTAGCTCGGTACAAAGGTTGCACTAAACCAAGGTGCATGTTATCAAGAACATATGGGAATGAAGAGTTTAAAAATGGAAACCCTTCCTCGGCGCAAAAGACGCACAAAGCTGTGCAGGACAGACAATATCTCCGTTCCCTGCATCGCTGTATGGTGCCGTCAATGGAAATTCGCGTACATTCTCGACTAATCCAAGCTCGGTACAAAGGTTGCACTAAAGAAAGGTGCATATTATCAAGAATCTATGGGCATGAAGAGTTTTAAAATTAAAACCCTTTCTAGGTGCAAAAGGCGCACAAAGGTGTACAGGCCGACTAATATCTCCGTTCCCATCATCGCAGTATAGTGCTGTCAATGGAAATTGGCGTACATCCTCGACTAATCCTAGCTCGGTTCAAAGGTTGCACTCATGCAAGGTGCATATAATCAAGAAGCTATGGGCACGAAGAGTTTATAAA
The DNA here is from genome assembly GCA_949130485.1 of Agelas oroides. Lineage (NCBI taxonomy): Eukaryota > Metazoa > Porifera > Demospongiae > Agelasida > Agelasidae > Agelas > Agelas oroides. The sequence goes on from OX422190.1 coordinate 8,712,965, forward strand.
TTCAAACCCTTTCTCGGTGCAAAAGGCGCACAAAGCTTTACCGGCCGGCCAATATCTACGTTCCCTGCATCGCAGTATAGGGCCGCAATGGAAATTCGCGTACATTCGCAACTAATCCTAGCTCGGTAGAAAGGTTGCACTAATGCAAGGTGCATATTATCAAGAAGCTACGGGCATGAAGAGTTTAAAAATGAAAACCCTTTCTCGGTGCAATAGACGCACAAAGCTGTACAGGCCGGCCAATATCACCGTTCCCTGCATCGCAGTATAGTTCAGTCAATGGAAATTCGAGTACATTCGCGACTAATCCTAGCTCGGTACAAAGGTTGCACTAAACCAAGGTGCATGTTATCAAGAACATATGGGAATGAAGAGTTTAAAAATGGAAACCCTTCCTCGGTGCAAAAGACGCACAAAGCTGTACAGGACAGACAATATCTCCGTTCCCTGCATCGCTGTATGGTGCCGTCAATGGAAATTCGCGTACATTCTCGACTAATCCAAGCTCGGTACAAAGGTTGCACTAAAGAAAGGTGCATATTATCAAGAATCTATGGGCATGAAGAGTTTTAAAATTAAAACCCTTTCTAGGTGCAAAAGGCGCACAAAGGTGTACAGGCCGACTAATATCTCCGTTCCCATCATCGCAGTATAGTGCTGTCAATGGAAATTGGCGTACATCCTCGACTAATCCTAGCTCGGTTCAAAGGTTGCACTCATGCAAGGTGCATATTATCAAGAAGCTATGGGCACGAAGAGTTTATAAATTCAAACCCTTTCTCGGTGCAAAAGACGCACAAAGCTGTACAGGCCGGCCAATATCACCGTTCCCTGCATCGCAGTATAGTTCAGTCAATGGAAATTCGAGTACATTCGCGACTAATCCTAGCTCGGTACAAAGGTTGCACTAAACCAAGGTGCATGTTATCAAGAACATATGGGAATGAAGAGTTTAAAAATGGAAACCCTTCCTCGGTGCAAAAGACGCACAAAGCTGTACAGGACAGACAATATCTCCGTTCCCTGCATCGCAGTATAGTGCTGTCAATGGAAATTGGCGTACATCCTCGACTAATCCTAGCTCGGCTCAAAGGTTGCACTCATGCAAGGTGCATATAATCAAGAAGCTATGGGCACGAAGAGTTTATAAATTCAAACCCTTTCTCGGTGCAAAAGACGCACAAAGCTGTACAGGCCGGCCAATATCACCGTTCCCTGGATCGCAGTATAGTTCAGTCAATAGAAATTCGAGTACATTCGCGACTAATCCTAGCTCGGTACAAAGGTTGCACTAAACCAAGGTGCATGTTATCAACAACATATGGGAATGAAGAGTTTAAAAATGGAAACCCTTCCTCGGTGCAAAAGACGCACAAAGCTGTACAGGACAGACAATATCTCCGTTCCCTGCATCGCTGTATGGTGCCGTCAATGGAAATTCGCGTACATTCTCGACTAATCCTAGCTCGGTTCAAAGGTTGCACTCATGCAAGGTGCATATTATCAAGAAGCTATGGGCATGAAGAGTTTATAAATTGAAACCTTTTCTGGGTGTAAAAGGCGCACAAAGCTGTGCAGGCCGACTAATATCTCCGTTCCCATCATCGCAGTATAGTGCCGTCAATTGAAATTCGCGTACATTCGCGACTAATCCTAGCTCGGTTCAAAGGTTGCACTCATGCAAGGTGCATATTATCAAGAAGCTATGGGCATGAAGAGTTTAAAAATTGAAACCCTTTCTCGGTGCAAAAGGCGCACAAAGCTGTACAGGCCGGCCAATATCTCCGTTCCCTGTATCGCAGTATAGTGCCGTCAATGGAAATTCGCGTACATTCGCGACTAATCCTAGCTCGGTACAAAGGTTGCACTAATGCAAGGTGCATATTATCAAGAAGCTATGGACATGAAGAGTTTATAAATTGAAACCCTTTCTCGGTGCAAAAGGCGCACAAAGCTATACAGGCCGGCCAATATCTCCGTTCCCTGTATCGCAGTATAGGGCCGTCAATGGAAATTCGCGTACATTCGCGACTAATCCTAGCTCGGTACAAAGGTTACACTAATGCAAGGTTCATATTATCAAGAAGCTATGGGCATGAAGAGTTTATAAATTGAAACCCTTTCTCGGTGCAAAAGGCGCACAAAGCTATACAGGCCGGCAAATATCTCCGTTCCCTGCATCGCAGTATAGTGCCGTCAATGGAAATTCGCGTACATTCGCGACTAATCCTAGCTCGGTACAAAGGTTGCACTAATGCAAGGTGCTTATTATCAAGAAGTAATGGGCATGAAGAGTTTAAAAATGTAAACCATTTCTCGGTGCAAAAGGCGCTCAAAGCTGTACAGACCGGCCAATATCTCCGTTCCCTGCATCGCCGCATAGTGCCATCAATGGAAATTCTAATCCTAGCTCGGTACAAAGGTTGCACTAATGCAAGGTGCATATTATCAAGAAGCTATGGGCATGATGAGTTTAAAAATGCAAACCCTTTCTCGGTGCAAAAGGCGCACAAAGTTGTACAGGCCGGCCAATATCTCCGTTCCCTGCATCGCCGTATATAGTGCCGTCAATGGAAATTCGCGTACATTCGCGACTAATCCTAGCTCGGTTCAAAGGTTGCACTAAGGCAAGGTGCATATTATCAAGAAGCTATGGGCATGAAGTGTTTAAAAATTGAAACCCTTTCTCGGTGCAAAAGGCGCACAAAGCTGTACAGGCCGGCCAATATCACCGTTCCCTGTATCGTAGTATAGGGCCGTCAATGGAAATTCGCGTACATTCGCGACTAATCCTAGCTCGGTACAAAGGTTGCACTAATGCAACCTTCATATTATCAAGAAGCTATGAGCATGATGAGTTTAAAAATGCAAACCCTTTCTCGGAGCAGAAGGCGCACAAAGTTGTACAGGCCGGCCAATATCTCCGTTCCTTGCATCGCAGTATATGCATGGTGCCGTCAATGGAAATTCGCGTACATTCGCGACTAATCCTAGCTCGATTCAAAGGTTGCACTAATGCAAGGTGCATATTATCAAGAAGCTATGGGCATGAAGTGTTTAAAAAATGAAACCCTTTCTCGGTGCAAAAGACGCACAATGGTGTACAGGCCGGCCAATATCACCGTTCCTTGCATCGCAGTATAGTTCAGTCAATGGAAATTCGCGTACATTCGCGACTAATCCTAGCTCGGTTCAAAGGTTGCACTAATGCAAGGTGCATATTATCAAGAAGCTATGGGCATGAAGAGTTTAAAAATTGAAACCCTTTCTCGGTGCAAAAGGCGCACAAAAGTGTACAGGCCGGCGAATATCACCGTTCCCTGCATCGCAGTATAGTGCCGTCAATGGAAATTCGCGTACATTCGCGACTAATCCTAGCTCGGTTCAAAGGTTGCACTAATGCAAGGTGCATATTATCAAGAAACTATGGGCATGAAGAGTTTATTATTATTATTTATTATTATTCGCTTTACAACATTGCGTAAGTGGTGATATAAGAGATTTGGTGAAAGAGAGATGGTACAAATCATTGCATGCTGACAGACTGACACCTACTACAGGTGTAGCTGAAGAGTTGTTACATAAACTAAAATATTTGTGCAAGGATAGTTACAGTTGACACTTGGCGCATGGGCACAACAGATGAAAAGAACATACATTGTTGGCGTCAAAGTTTGAGCAAAAGTTTGACCACAAATGGTTTAAAAGTAGGTGTTTGATAGATGGGAGTGATAAAGACAGGTCTATCCGAGGAAACAGGTTCCACAAACGCACAATTCTGTTAAAATAAAAGTGTCTTGGGGTTGATAATCGACAGAACTTGTGTCTGAGTTTGCCGTTTGAGGAGGCACGTGTGGTGGAGGTGACAAACTCGACGTAATCATGAATGATTAAATTGTCCATGGGATTTTTAAAGCATTTTACAAGAAACATCATATCCTGAAGTTCATACCAGTGCATTAGAGGGAGGAGGTTTAATGATAGGAGCCTGGTTTTGTAATCATGTGAGTAGTCCTGCAAGATAAACTTGGTAGCACGACGTTGAATTCTTTCAAAGTTTCTGATATCTTTAATTAATCGTGGTCTCCAGAGTTGAGAGCAGTAGGAAAGTTTAGATTTTACTAGAGATAGGTATAACTGTTTCCCGGTTGCAACCGAGGATGAGCTAGATATTGAACGACGAATCAGGTGAAGAGTGCGATAGGCTTTGGAATAGATGAGGTCATAATGGTTTGACCAAGAGAGATCACTTGAGGCAACAATGCCTAAGTCTCTGTGGCAAGGAAGGAATTGAATCATGGTTTCATCGACTTTGTAGACTGAGGGTAGTGGGGTTTTGGGAGACAGAGAGAACCGAATAGCAGCACACTTGGCTGTATTTAGAGATAATTTCCATACTTTGCACCAGGCCACTAGTTGATCAATGTCAGATTGTAGGAGAGGATCTGAAGTGCTTGCAAGATTTGCAAGTATGGACTTGATGAATTTGGTGTCATCCGCAAATAGATAGATTGAGGCATAGTCAATATTATTAGGGAGGTCATTTATGTATACCAGAAAAAGTAAAGGTCCGACAATGCTTCCTTGGGGTACCCCGGATAGCACCGGGAGACTCTGAGATGAATGTTCATTGATGTTTACATAGTGTTGTTGGTTTGTTAGATAGGATTTAAACCAGAACCATAAAGGTCCAGTAATACCGATTGTCCAAAGTTTGTACAATAGTTCTGCATGAGGTATGCTATCAAAAGCTTTTTTGAAGTCAAAGTAGATTGTATCGACTGCTTGTCCTTCTTCAATTGATGTGAAGATTTCGTTGAATGATACTAGTAATTGAGTCAAACAGGATCTGTTACGTAGGAATCCAAATTGGTGCTTAGAGAGACGTGGTCTGATGAAAGGGATGGTCTTTACATAAATTATCTTTTCTAGTACTTTAGATAAGATACACAGTAAGGAGATAGGTCTATAGTTTTCAACATAGAGAGGATTTTCTTTTTTGAAAATTGGTCGAACTTTGTGGACTTTCCATTCGGTTGGAAGCGATTGGTTTTGGATACAGGCTTGGAAAAGGTTTGTGACCGGTGTACACAGAGTTGCTGCACAGTGTTTTAGGATGTAGGGATGAATATTATCACAGCCGACTGCTTTGGTAGGATCAATGCTGGAGAGAGCATTGTATACATCGGTAGGAGTTATGTCAATATGGCTTAGTTGGGAAGTGGGGGTTGGGAGACATTCGACTGGAGGCAGAACACAAGTACTAGAGGAGAAGGTGGAGTTGAAGAATCTGTTGAAGAGATTTGCTTGGATAATTGGATCATAGACTGGAGAAGTTTGATGAATGATGAAATTTGGTAAGGAATTGTTACACTTGTTTAGATTTTTAAGATGCCCAAAGAGCTTTTTGGGATCTCTGGAAAAAGTTGCAGTGAGATGAGCTTCGTAGTTTGCTCTAGCAGTTTGTATTAAGGTCAGTAGTTCCAATTCCATTGTTTCCAATTGTGAGATGGAGTGAGATGTTGCAGTTTTTCTAATACGACGACGGAGAGTGCGAATGCAGTTCAATTTGTGTCTAATGCAGGGTGTAAAGTACCTTGGGTATTTTCTTTGAGAATAATTGGTTTTTGGGACATGACGGAGACAGGCATTGGTAATGTCGAGTTTTAGGTCATACCAATAGGAATTCAGATCAGAGATGAAACTGAGTAGTATAAGTCTGAGTTTGCAAAGTGTCTGTTCAATTCAGTTAAATTGGCTTTGGAGTAGTTTAAGGCACTAAAGGGATTTGTGGGAGATTTTCTTGAGTGCCTATTTTTGGATGATGAGTGAATACAGTAAGATATAAGGTGATGATCTGATTGAGATGCACAAATAATACTGTCAACAGAAACATTTGAGATTCTAGATGGTGAATTTGACAAAACTAAGTCAAGAATGTTTCCACAACGATGAGTGGGCTGGGTGATCAATTGAATAAAATTTTTAGCACAGATTTGATCCACCAAGCATGATGAAGAGGAGGATGAAGCAGAGAATGAGGACCAATTGGTGTCAGGCATATTTAGGTCACCAGTTATGATGATGTCACAATCAGTTGACAGTGAATTTATGAAGTCAACAACTTCTTGTAAATACAAGTCAATGCTACCAGGTGGGATATACAAACAGATAAGTAAAATTTTTGGGGAGATGTATAATTCGACAGATATTAATTCTAATGAGGTAGAAGAGAAATGAAGTTTAGAGGGTATTGTGTTTGAAACAGCTATCATGATACCTCCTCCATGGGAACCTCTATCACGGCGGTAGATGGTGTAATTTTCAGGTGCAATCTCATTATTGACAACAAATTCAGTTAACCAGGTTTCAGTGATACAAAAAACATCTAGTGATTTGCAATAGATTAGTGATTGGAAGAAGTGTAATTTATTGACTAAACTACGAGCATTCCACGTACCTGCTACTAGGCCCAGACCATATAGTCGTGACTGGGAGGAAGACTGGACTGGTGTCTTACTTTTTGAGGGAGGAGTACGTGGTTCAGGGAAATCAGGAGAAGGGTTCTCATTTGATAAATCATTAACTGAAGTCGAGTCTTCAGATGAAGCTGTACGATTTGAGTGCTGAGGATTGACTGGGTGTAGTACCGAGTTTATGACAGTGGCATGTTTCCGTTTCTTTACATAGATTGCACTACCTCTGATTTTGATATCGCTGCGGTCAATACCTGAGTCAATAAGTGATCTACGTTCTTTCAGTAGTAGCGATTCAATGAGTCTTTCTTTAGGTGTGAGGTCAGCTTTTATGAAGATGCCGGGTTGAGATGTTAGTTTACGTCTGTTAGAGAGTATAGATGATACTTCGGAAGATCTAGTCATTTTGACTAGGATGGGTCTAGAGTGGTCTGGTTGGTATTTTCCGAGTCGGTAGTTGTCGCGAATAGACAGTTGTGACACTTGAGTGTCAACTGAGGAGAGAATGTCGGCAACTGATTTTAGGTCACTCACCATTCTAGAGTGTTTGGGTGTGCCTTTTGTAGTAGTAGCGATTCAATGAGTCTTTCTTTAGGTGTGAGGTCAGCTTTTATGAAGATGCCGGGTTGAGATGTTAGTTTAAGAATGGAAACCCTTTCTCAGTGCAAAAGGAGCACAAAGCTGTACAGGACGGGCAATATCTCCGTTCCCTGCATCGCTGTATAGTGCCGTCAATGGAAATTCGCGTACATTCGCGACTAATCCTAACTCGGTACAAAGGTTGCACTAAAGAAAGGTGCATATTATCAAGAAGCTATGGGAATGAAGAGTTTAAAAATTGAAACCTTTTCTGGGTGCAAAAGGCGCACAAAGTTGTACAGGCCGACAAGTATCTCCGTTCCAAACATCGCAGTATAGTGCCGTCAATAGAAATTCGCGTACATTCGCGACTAATCCTAGCACTGTACAAAGGTTGCACTAAAGCAAAGTGCATATTATCAGGAAGCTATGGGCATGAAGAGTTTATAAATTGAAACCCTTTCTCGGTGCAAAAGGCGCACAAAGCTATACAGGCCGGCCAATATCTCCGTTCCCTGCATCGCAGTATAGTGCCGTCAATGGAAATTCGCGTACATTCGCGACTAATCCTAGCTCGGTACAAAGGTTGCACTAATGCAAGGTGCTTATTATCAAGAAGTAATGGGCATGAAGAGTTTAAAAATGTAAACCATTTCTCGGTGCAAAAGGCGCACAAAGGTGTACAGGCCGGCCAATATCACCGTTCCCTGCATCGCAGTATAGTTCCGTAAATGGAAATTCGAGTACATTCGCGACCAATCCTAGCTCGGTACAAAGGTTGCACTAAAGCAAGGTTCATATTATTACGAAGCTATGGGCATGAAGAATTTATGAATGGAAACCCTTACTCAGTGCAAAAGGAGCACAAATCTGTACAGGACGGGCAATATCGCCGTTCCCTGCATCGCTGTATAGTGCCGTCAATGGAAATTCGCGTACATTCGCGACTAATGCTAACTCGGTACAAAGGTTGCACTAAAGAAAGGTGCATATTATCAAGAAGCTATGGGAATGAAGAGTTTAAAAATTGAAACCTTTTCTGGGTGCAAAAGGCGCACAAAGTTGTACAGGCCGACAAGTATCTCCGTTCCAAACATCGCAGTATAGTGCCGTCAATAGAAATTCGCGTACATTCGCGACTAATCCTAGCACTGTACAAAGGTTGCACTAAAGCAAAGTGCATATTATCAGGAAGCTATGGGCATGAAGAGTTTAAAAATGGAAACCCTTTCTCGGTGCAAAAGGCGCACAAAGTTGTACAGGCCGGCCAATATCTCCGTTCCCTGCATCGCGGTATATATGCCGTCAATGGAAATTTGCGTACATTCGCGACTAATCCTAGCTCGGTACAAAGGTTACACTAATGCAAGGTGCATATTATCAAGAAGCTATGGGCATGAAGAGTTTAAAAATGTAAATCATTTCTCGGTGCAAAAGGCGCACAGAGCTGTACAGGCCGGCCAATATCTCCGTTCCCTGCATCGCAGTATAGTGCCGTCAATGGAAATTCGCGTACATTCGCGACTAATCCTAGCTCGGTTAAAAGGTTGCACTCATGCAAGGTACATATTATCAAGAAGCTATGGGCATGAAGGGTTTATAAATTGAAACCCTTTCTCGGTGCAAAAGGCGCACAAAGCTGTACAGGCCGGCCAATATCTCCTTTCCCTGTATCGCACTATAGGGCCGTCAATGGAAATTCGCGTACATTCGCGACTAATCCTAGCTCGGTACAAATGTTGCACTAATGCAAGGTGCATATTATCAAGAAGCTACGGGCATGAAGAGTTTATAAATTGACGGTGCAAAAGGCGCACAAAGCTGTACAGGCCGGTCAATGTCTCCGTTCCCAGCATCGCAGAATAGGGCCGTCAATGGAAATTCGCGTACATTCGCGCGACTAATCCTAGCTCGGTACAAAGGCTGCACTAATGCAAGGTTCATATTATCAAGAAGCTATGGGCATGATGAGTTTAAAAATGCAAACCCTTTCTTGGTGCAAAAGGCGCACAAAGATGTACAGGCCGGCCAATATCTCCGTTCCTTGAATCGCGGTGTATATGCCGCCAATGGAAATTCGCGTACATTCTCGACCAATCCTAGCTCGGTACAAAGGTTGCACTAAACCAAGGTGCATATTATCAAGAAGATATAGGCATGAAGAGTTTAAAAATGGAAACCCTTCCTCGGTGCAAAAGACGCACAAAGCTGTACAGGACAGGCAATATTTCCGTTCCCTGCATCGCTGTATGGTGCCGTCAATGGAAATTCGCGTACATTCTCGACTAATCCTAGCTCGGTACAAAGGTTGCACTAAAGAAAGGTGCATTTTATAAAGAAGCTATGGGCATGAAGAGTTTTAAAATTGAAACCCTTTCTTGGTGCAAAAGGCGCACAAAGGTGTACAGGCCGACTAATATCTCCGTTCCCAGCATCGCAGTATAGTGCCGTCAATGGAAATTCGCGTACATTCGCGACTAATCCTAGCTTGGTACAAAGGTTGCACTAATGCAAGGTTCATATTATCAAGAAGCTATGGGCATGATGAGTTTAAAAATGCAAACCCTTTCTCGGTGCAAAAGGCGCACAAAGTTGTACAGGCCGGCCAATATCTCCGTTCCCTGAATCGCGGTGTATATGCCGCCAATGGAAATTCGCGTACATTCGCGACTAATCCTAGCTCGGTACAAAGGTTGCACTAATGCAAGGTTCATATTATCTAAAAGCTATGGGCATGACGAGTTTAAAAATGCAAACCCTTTCTGGGTGCAAAAGGCGCACAAAGTTGTACAGGCCGACCAATATCTCCGTTCCCTGCATCGCCGTATAGTGCCGTAAATGGAAATTCACGTACTTTCGCGACTAATCCTAGCTCGGTACAAAGGTTGCACTAATGCAAGGTGCATATTATCAAGAAACTATGGGCATAAAGAGTTTATAAATTGAAACCCTTTCTCGGTGCAAAAGGCGCACAAAGCTGTACAGGCCGCCCAATATCTCCGTTCCCTGCATCGCAGTATAGGGCCGTCAATGGAAATTCGCGTACATTCGCGACTAATCCTAGCTCGGTACAAAGGTTGCACTAATGCAAGGTGCTTATTATCAAGAAGTAATGGGTATGAAGAGTTTATAAATGCAAACCCTTTCTTGGTGCAAAAGGCGCACAAAGTTGTACAGACCGGCAAATATCTCCGTTCCCTGCATCGCAGTATAGTGCCGTCAATGGAAATTCACGTACATTCGCGACTAATCCCAGCACGGTACAAAGGTTGCACTAAAGCAAGGTGCATATTATCAAGAAGCTATGGGCATGAAGAGTTTAAAAATGGAAATCTTTTCTTGGTGCTAAAGGCGCACAAAGCTGTACAGGCCGGCCAATATCACCGTTCCCTGCATCGCAATATAGGGCCATCAATGGAAATTCGCGTACATTCGCGACTAAACCTAGCTCGGTACAAAGGTTGCACTAAAGCAAGGTGCATATTATCAAGAAGCTATGGGCATGAAGAGTTTCAAAATGCAAATCCTTTCTCGGTGCAAAAGGCGCACAAAGTTGTACAGGCCGGCCAATATCTCCGTTCCTTGCATCGCGGTATATAGTGCCGTCAATGGAAATTCGCGTACATTCGCGACTAATCCTAGCACGGTACAAAGGTTGCGCTAAAGCAAGGTACATATTATCAAGAAGCTATGGTCATGAAGATTTTAAAAATGGAGACCCTTTCACGGTGCAAATGGCGCACAAAGCTGTACAGGCCGGCCAATAATCTCCGTTCCCTGCATCGCAGTATAGTGCCGTAAATGGAAATTCGCGTACATTCGCGACTATTCCTAGCTCGGTACAAAGGTTGCACTATTGCAAGGTTCTTATTATCAAGAAGTAATGGGCATGAAAAGTTTTAAAATGTAAACCATTTCTCGGTGCAAAAGGCGCTCAAAGCTGTACAGACCGGCCAATATCTCCGTTCCCAGCATCGCCGCATAGTGCCATCAATGGAAATTCTAATCCTAGCTTGGTACAAAGGTTGCACTAATGCAAGGTGCATACTATGAAGAAGCTATGGGCATGAAGAGCTTTAGAATGCAAATTATTTCTCGGTGCAAAAGGCGCACAAAGGTGTACAGGCCGACCAATCTCTCCGTTCCCTGCATCGCAGTATAGTGCCGTCAATGGAAATTAGCGTACATTCGCGACTAATCCTAGCACGGTACAAAGGTTGCACTAAAGCAAGGTGCATATTATCAAGAAGCGATGGGCATGAAGAGTTTAAAAATGGAAATCCTTTCTCGGTGCAAAAGGCGCACAAAGGTGTACAGGCCGGCCAATATCACCGTTCCCTGCATCGCAGTATAGTTCAGTCAATGGAAATTCGCGTACATTCGCGACTAATCCTAGCTCGGTTCAAAGGTTGCACTAAAGCATGGTGCATATTATCAAGAAGCTATGGGCATGAAGAGTTTACAAATGGAAACCCTTTCTAGGTGCAAAAGGCGCTCAAAGGTACACAGGCCGACCAATATCTCCGTTCCCTACATCGCAGTACAGTGCCGTCAATGGAAATTCGCGCATATCCGCGACTAATCCTAGCTCGGTTCAAAGGTTGCACTAAAGCAAGGTGCATATTATCAAGAAGCTATGGGCATGAAGAGGTAATAAATGGAAACCCTTTCTCGGTGCAAGAGGCGAACAAGGTTGTACAGGCCGACCAATATCACCGTTCCCTTCATCGCAGTATAGTGCCGTCAATGGAAATTCGCGTATATCCGCGACTAATCCTAGCTCGGTTCAAAGGTTGCACTAAAGCACGGTGCATATTATCAAGAAGCTATGGGCATGAAGAGTTTACAAATGGAAACCCTTTCTAGGTGCAAAAGGCGCACAAAGGTGCACAGGCCGACCAATATCTCCGTTCCCTACATCGCAGTACATTGACGTCAATGGAAATTTGCGTGCATTCGCGACAAATCCTAGCTGGGTACAAAGGTTGCACTAATGCAAGGTGCATATTATTAAGAAGCTATGGACATGATGAGTTTAAAAATGCAAACCCTTTCTCGGTGCAAAAGGCGCACAAAGTTGTACAGGCCGGCCAATATCTCCGTTCCTTGCATCGCGTTATATATATTGTGCCGTCAATTGAAATTCGCGTACATTCGCGGCTAATCAATCATGACCCTCCCAACGTGGTTCCAGTCACAGCCTCTGATTGACTATGCAGCCCCAGCCACAATTCTAGAATTGACTCATTCAATAATCCGATCACATGTTGCTACTACAATGCAAGAAGCCTTGTTAATAAATTGTCCAAATTCCAATCTCTAATTTATTCATCCAATTACGATATTGTCCTTGTATCTGAAACATGGCTATCCGATTCCATCTTTGATCAGGAAATTTTACCCACCAATTACTGTATTTTCCGTAAAGACAGACATTCTCGTGGTGGCGGAGCAATGATAGCTGTCCGAGACACAATTCCTACAATCGCTGTTAAAATATCTACTGCTCTCGTTTCCAATTCAATCGAAGTTGTATCAGTCAACTTAATGCTCAGAAAACCAATTACTCTCTGCTGTATCTACATCCCGCCTTGCACAGACGACTTACAGCTGACTGAAGTCATCCAGTACTTCTCCACACTGATTAACTCTTACCCAAGAAATTCGTTAGTCCTTGTTGGTGATTTTAACCTCCCTGATATTAACTGGGACAACCTATCAGCAAGCTCATCTGCTTCCAGAGCCTTCTGTGACTTCATCTCTGATAACGCACTCTTCCAAGTAGTTGACACTTCTACCCACTCAAAAGGCAACATTCTTGACCTCATCATTACCAATTCAGAGGACTCTGTCAGAGATCTCACAATTCACTCTTGTGGCCATCTGATTATTTCTGACCACTTCACTCTCACCTTCCGTTTGTCAGCCTCGGTACCATCTTCCTCTTTCTCCTCTCCAATATATGTTTATGATTACCCCAAGGCTGACTACAACAGTCTTTGCTCTTTTCTTCTTGATTTCAACTTCACCACATGCCTTTTATCACATGATGTTGATTCGGTATGGAACACAATCAAGTCAGCCATCTATGAAGGAATGAACTTGTTCATTCCCAGGGTCAGATTGCGCCGTCATCAATACCCTCGCTGGTACACACCCGAACTCAGACATCTATCCAAATGCCTCCATACCCTTCGCAAGAAAGTATCCAAAAAACCAACATCCTACTTACAAAACAAACTTGAGCAGCAAACTTCAGCCCTTAGTGATAAAATCCAATCTGCCAAATCACTCTATGAGTCTCAACTTGTTGCAAACTGTGCCGGTAACTGTAATTCAAAAATCTACGATTATATTCGCTCACTTTCTAATAACTGCTCTATTCCATCCACCGTTTTTCTCAACTCGGCTAGTGCTACCTCTGACCTAGAGAAAGCTAATTTGTTCAACTCCTTCTTCCACTCAGTGTATAATCCCAGTCCAACTAGTACCCTGCCCCTACCCTCTTCCAAGCCTATTGTGTCCTACCCTTCTATTGCAAACATTTCTTTCACAGAACTTGAAGTCTTTTCGGCTCTATCTTCATTAGATCCAGCCAAATCAATGGGCGTCGACCGCATTGGTTCTAAACTTCTCAAGCATTGTGCTCCAGCTCTCTATATCCCCCTTCACCACTTGTTCTCTCTAAGCATCCTTAACCATGCTATTCCTTCGGAATGGAAACATCATTCTATAACTCCTATTTTCAAATCTGGAGAAAGAACATCAGTCAATAACTACCGACCAGTGTCACTTCTATGCATAGCCTCAAAAGTCCTTGAACGCTTAATATATAACTATCTATGCAAATTTACTATCTCTAACGACATAATTTCTCAGTTCCAGTTTGGTTTTCTCAAACATCGGTCCACCACTCAGCAACTTCTAGTATTTTTGGACAGAGTTCATCACATTCTCAACAGCAACGGTGCTTGTGACGTCATTTACTTAGATTTCAAAAAGGCCTTCGATACAGTGCCCCACCAAGAACTACTCTCAAAAATCTGGAATATCGGTATTACTGGAAGTGTTTGGCTGTGGATCCGTGAATACCTGACAAATAGAGTCCAACACGTTTCAATAAATGGCTGCAACTCTGCAATACTGCCAGTCCTATCCGGGGTTCCCCAGGGCAGCATACTTGGACCTCTATTATTTTTAATATTTATCAATGATCTACCTCAATATGTTCGTCACTCACTGATATTACTGTTTGCTGATGACACCAAATGTTTGTCTCCCATTTCTTCTATTTTGGACTGCCAACTCCTACAATCTGATCTAGATCAACTATCCACTTGGAGTTCAGATTGGAGTCTTCTCTTCAATGAGTCGAAGTGCTCACTAATATCTTTCACGTCAGGCTCCTCAAGGAATGCCAGCAGTCTCCTCCCCTACTACATCAACAACTGCGAAGTTGTAGCATGTTCTTATCATAAGGATTTAGGCATCACTATGTCTCATGATCTCTCTTGGTCGAAGCACATAACTCAAATCACTTGCAATGCCTATCGAATTCTCGGTCTGCTTCGCAGATCCTTTTCAGCAACCAATAATATTGTAACTAGGAAACGTTTATACATCTCACTGGTTCGTTCACAGCTACTCTATGGCTCCCAGATCTGGAAACCAGCCTTAATCAAAGATATCAAAAGCTTAGAACAAATCCAACGCAGGGCTACTAAATTCATCCTTAACGACAATTCGCCTGATTACAAGAGTCGTCTCATGAAACTACATCTGCTCCCTCTTATGATGACCTTTGAATTACAAGACATATTCTTTTTTGTCAGAAGCTTAAAGCAGTCGAGACTCCAATGCAGTTCTTTTGACATCCTACAATATATTTCTTTTAGTACTAACCCTACAAGATCAGGCAGCCACAGGAAACTCATTCAGCCTATTGTAAAAACTACCAGACACAAAAACTTCTATTTCAGTAGGCTTCCTCTCCTGTGGAACTCCCTCCCATCTATAGACTTGGATTCCAGCTATGACACAATAAAGCGCAAGCTCAAAGACATCTTCTGGCTCTCCTTTGTTCATAACTTCGACAGCGAAATTACATGCACATACCATTTCTGCTGCCCATGCAGCAAATGTTCTCTTGTTCCAAAGTCGAACTTTCAAATTGAGTAACAAGCATGTGCAAGTTCTTCAGCCACCACAGAAAAACAACGTGACTAACTTCAACTTTGATTTTAATTTATAAATAATTTGTAAACTATAATTATTGTTTGTCACCACTAGCTTGTTTGTGTTTTTTGTCCAGGCTGCTATTCTTTATCCATAGTAGTCCTTCAGCACGGTACAATCTCTAACTTTCATCTTCATTCAGCACCAACTTCTGTTCTTCATTCACCCTGTCCAAATCTTCACTGTGCTGTAAAGCAATAATAATAATAATAATAATAATAAAATCCTAGCTCGGTTCAAATGTTGCAGTAATGCAAGGTGCATATTATCAAGAAGCTATGGGCATGAAGAGTTTATAAATTGAAACCCTCTCTGGGTGCAAAAGGCGCACAAAGGTGTTCAGGCCGACTAATATCTCCGTACCCAGCATCGCAGTACAGTGCCGTCAATGGAAATTCGCATATATTCGCGACTAATCCTAGCTCGGTTCAAAGGTTGCACTAATGCAAGGTGCATATTATCAAGAAGCTATGGGCATGAAGAGTTTATAAATTGAAACCCTTTCTCGGTGCAAAAGGCGCACAAAGCTGTACAGGCCGGCCAATATCTCCGTTCCTTGCATCGCAGTATAGGGCCGTAAATGGAAATTCGAGTACATTCGCGACTAATCCTAGCTCGGTACAAAGGTTGCACTAATGCAAGGTGCTTATTATCAAGAAGTAATGGGATTGAAGAGTTTAAAAATGTAAACCATTTCTCGGTGTAAAAGGCGCTCAAAGCCGTACAGACCGGCCAATATCTCCGTTCCCTGCATCGCAGCAGAGTGCCATCAATGGAAATTCTAATCCAAGCTCGGAACAAAGGTTGCACTAATGCAAGGTGCATATTATCAAGAAGCTATGGGCATGAAGAGCTTTAAAATGCAAATTATTTCTCGGTGCAAAAGGCGCACAAAGGTGTACAGGCCGACCAATAACTCCGTTCCCAGCATCGCAGTATAGTGCCGTCAATGGAAATTCGCGTACATTCGCGACTAATCCTTGCTGGGTACAAAGGTTGCACTAATGCAAAGTGCATATTATCAAGAAGCATTGAGCATGAAGAGTTTATAAATTGAAACCCTTTCTCGGTGCAAAAGGCGCACAAAGCTGTACAGGCCGGTCAATATCTCCGTTCCCAGCATCGCAGTATAGTGCGGTCAATGGAAATTCGCGTGCATTCGCGACTATTCCTAGCTCGGTACAATGGTTGCACTAATGCAAGGTGCTTATTATCAAAAAGTAATGGGCATGAAGAGTTTAAAAATGTAAACCATTTCTCAGTGCAAAAGGCGCTCAAAGCTGTACAGACCGGCCAATATCTCCGTTCCAAGCATCGCCGCAAAGTGCCATCAAAGGAAATTCTAATACTAGCTCGGTACAAAGGTTGCACTGAAGCAAGGTGCATATTATCAAGAAGCTATGGGCATGAAGAGTTTTAAAATTGAAACCCTTTCTGGGTGCAAGAGGCGCATAAAGGTGTACAGACCGGCCAATATCTCCGTTCCCTGCATCGCAGTATAGGGCCGTCAATGGAAATTCGCGTACATTCGCGACTAATCCTAGCTCGGTACAAAGGTTGCACTAATGCAAAGTGCATATTATCAAGAAGCATTGGGCATGAAGAGTTTATAAATTGAAACCCTTTCTCGGTGCAAAAGGCGCACAAAGCTGTAAAGACCGGTCAATATCTCCGTTCCCAGCATCGCAGTATAGTGCGGTCAATGGAAATTCGCGTGCATTCGCGACTATTCCTAGCTCGGTACAATGGTTGCACTAATGCAAGGTGCTTATTATCAAGAAGTAGTGGGCATGAAGAGTTTAAAAATGTAAACCATTTCTCAGTGCAAAAGGCGCTCAAAGGTGTACAGGCCGACAAATATCATCGTTCCCTGCATTGCTGTATATTACCGTCCATGGAAATTCGCGTACATTCGCGACTAATCCTAGCTTGGTTCAAAGGTTGCACTAAAGCAAGGTGCATATTATCAAGAAGCTATGGGCATGAAGAGTTTACTAATGGAAACCCTTTCTCGGTGCAAAAGGCGCACAAAGGTGTTCAGGCCGACCAATATTACCGTTCTCTGCATCGCAGTATAGTGCCGTCAATGGAAATTCGCGTACATTCGCGACTAATCCTTGCTCGGTACAAAGGTTGCACTCATGCAAGGTGCATATTATCAAGAAGCTATGGGCATGAAGAGTTTATAAATTGAAACCCTTTCTCGGTGCAAAAGGCGCACAATGCTGTACAGGCCGGCCAATATCTCCGTTCCCTGCATCGCAGTATATGGCCGTCAATGGAAATTCGCGTACATTCGCGACTAATCCTAGCTCGGTACAAAGGTGGCACTAATGCAAGGTGCTTATTATCGAGAAGTAATGGGCATGAAGAGTTGAAAAATGAAAACCCTTTCTCGGTGCAAAAGACGCACAATGCTGTACAGGCCGGCCAATATCACCGTTCTCTGCATCGCAGTATAGTTCAGTCAATGGAAATTCGCGTACATTCGCAACTAATCCTAGCTCGGTACAAAGGTTGCGCTAATCCAAGATTCATATTATCAAGAAGCTATGGGCATGAAGAGTTTAAAAATGCAAACCCTTTCTGGGTGCAAAAGACGCACAAAGCTGTACAGGCCGGCCAATATCACCGTTCCCTGCATCGCAGTATAGTTCAGTCAATGGAAATTCGCGTACATTCGCAACTAATCCTAACTCGGTACAAAGGTTGCACTAATCCAAGATTCATATTATCAAGAAGCTATGGGCATGAAGAGTTTAAAAATGCAAACCCTTTCTGGGTGCAAAAGACGCACAAAGCTGTACAGGCCGGCCAATATCACCGTTCCCTGCATCGCAGTATATATAGTTCAGTCAATGGAAATTCGCGTACATTCGCAACTAATCCTAACTCGGTACAAAGGTTGCACTAAACCAAGGTGCATATTATCAAGATGATATGGGGATGAAGAGTTTAAAAATGGAAACCCTTCCTCGGTGCAAAAGACGCACAAAGCTGTACAGGACGGGCAATATCTCCGTCCCCTGCATCGCTGTATGGTGCCGTCAATGGAAATTCGCGTTCATTCTCGACTAATCCCAGCTCGGTACAAAGGTTGAACTAAAGAAAGATGCATATTATCAAGAAGCTATGGGCATGAAGAGTTTTAAAATTGAAACCCTCTCTGGGTGCAAAAGGCGCACAAAGGTGTACAGGCCGACTAATATCTCCGTTCCCAGCATCGCAGTACAGTGCCTTCAATGGAAAATCGCGTACATTCGCGACTAATCCTAGCTCGGTTCAAAGGTTGCACTAATGCAAGGTGCATATTATCAAGAAGCTATGGGCATGAAGAGTTTGTAAATTGAAACCCTTTCTCGGTGCAAAAGGCGCACAAATCTGTACAGGCCGGCCAATAATCTCCGTTCCCTGCATCGCAGTATAGTGCCGTAAATGGAAATTCGCGTACATTCGCGACTATTCCTAGCTCGGTACAAAGGTTGCACTATTGCAAGGTTCTTATTATCAAGAAGTAATGGGCATGAAAAGTTTTAAAATGTAAACCATTTCTCGGTGCAAAAGGCGCTCAAAGCTGTACAGACCGGCCAATATCTCCGTTCCCAGCATCGCCGCATAGTGCCATCAATGGAAATTCTAATCCTAGCTTGGTACAAAGGTTGCACTAATGCAAGGTGCATACTATGAAGAAGCTATGGGCATGAAGAGCTTTAGAATGCAAATTATTTCTCGGTGCAAAAGGCGCACAAAGGTGTACAGGCCGACCAATCTCTCCGTTCCCTGCATCGCAGTATAGTGCCGTCAATGGAAATTAGCGTACATTCGCGACTAATCCTAGCTCGGTTCAAAGGTTGCACTAATGCAAGGTGCATATTATCAAGAAGCTATGGGCATGAAGACTTTATAAATTGAAACCCTCTCTGGGTGCAAAAGGCGCACAAAGGTGTTCAGGCCGACTAATATCTCCGTACCCAGCATCGCAGTACAGTGCCGTCAATGGAAATTCGCATATATTCGCGACTAATCCTAGCTCGGTTCAAAGGTTGCACTAATGCAAGGTGCATATTATCAAGAAGCTATGGGCATGAAGACTTTATAAATTGAAACCCTTTCTCGGTGCAAGAGGCGCACAATGCTGTACAGGCCGGCCAATATCTCCGTTCCTTGCATCGCAGTATAGGGCCGTAAATGGAAATTCGAGTACATTCGCGACTAATCCTAGCTCGGTACAAAGGTTGCACTAAAGCATGGTGCATATTATCAAGAAGCTATGGGCATGAAGAGTTTACAAATGGAAACCCTTTCTAGGTGCAAAAGGCGCTCAAAGGTACACAGGCCGACCAATATCTCCGTTCCCTACATCGCAGTACAGTGCCGTCAATGGAAATTCGCGTATATCCGCGACTAATCCTAGCTCGGTTCAAAGGTTGCACTAAAGCAAGGTGCATATTATCAAGAAGCTATGGGCATGAAGAGTTAATAAATGGAAACCCTTTCTCGGTGCAAGAGGCGAACAAGGTTGTACAGGCCGACCAATATCACCGTTCCCTGCATCAAAGTATAGTGCCGTCAATGGAAATTCGCGTATATCCGCGACTAATCCTAGCTCGGTTCAAAGGTTGCACTAAAGCACGGTGCATATTATCAAGAAGCTATGGGCATTAAGAGTTTACAAATGGAAACCCTTTCTAGGTGCAAAAGGCGCTCAAAGGTACACAGGCCGACCAATATCTCCGTTCCCTACATCGCAGTACAGTGCCGTCAATGGAAATTCGCGTATATCCGCGACTAATCCTAGCTCGGTTCAAAGGTTGCACTAAAGCAATGTGCATATTATCAAGAAGCTATGGGCATGAAGAGTTAATAAATGGAAACCCTTTCTCGGTGCAAGAGGCGAACAAGGTTGTACAGGCCGACCAATATCACCGTTCCCTGCATCAAAGTATAGTGCCGTCAATGGAAATTCGCGTATATCCGCGACTAATCCTAGCTCGGTTCAAAGGTTGCACTAAAGCACGGTGCATATTATCAAGAAGCTATGGGCATGAAGAGTTTACAAATGGAAACCCTTTCTAGGTGCAAAAGGCGCACAAAGGTGCACAGGCCGACCAATATCGCCGTTCCCTACATCGCAGTACATTGACGTCAATGGAAATTTGCGTGCATTCGCGACAAATCCTAGCTGGGTACAAAGGTTGCACTAATGCAAGGTGCATATTATTAAGAAGCTATGGACATGATGAGTTTAAAAATGCAAACCCTTTCTCGGTGCAAAAGGCGCACAAAGTTGTACAGGCCGACCAATATCTCCGTTCCTTGCATCGCGTTATATATAGTGCCGTCAATTGAAATTCGCGTACATTCGCGGCTAATCCTAGCTCGGTTCAAATGTTGCAGTAATGCAAGGTGCATATTATCAAGAAGCTATGGGCATGAAGAGTTTATAAATTGAAACCATCTCTGGGTGCAAAAGGCGCACAAAGGTGTTCAGGCCGACTAATATCTCCGTACCAAGCATCGCAGTACAGTGCCGTCAATGGAAATTCGCGTACATTCGCGACTAATCCTTGCTCGGTACAAAGGTTGCACTCATGCAAGGTGCATATTATCAAGAAGCTATGGGCATGAAGAGTTTATAAATTGAAACCCTTTCTCGGTGCAAAAGGCGCACAATGCTGTACAGGCCGGCCAATATCACCGTTCTCTGCATCGCAGTATAGTTCAGTCAATGGAAATTCGCGTACATTCGCAACTAATCCTAGCTCGGTACAAAGGTTGCACTAATCCAAGATTCATATTATCAAGAAGCTATGGGCATGAAGAGTTTAAAAATGCAAACCCTTTCTGGGTGCAAAAGACACACAAAGCTGTACAGGCCGGCCAATATCACCGTTCCCTGCATCGCATTATAGTTCAGTCAATGGAAATTCGCGTACATTCGCAACTAATCCTAGCTCGGTACAAAGGTTGCACTAAACCAAGGTGCATATTATCAAGATGATATGGGGATGAAGAGTTTAAAAATGGAAACCCTTCCTCGGTGCAAAAGACGCACAAAGCTGTACAGGACGGGCAATATCTACGTCCCCTGCATCGCTGTATGGTGCCGTCAATGGAAATTCGCGTTCATTCTCGACTAATCCCAGCTCGGTACAAAGGTTGAACTAAAGAAAGATGCATATTATCAAGAAGCTATGGGCATGAAGAGTTTTAAAATTGAAACCCTCTCTGGGTGCAAAAGGCCCACAAAGTTGTACAGGCCGACTAATATCTCCGTTCCCAGCATCGCAGTACAGTGCCTTCAATGGAAAATCGCGTACATTCGCGACTAATCCTAGCTCGGTTCAAAGGTTGCACTAATGCAAGGTGCAAATTATCAAGAAGCTATGGGCATGATGAGTTTAAAAATGCAAACCCTTTCTCGGTGCAAAAGGCGCACAAAGTTGTACAGACCGGCCAATATCACCATTCCCTGCATCGCAGTATAGGTCCGTCAATGGAAATTCGCGTACATTCGCGACTAATCCTAGCTCGGTACAAAGGTTGCACTCATGCAAGGTGCATATTATCAAGAAGCTATGGGCATGAAGAGTTTATAAATTGAAACCCTTTCTCGGTACAAAAGGCGCACAAAGCTGTACAGGCCGGCCAATATCTCCGTTCTTTGCATCGCAGTATAGGGCCGTCAATGGAAATTCGCGTACATTCGCGACTAATCCTAACTCGGTACAAAGGTTGAACTAATGCAAGGTGCATATTATCAAGAGGCTATGGGCATGAAGAGTTTATAAATTGAAACCCTTTCTCGGTGCAAAAGGCGCACAAAGCTGTACAGGCCGGCCAATATCTCCGTTCTCTGCATCGCAGTTTAGGGCCGTCAATGGAAACTCGCGTACATTCGCGACTAATCCTAGGTCGGTACAAAGGTTGCACTATTGCAAGGTGCATATTATCAAGAAGCTATGGGCATGATGAGTTTAAAAATGCTAACCCTTTCTCGGTGCAAAAGGCGCACAAAGTTGTACAGGCCGGCCAATATCTCCGTTCCTTGCATCGCGGTATATATAGTGTCGTCAATGGAAATTCACGTACATTCGCGGATAATCCTAACTCGGTTGAAATGTTGCACTAATGCAAGGTGCATATTATCAAGAAGCAATGGGCATGAAGAGTTTAAAAATTGAAACCCTTTCTCGGTGTAAAAGGCGCACAAAGGTGTACAAGCCGACCAATATCACCGTTCCCCGCACCGCAGATTTGTGCCATCAATGGAAATTCGCGTACATTCGCGACTAATCCTTGATCGGTACAAAGGTTGCACTCATGCAAGTTGCATATTATCAAGAAGCTATCGGCATGTACAGTTTAAAAATTGAAACCCTTTCTCGGTGCAAAAGGCGCACAAAGGTGTACAAGCCGGCCAATATTACTGTTCACTGCATCGCAGTATAGTGCCATCAATGGAAATTCGCGTACATTCGCGACTAATCCTTGCTCGGTACAAAGGTTGCACTCATGCAAGGTGCATATTATCAAGAAGCTATGGGCATGAAGAGCTTATAAATTGAAACCCTTTCTCGGTGCAAAAGGCGCACAATGCTGTACAGGCCGGCCAATATCTCCGTTCACTGCATCGCAGTATAGGGCCGTCAATGGAAATTCGCGTATATTCGCGACTAATCCTAGTTCGGTACAAAGGTTGCACTAATGCAAGGTGCTTATTATCAAGAAGTAATGGGCATGAAGAGGTTAAAAATGAAAAACATTTCTCGGTGCAAAAGACGCACAAATCTGTACAGACCGGCCGATATCACTGTTCCCAGCATCGCAGTATAGTTCAGTCAATGGGAATTCGCGTATATTCGCAACTAATCCTAGCTCGGTACAAAGGTTGCATTAATCCAAGGTTCATATTATCAAGATGATATGGGCATGAAGAGTTTAAGAATGGAAGCCCTTCCTCGGTGCAAAAGACGCACAAAGCTGTACCGGACGGGTAATATATCCGTTCCCTGCATCGCTGTATGGTGCCGTCAATGGAAATTCGCGTTCATTCTCGACTAATCCCAGCTCGGTACAAAGGTTGCACTAAAGAAAGGTGCATATTATCAAGAAGCTATGGGCATGAAGAGTTTTAAAATTGAAACCCTCTCTGGGTGCAAAAGGCGCACAAAGTTGTACAGGCCGACTAATATCTCCGTTCCCAGCATAGCAGTACAGTGCCGTCAATGGAAAATCGCGTACATTCGCGACTAATCATAGCTCGGTTCAAAGGTTGCACTCATGCAAGGTGCATATTATCGAGAAGCTATGGGCATGAAGAGTTTGTAAATTGAAACCCTTTCTCGGTGCAAAAGGCGCACAAAGCTGTACAGGCCGGCCAATATCTCCGGTCCCTGCATCGCAGTATAGTTCAGTCAATGTAAATTCGCGTACATTCGCAACTAATCCTAGCTCGGTACAAAGGTTGCACTAATGCAAGGTTCATATTATCAAGAAGCTATGGGCATGAAGAGTTTAAAAATGCAAACCCTTTCTGGTTGCAATAGACGCACAAAGCTGTACAGGCCGGCCAATATCACCGTTCCCTGCATCGCAGTATAGTTCAGTCAATGGAAATTCGCGTACATTCGCAACTAATCCTAGCTCGGTACAAAGGTTGCACTAAACCAAGGTGCATATTAAGAAGATGATATGGGATAAATTGAAACCCTTTCTCGGTGTAAAAGGCGCACAAAGGTGCACAGGCCGACCAATACCTCCGTTCTCTACATCGCAGTACAGTGCCGTCAGTGGAAATTTGCGTGCATTCGTGACAAATCCTAGCTGGGTACAAAGGTTGCACTAATGCAAGGTGCATATTATCAAGAAACTATGGGCATGATGAGTTTAAAAATGCAAACCCTTTCTCGGTGCAAAAGGCGCACAAAGTTGTACAGGCCGGCCAATATCTCCGTTCCTTTCATCGCGGTATATATAGTGCCGTCAATGGAAATTCGCGTACATTCGCGGCTAATCCTAGCTCGGTTCAAAGGTTGCACTGAAGGAAGGTGCATATTATCAAGAAGCTATGGGCATGAAGAGTTTAAAAATTGAAACCCTTTCTCGGTGCTAAAGGCGCACAAAGGTGTACAGGCCGGCAAATATCACTGTTCGCTGCATCGCAGAATAGTTCAGTCAATGGAAATTCGCGTACATTCGCAACTAATCCTAGCTCGGTACAAAGGTTGCACTAAACCAAGGTGCATATTAAGAAGATGATATGGGATAAATTGAAACCCTTTCTCGGTGTAAAAGGCGCACAAAGGTGCACAGGCCGACCAATACCTCCGTTCTCTACATCGCAGTACAGTGCCGTCAGTGGAAATTTGCGTGCATTCGTGACAAATCCTAGCTGGGTACAAAGGTTGCACTAATGCAAGGTGCATATTATCAAGAAACTATGGGCATGATGAGTTTAAAAATGCAAACCCTTTCTCGGTGCAAAAGGCGCACAAAGTTGTACAGGCCGGCCAATATCTCCGTTCCTTTCATCGCGGTATATATAGTGCCGTCAATGGAAATTCGCGTACATTCGCGGCTAATCCTAGCTCGGTTCAAAGGTTGCACTAATGCAAGGTGCATATTATCAAGAAGCAATGGGCGTGAAGAGTTTAAAAATTGAAACCCTTTCTCGGTGCAAAAGGCGCACAAAAGTGTACAGGCCGACAAATATCACAGTTCCCTGCATCGCAGTATAGTGCCATCAATGGAAATTCGCGTATATTCGCGACTAATCTTAGCTCGGTTCAAAGGTTGCACTAATGCAAGGTGCATATTATCAAGAAGCTAAGGGCATGAAGAGTTTAAAAATTGAAACCCTTTCTCGGTGCAAAAGGCGCACAAAGGTGTACAGGCTGGCCAATATCACTGTTCACTGCATCGCAGTATAGTGCCATCAATGGAAATTCGCGTAAATTCGTGACTATTCCTTGCTCGGTTCAAAGGTTGCACTAATGCAAGGTGCATATTATCAAGAAGCTATGGGTATGAAGAGTTTAAAAATGCACACCCTTTCAGGATGCAAAAGACGCACAAAGCTGTACAGGCCGGCCAATATCACCGTTCCCTGCATCGCAGTATAGTTCAGTCAATGGAAATTCGCGTACATTCGCAACAAATCCTAGCTCGGTACAAAGGTTGCACTAAACCAAGGTGCATATTAACAAGATGATATGGGATAAATTGAAACCCTTTCTCGGTGCAAAAGGCGCACAAAGGTGCACAGGTCGACCAATACCTCCGTTCACTACATCGCAGTACAGTGCCGTCAGTGGAAATTTGCGTGCATTCGTGACAAATCCTAGCTGGGTACAAAGGTTGCACTAATGCAAGGTGCATATTATCAAGAAGCTATGGGCATGATGAGTTTAAAAATGCAAACCCTTTCTCGGTGCAAAAGGCGCACAAAGTTGTACAGGCCGGCCAATATCTCCGTTCCTTTCATCGCGGTATATATAGTGCCGTCAATGGAAATTCGCGTACATTCGCGGCTAATCCTAGCTCGGTTCAAAGGTTGCACTAATGCAAGGTGCATATTATCAAGAAGCTATGGGAATGAAGAGTTTAAAAATTGAAACCCTTTCTCGGTGCAAAAGGCGCACAAAGGTGTACAGGCTGGCCAATATCACTGTTCACTGCATCGCAGTATAGTGCCATCAATGGAAATTCGCGTACATTCGCGACTATTCCTTGCTCGGTTCAAAGGTTGCACTAATGCAAGGTGCATATTATCAAGAAGCTATAGGCATGAAGAGTTTAAAAATTGAAACCCTTTCTCGGTGCAAAAGGTGCACAAAGGTGTACAGGCTGGCCAATATCACTGTTCACTGCATCGCAGTATAGTGCCATCAATGGAAATTCGCGTACATTCTCGACTATTCCTTGCTCGGTTCAAAGGTTGCACTATTGCAAGGTTCATATTATCAAGAAGCTATGGGCATGAAGAGTTTAAAAATGCAAACCCTTTCTGGGTGCAAAAGACGCACAAAGCTGTACAGGCCGGCCAATATCACCGTTCCCTGCATCGCAGTATAGTTCAGTCAATGGAAATTCGCGTACATTCGCAACTAATCCTAGCTCGGTACAAAGGTTGCACTAATGCAAGGTTCATATTATCAAGAAGCTATGGGCATGAAGAGTTTAAAAATGCAAACCCTTTCTGGGTGCAAAAGACGCACAAAGCTGTACAGGCCGGCCAATATCACCGTTCCCTGCATCGCAGTATAGTTCAGTCAATGGAAATTCGCGTACATTCGCAACTAATCCTAGCTCGGTACAAAGGTTGCACTAAACCAAGGTGCATATTATCAAGATGATATGGGCATGAAGAGTTTAAAAATGGAAACCCTTCCTCGGTACAAAAGACGCATTAAGCTGTACAGGACGTGCAACATCTCCCTTCCCTGCAACGCTGTATGGAGCGGTCAATGGAAATTCGCGAACATTCGCGACTAATCCTTGCTCGGTACAAAGTTTGCACTCATGCAAGGTTCATATTATCAAGAATCTATGGGCATGAAGAGTTTAAAAATTGAAACCCTTTCACGGTGCAAAAGGCGCACAAAGGTGTACAGGCAGGCCAATATCACTGTTCACTTCATCGCAGTATAGTGCCATCAATGGAAATTCGGGTACATTCGCGACTAATCCTAGCTCGGTACAAAGGTTGCACTCATGCAAGGTGCATATTATCAAGAAGCTATGGGCATGAAGAGTTTATAAATGGAAACCCTTTCTAGGTGCAAAAGGCGCACAAAGTTGTACAGGACGACCAATATCTCGGTTCCCTGCATCGCCGCTTAGTGCCGTAAATGGAAATTGACGTACATTCGCGACTAATCCTATCTCGGTCCAAAGGTTGCACTAAACCAAGGTGCATATTATCAAGAAGCTATGGGCATGAAGAGCTTAAAAATTGGAACCCTTTATCTGTGCAAAAGGCGAACAAAGGTGTACAGGCCGGCCAATATCACCGATCCTTGCATCGCAGTATAGTACCGTCAATGGAAATTCGCGTACATTCGCGACTAATCCTAACTCGGTACAAAGGTTGCACTAATGCAAGGTGCATATTATCAAGAAGCTATGGGCATGAAGAGTTTATAAATTGGAACCCTTTCTCGGTGCAAAAGGTGCACAAAGCTATACAGGCCGGCCAATATCTCCGTTCTCTGCATCGCAGTATAGGGCCGTCAATGGAAATTCGCGTACATTCGCGACTAATCCTAGCTCGGTACAAAGGTTGCACTAATGCAACGTGCTTATTATCACGATGTAATGGGCATGAAGAGTTTAAAAATGAAAACCCTTTCTCGGTGCAAAAGACGCACAAAGCTGTACAGGCCGGCCAATATCACCGTTCCCTGCATCGCAGTATAGTTCAGTCAATGGAAATTCGCGTACATTCGCAACTAATCCCAGCTCGGTACAAAGGTTGCACTAAACCAAGGTGCATATTATCAAGATGATATGGGCATGAAGAGTTTAAAAATGGAAACCCTTCCTCGGTACAAAAGACGCACAAAGCTGTACAGGACGTGCAA
This sequence comes from Agelas oroides, assembly GCA_949130485.1. NCBI lineage: Eukaryota > Metazoa > Porifera > Demospongiae > Agelasida > Agelasidae > Agelas > Agelas oroides. The sequence goes on from OX422190.1 coordinate 8,740,839, forward strand.
CATCTCCCTTCCCTGCAACGCTGTATGGTGCCGTCAATGGGAATTGGCGTTCATTCTCGACTAATTATAGCTCGGTACAAAGATTGCACTAAAGAAAGGTGCATATTATCAAGAAGCTATGGGCATGAAGAGTTTTAAAATTGAAACCCTCTCTGGGTGCAAAAGGCGTACAAAGGTGTACAGGCCGACTAATATCTCCGTTCCCAGCATCGCAGTACAGTGCCGTCAATGGAAAATCGCGTACATTCGCGACAAATCCTAGCTCGGTTCAAAGGTTGCACTCATGCAAGGTGCATATTATCAAGAAGCTATGGGCATGAACAGTTTAAAAATGAAAACCCTTTCTCGGTGCAATTGACGCACAAATCTGTACAGGCCTGCCAATATCACCGTTCCCTGCATCGCAGTATAGTTCAGTCAATGGAGATTCGCGTACATTCGCGACTAATCCTAGCTCGGTACAAAGGTTGCACTAATGCAAGGTTCATATTATCAAGAAGCTATGGGAATGAAGAGTTTAAAAATGCAAACCCTTTCTGGGTGCAAAAGGCGCACAAAGTTGTACAGGCCGACCAATATCTCCGTTCCATGCATCGCCGTATAGTGCCGTAAATGGAAATTCACGTATATTCTAGACTAATCCTAGCTCGGTACAAAGGTTGCACTAATGCAAGGTGCTTATTATCAAGAAGTAATGGGATTGAAGAGTTTAAAAATGTAAACCATTTCTCGGTGCAAAGGTCGCTCAAAGCTGTACAGACCGGCCAATATTTCCGTTCCTTGCATCGCCGCATAGTGCCTTCAATGGAAATTCTAATCCTAGCTCGGTACAAAGGATGCACTAATGCAAGGTGCATATTATGAAGAAGCTATGGGCATGAAGAGCTTTAAAATGCAAATTATTTCTCGGTGCAAAAGGCGCACACAGGTGTACAAGCCGACCAATATCTCCGTTCCCAGCATCGCAGTTTAGGGCCGTCAATGGAAATTCGCGTACATTCGCGACTAATCCTAGCTCGGTACAAAGGTTGCACTAATGCAAGGTGCTTATAATCAAGAAGTAATGGGCATGAAGAATATAAAAAGGAAAACCCTTTCTCGGTGCAAAAGACGCACAAAGCTGTACAGGCCGGCCAATATCACCGTTCCCTGCATCGCAGTATAGTTCAATCAATGGAAATTCGCGTACATTCGCAACTAATCCTAGCTCGGTACAAAGGTTGCACTAATGCAAGGTTCATATTATCAAGAAGCTATGGGCATGAAGAGTTTAAAAATGCAAACCCTTTCTGGGTGCAAAAGACGCACAAAGCTGTACAGGCCGGCCAATATCACCGTTCCCTGCATCGCAGTATAGTTCAGTCAATGGAAATTCTCGTACATTCGCAACTAATCCTAGCTCGGTACAAAGGTTGCACTAAACCAAGGTGCATATTATCAAGATGATATGGGCATGAAGAGTTTAAAAATGGAAACCCTTCCTCGGTACAAAAGACGCACAAAGCTGTACAGGACGTGCAACATCTCCCTTCCCGCAACGCTGTATGGAGCCGTCAATGGAAATTCGCGTACATTCGCGACTAATGCTAACTCGGTACAAAGGTTGCACTAATGCAAGGTGCATATTATCAAGAAGCTATGGGCATGAAGAGTTTATAAATTGGAACCCTTTCTCGGTGAAAAAGGTGCACAAAGCTATACAGGCCGGCCAATATCTCCGTTCTCTGCATCGCAGTATAGGGCCGTCAATGGAAATTCGCGTACATTCGCGACTAATCCTAGCTCGGTACAAAGGTTGCACTAATGCAAGGCGCTTATTATCAAGAAGTAATGGGCATGAAGAGTTTAAAAATGAAAACCCTTTCTCGGTGCAAAAGACGCACAAAGCTGTACAGGCCGGCCAATATCACCGTTCTCTGCATCGCAGTATAGTTTAGTCAATGGAAATTCGCGTACATTCGCAACTAATCCTAGCTCGGTACAAAGGTTGCACTAATGCAAGGTTCATATTATCAAGAAGCTATGGGCATGAAGAGTTTAAAAATGCAAACCATTTCTGGGTACAAAAGACGCACAAAGCTGTACAGGCCGGCCAATATCACCGTTCCCTGCATCGCAGTATAGTTCAGTCAATGGAAATTCGCGTACATTCGCAACTAATCCTAGCTCGGTACAAAGGCTGCAGTAAACCAAGGTGCATATTAACAAGATGATATGGGCATGAAGAGTTTAAAAATGGAAACCCTTCCTCGGTACAAAAGACGCACAAAGCTGTACAGGACGTGCAACATCTCCCTTCCCTGCAACGCTGTATGGTGCCGTCAATGGAAATTCGCGTTCATTCTCGACTAATCCTAGCTCGGTACAAAGATTGCACTAAAGAAAGGTGCATATTATCAAGAAGCTATGGGCATGAAGAGTTTTAAAATTGAAACCCTCTCTGGGTGCAAAAGGCGCACAAAGGTGTACAGGCCGACTAATATCTCCGTTCCCAGCATCGCGTTACAGTGCCGTCAATGGAAAATCGCGTACATTCGCGACAAATCCTAGCTCGGTTCAAAGGTTGCACTCATGCAAGGTGCATATTATCAAGAAGCTATGGGCATGAAGAGTTTAAAAATGAAAACCCTTTCTCGGTACAATTGACGCACAAATCTGTACAGGCCTGCCAATATCACCGTTCTCTGCATCGCAGTATAGTTCAGTCAATGGAGATTCGCGTACATTCGCGACTAATCCTAGCTCTTTACAAAGGTTGCACTAATGAAAGGTTCATATTATCAAGAAGCTATGGGCATGAAGAGTTTAAAAATGCAAACCCTTTCTGGGTGCAAAAGGCGCACAAAGTTGTACAGGCCGACCAATATCTCCGTTCCATGCAGCGCCGTATAGTGCCGAAAATGGAAATTCACGTATATTCTAGACTAATCCTAGCTGGGTACAAAGGTTGCACTAATGCAAGGTGCTTATTATCAAGAAGTAATGGGATTGAAGAGTTTAAAAATGTAAACCATTTCTCGGTGCAAAGGTCGCTCAAAGCTGTACAGACCGGCCAATATTTCCGTTCCTTGCATCGCCGCATAGTGCCTTCAATGGAAATTCTAATCCTAGCTCGGTACAAAGGATGCACTAATGCAAGGTGCATATTATGAAGAAGCTATGGGCATGAAGAGCTTTCAAATGCAAATTATTTCTCGGTGCAAAAGGCGCACACAGGTGTACAAGCCGACCAATGTCTCCGTTCCCAGCATCTCAGTATAGTGCCGTCAAGGGAAATTCGCGTACATTCGCGACTAATCCTAGCTCGGTACAAAGGTTGCACTAAAGAGAGGTGCATATTATCAAGAAGCTATGGGCATGAAGAGTTTACAAATGGAAACCCTTTCTTGGTGCAAAAGGCGCTCAAGGTGCACAGGCCGACCAACATCTCCGTTCATCGCAGTACAGCGGCGTCAATGGAAATTCGCGTGCATTCGCGACAAATCCTAGCTGGGTACAAAGGTTGCACTAATGCAAGGTGCATATTATCAAGAAGCTATGGGCATGATAAGTTTAAAAATGCACACCCTTTCTCGGTGCAAAAGGCGCACAAAGTTGTACAGACCGGCCAATATCACCGTTCCCTGCATCGCAGTATAGGTCGGTCAATGGTAATTCGCGTACATTCGCGACTAATCCCAGCACGGTACAAAGGTTGCACTAAAGCAAGGTGCATATTATCAAGAAACTATGGGCATGAAGAGTTCAAAAATGGAAATCCTTTCTCTGTGCAAAAGGCGCACAAAGCTGTACAGGCCGGCCAATGTCACCGTTCCCTGCATCGCAGTATAGTTCAGTCAATGGTAATTCACGTACATTCTAGACTAATCCTAGCTCGGTACAAAAGTTGCACTAATGCAAGGTGCTTATTATCAAGAAGTAATGGGATTGAAGAGTTTAAAAATGTAAACCATTTCTCGGTGCAAAAGGCGCTCAAAGCTGTACAGGCCGGCCAATATTTCCGTTCCTTGCATCGCCGCATAGTGCCATCAAAGGAAATTCTAATCCTAGCTCGGTACAAAGGTTGCACTAATGCAAGGTGCATATTATGAAGAAGCTATGGGCATGAAGAGCTTTAAAATGCAAATTATTTCTCGGTGCAAAAGGCGCACAAAGGTGTACAAGCCGACCAATATCTCCGTTCCCAGCATCTCAGTATAGTGCCGTCAAGGGAAATTCGCGTACATTCGCGACTAATCCTAGCTCGGTACAAAGGTTGCACTAAAGGGAGGTGCATATTATCAAGAAGCTATGGGCATGAAGAGTTTACAAATGGAAACTCTTTCATGGTGCAAAAGGCGCACAAAGGTGCACAGTCCGACCAATACCTCTGTTCCCTACATCGCATTACAGTGCCATCAATGGAAATTTGCGTGCATTCGCGACAAATCCTAGCTGGATACAAAGGTTGCACTAATGCAAGGTGCATATTATCAAGAAGCTATGGGCATGATGTGTTTAAAAATGCAAACCCTTTCTCGGTGCAAAAGTCGCACAAAGTTGTACTGGCCGGCCAATATCTCCGTTCCTTGCATCGCGGTATATAGTGCCGTCAATGGAAATTCGTGTACATTCGCAGCTAATCCCAGCTCGATTCAAAGGTTGCACTAATGCAAGGTGCATATTATCAAGAAGAAATGGGCATGAAGAGGTTAAAAATGAAAACCCTTTTTCGGTGCAAAATATGCACAATTATGTACAGGCCGGCCAATATCACCATTCCCTGCTTCGCAGTACAGTGCCGTCAATGGAAATTCGCGTACATTCTCGACCAATCCTAGCTCGGTTCAAAGGTTGCACTAATGCAAGGTGAATATCATCAAGAAGCAATGGGCATGAAGAGTTTAAAAATTGAAACCCTTTCTCGGTGCAAAAGGCGCACAAAGGTGTACAGGCCTACTAATATCACCGTTCCCTGCATCGCAGTATAGTGCCGTCAATGGAAATTCGCGTACATTCGCGACTAATCCTAGCTCGGTTCAAAGGTTGCACTAAAGCAAGGTGCATATTATCAAGAAGCTATGGGCATGAAGAGTTTACAAATGGAAACCCTTTCGTGGTGCAAAAGGCGCGCAAAGTTGCACAAGCCGACCAATATCTCCGTTCCCTACATAGCAGTACAGTGCCGTCAATGGAAATTCGTGTACATTCGCAGCTAATCCCAGCTCGATTCAAAGGTTGCACTAATGCAAGGTGCATATTATCAAGAAACTAGGGGCATGAAGAGTTTAAAAATGGAAACCCTTTCTGGGTGCAAAAGACGCACAAATCTGTACAGGCCGGCCAATATCACCGTTCCCTGCATCGCAGTATAGATCAGTCAATGGAAATTCGCGTACATTCGCAACTAAACCTAGCTCGGTACAAAGGTTGCACTAAACCAAGGTGCATATTAACAAGATGATATGGGCATGAAGAGTTTAAAAATGGAAACCCTCTCTGGGTGCAAAAGGCGCACAAAGGTGTACAGGCCGACTAATATCTCCGTTCCCAGTACCGCAGTACCGTGCCGTCAATGGAAAATCGCGCACATTCGCGACAAATCCTTGCTCGGTTCAAAGGTTGCACTAATGCAAGGTGCATATTATCAAGAAGCTATGGGCATGAAGAGTTTATAAATTGAAACCCTTTCTCGGTGTAAAAGGCGCACAAAGCTGTACAGGCCGGTCAATATCTCCGTTCTCTGCATCGCAGTATAGGGTAGTCAATGGAAATTCGCGTACATTCGCGACTAATCCTAGCTCGGTACAAAGGTTGCACTAATGCAAGGTTCATATTATCAAGAAGCTATGGGCATGAAGAGTTTAAAAATGCAAACCCTTTCTGGGTGCAAAAGACGCACAAAGCTGTGCAGGCCGGCCAATATCACCGTTCCCAGCATCGCAGTACAGTGCCGTCAATGGAAAATCGCGTATTTCGCGACTAATCCTAGCTCGGTTCAAAGGTTGCACTCATGCAAGGTGCATATTATCAAGATGATATGGGCATGAAGAGTTTAAAAATGGAAACCCTTTCTCGGTGCAAAAGGCGCACAAAGGTGCACAGGCTGACCAATATCTCCGTTCCCTACATCGCAGTACAATGCCTTCAATGGAAATTTGCGTGCATTCGCGACAAATCCTAGCTCGGTACAAAGGTTGCACTAAAGAAAGGTGCATATTATCAAGAAGCTATGGGCATGAATAGTTTTAAAATTGAAACCCTCTCTGGGTGCAAAAGGCGCACAAAGGTGTACAGGCCGATTAATATCTCCGTTCCCAGCATCGCAGTACAGTGCCGTCAATGGAAAATCGCGTACATTCGCGACTAATCCTAGCTCGGTTCAAAGGTTGCACTCATGCAAGGTGCATATTATGAAGAAGCTATGGGCATGAAGAGTTTATAAATTGAAACCCTTTCTCGGTGCAAAAGGCGCACAAAGCTGTACAGGCCTGCCAATATCTCCGTTCCGTGCATCGCAGTATAGTGCCGTCAGTGGAAATTCGCGTACATTCGCGACTAATCCAAGCTCGGTACAAAGGTTGCACTAATGCAAGGTTCATATTATCAAGAAGCTATGGGCATGAAGAGTTTAAAAATGCAAACCCTTTCTGGGTGCAAAAGGCGCACAAAGTTGTACAGGCCGACCAATATCTCCGTTCCCAGCATCGCCGTATAGTGCCATAAATGGAAATTCACGTACATTCTAGACTAATCCTAGCTCGGTACAAAGGTTGCACTAATGCAAGGTGCTTATTATCAAGAAGTAATGGGATTGAAGAGTTTAAAAATGTAAACCATTTCTCTGTGCAAAAGGCGCTCAAAGCTGTACAGACCGGCCAATATTTCCGTTCCTTGCATCGCCGCATAGTGCCATCAATGGAAATTCTAATCCTAGCTCGGTACAAAGGTTGCACTAATGCAAGGTGCATATTATGAAGAAGCTATGGGCATGAAGAGCTTTAAAATGCAAATTATTTCTCGGTGCAAAAGGCGCACAAAGGTGTACAAGCCGACCAATATCTCCGTTCCCAGCATCTCAGTATAGTGCCGTCAAGGGAAATTCGCGTACATTCGCGACTAATCCTAGCACCGTACAAAGGTTGCACTAAAGCAAGGTGCATATTATCATGAAGCTATGGGCATGAAGAGTTTAAAAATAAAAATCCTTTCTCGGTGCAATAGACGCACAAAGCTGTACAGGCCTGCCAATATCACCGTTCCCTGCATCGCAGTATAGTTCAGTCAATGGAAATTTGCGTACATTCGCGACTAATCCAAGCTCGGTACAAAGGTTGCACTAATGCAAGGTTCATATTATCAAGAAGCTATGGGCATGAAGAGTTTAAAAATGCAAACCCTTTCTGGGTGCAAAAGGCGCACAAAGTTGTACAGGCCGACCAATATCTCCGTTCCCAGCATCGCCGTATAGTGCCGTAAATGGAAATTCACGTACATTCTAGACTAATCCTAGCTCGGTACAGAGGTTGCACTAATGCAAGGTGCTTATTATCAAGAAGTAATGAGATTGAAGAGTTTAAAAATGTAAACCATTTCTCTGTGCAAAAGGCGCTCAAAGCTGTACAGACCGGCCAATATTTCCGTTCCTTGCATCGCCGCATAGTGCCATCAATGGAAATTCTAATCCTAGCTCGGTACAAAGGTTGCACTAATGCAAGGTGCATATTATGAAGAAGCTATGGGCATGAAGAGCTTTAAAATGCAAATTATTTCTCGGTGCAAAAGGCGCACAAAGGTGTACAAGCCGACCAATATCTCCGTTCCCAGCATCTCAGTATAGTGCCGTCAAGGGAAATTCGCGTACATTCGCGACTAATCCTAGCTCGGTACAAAGGTTGCACTAAAGGAAGGTGCATATTATCAAGAAGCTATGGACATGAAGAGTTTACTAATGGAAACCCTTTCTTGATGCAAAAGGCATTCAAGGTGCACAAGCCGGCCAATATCTCCGTTCCTTGCATCGCGGTATGTAGTGCCGTCAATTGAAATTCGCGTACATTCGTGACTAATCGTAGCTCGGTTCAAAGGTTGCACTAAAGCAAGGTGCATATTATCAAGAAGCTATGGGCATGATGAGTTTAAAAATGCAAACCCTTTCTCGGTGCAAAAGGCGCACAAAGGTGTACAGGCCGGCCAATATCACCGTTCACTGCATCGAAGAAGAGTGCCATCAATGGAAATTCGCGTATATTCGCGACTAATCCTAGCACGGTACAAAGGTTGCACTCATGCAAGGTGCATATTATCAAGAAGCTATGGGCATGAAGAGTTTAAAAATGCAAACCCTTTCTGGGTGCAAAAGCAGCACAAAGTTGTAAAGGACGACCAATATCACCGTTCCTTGCATCGCAGTATAGTGCCGTTAATGGGAATTCGCGTACATTCGCGACTAATCCTAGCTCGGTACAAAGGTTGCACTAATGCAAGGTGCATATTATCAAGAAGCTATGGGCATGAAGAGTTTATAAATTGAAACCCTTTCTCGGTGCAAAAAGCGCACAAAGCTGTACAGGCCGGTCAATATCTCCGTTCTCTTCATCGCAGTATAGGGCCGACAATGGAAATTCGCGTACATTCGCGACTAATCCTAGCTCGGTACAAAGGTTGCACCAATGCAAGGTGCTTATTATCAAGAAGGAATGGGCATGAAGAGTTTAAAAATGAAAACCCTTTCTCGGTGCAAAAGACGCACAAAGCTGTACAGGCCGGCCAATATCACCGTTCTCTGCATCGCAGTATAGTTCAGTCAATGGAAATTCGCGTACATTCGCAACTAATCCTAGCTCGGTACAAATGATGCACTAATGCAAGGTGCATATTATCAAGAAGCTATGGGCATGATGAGTTTAAAAATGAAAACCCTTTCTCGGTGCAAAAGGCGCACAAAGTTGTACAGGCCGGCCAATATCTCCGTTCCTTGCATCTCGGTATATAGTGCCGTCAATGGCAATTCGCGTACATTCGCGGCTAATCCTAGCTCGGTTCAAAGGTTACACTAATGCAAGGTGCATGTTATCAAGAAGCAATGGGCATGAAGAGTTTAAAAATTGAAGCCCTTTCTCGGTGCAAAAGGCGCACAAAGGTGTACAGGCCGACAAATATCACAGTTCCCTGCATCGCAGTATAGTACCGTCAATGGAAATTCGCGTACATTCGCGACTAATCCTAGCTTGGTTCAAAGGTTGCACTAAAGCAAGGTGCATATTATCAAGAAGCTATGGGCATAAAGAGTTTACAAATGGAAACCCTTTCTTGGTCTAAAATGCGCAGAAAGGTGCACAGGCCGACAAATATCTCCGTTCCCTACATCGCAGTACAGTGCCGTCAGTGGAAATTTGCGTGCATTCGCGACAAATCCTAGCTGGGTACAAAGGTTGAACTAATGCAAGGTGCATATTATCAAGAAACTATGGGCATGATGGGTTTAAAAATGCAAACCCTTTCTCGGTGCAAAAGGCGCACAAAGTTGTACAGGCCGGCCAATATCTCCGTTCCTTGCATCGCGGTATATATAGTGCCGTCAATGGCAATTCGCGTACATTCGCGGCTAATCCTAGCTCGGTTGAAATGTTGCACTAATGGAAGGTGCATATTATCATGAAGCTATGGGCATGAAGAGTTTAAAAATGTAAACCCTTTCTCGGTGCAAAAGGCGCACAAAGGTGTACAGGCCGACCAATATCACCGTTCCCTGCATCGCAGCATAGTGCCGTCAATGGAAATTCGCGTACATTCGCGACTAATCCTAGCTCGGTTCAAAGGTTGCACTAATGCAAGGTGCATATTATCAAGAAGCTATGGGCATGAAGAGTTTAAAAATTGAAACCCATTCTCGGTGCAAAAGGCGCACAAAGGTGTACAGGCCGGCCAATATCACTGTTCGCTGCATCGCAGTATAGTGCCATCAATGGAAATTCGCGTACATTCGCGACTAATCCTTGCTCGGTACAAAGGTTGCACTTATGCAAGGTACATATTATCAAGAAGCTATGGGCATGAAGAGTTTTAAAATTGAAACCCTCTCTGGGTGCAAAAGGCGCACAAAGGTGTACAGGCCGACTAATATCTCCGTTCCCAGCATCGCAGTACAGTGCCGTCAATGGAAAATCGCGTACATTCGCGACTAATCCTAGCTCGGTTCAAAGGTTGCACTCATGCAAGGTGCATATTATCAAGAAGCTATGGGCATGAAGAGTTTATAAATTGAAACCCTTTCTCGATGCAAAAGGCGCACAAAGGTGCACAGGCCGACCAATATCTCCGTTCCCTACATCGCAGTACAATGCCGTGAATGGAAATTTGCGTGCATTCGCGACAAATCCTAGCTGGGTACAAAGGTTGCACTAATGCAAGGTGCATATTATCAAGAAGCTATGGGCATGATGAGTTTAAAAATGCAAACCCTTTCTCGGTGCAAAAGGCGCACAAAGTTGTACAGGCCGGCCAATATCTCCGTTCCTTGCATCGCGGTATATATAGTGCCGTCAATGGAAATTCGCGTACATTCGCGGCTAATCCTAGCTCGGTTCAAATGTTGCACTAATGCAAGGTGCATATTATCAAGAAGCAATGGGCATGAAGAGTTTAAAAATTGGAACCCTTTCTCGGTGCAAAAGGCGCACAAAGGTGTACAGGCCGACCAATATCACCGTTCCCTGCATCGCAGTATAGTGCCGTCAAAGGAAATTCGCGTACATTCGCAACTAATCCTAGCTCGGTTCAAAGGTTGCACTAATGCAAGGTGCATATTATCAAGAAGCTATGGGCATGAAGAGTTTAAAAATTGAAACCCTTTCTCGGTGCAAAAGGCGCACAAAGGTGTACAGGCCGACCAATATCACCGTTCCCGGCATCGCAATGTAGTGCCGTCAAAGGAAATTCGCGTACATTCGCAACTAATCCTAGCTCGGTTCAAAGGTTGCACTAATGCAAGGTGCATATTATCAAGAAGCTATGGCATGAATTATAATTCAAAAACAAAACAGCAAAAACAATGGTATGAAGTTCATACCAAAATAGGTATGATTTCGCTTTTTACACTGAGCATACCAAAAACGGTAGGAATTTCATACCAAAAATGGTATGGATTTCATACCTAAAACGGTATTAATATCATACCAAAGTGGTATGAATATCATACCAAAACGGTATGTATTCCATACCAAAAAGGGTATGATCATCACACGAGTAGATAGTATGATTTTCATCCATGAATTGGTATGATTGTCATGCTGCTTATAGCAGTATAATCTATGCATTGTACATTCAGCTTGTCCTCGCTGTTGAATGACAGTATTGTGGCAAAACAGATTATAATGCACACAAGGAAATGCACTGACAGAAGCAAGTAAACCTTAGTATATAGCATCTACTTAGTTCAAGTATAAAGTCATGCACTTGTTACTTTTGTACTTTCTGCAGCATATAGATATCTGCATCTGTGGGGAAACAAGACAGCATAAATACTAGTATATCATTGGGCAGAAATAAAAGGGAAAGTGCATGTATGGGCTCTGGAAGTGCATGCCGTACCTGTACTTCTTCACTTTGTTATTGTTCTGTGTCTGTGTGAGTGTGTGTGTGCAGAGGAGGGAAGAGAGAAAACGAGGAAGGAACATCTACCTCTAATTCTTTGTTTGGCTCACTTTCCGTGTTTGACTCTGAACGTGGGAGTAATAGGAAAGGAAGAGGTTATCATTGTAGATTGTACCCAGGCTGGCCTCTATCTACCCAGTGTGTATATACGAGGGGTAAGAATATCATGCAAAGAATGTGAACAGTTATGGGACAGAAAGGACAAGGGTGCACTATGAGAGAGAAAGAACTGTACCTCTAATTCTTTACTTGGCTTTTGTTCTGTGATAGACCCTGCATGGATGTAAAAGTGGTGAGGAAGAATGTAAGGAGCAAATATTCACTGTGGCAATACATCAGGCTGGCTTCTGTCTACCTTTGTGTGTACGTGCGTGGGGAGAGAACAATATCAAAGAGGGAGGAAGTGTACTATGAAACAGAAAGAATGTGGAATTGGAGTATGGGACAGAAAGATGAACGAGGTTACACTATGCGACAGAAAAATGAGGGTGCAGTACGAGACAAAAGGGAACTGTACCTTTAATTCTTCACTGGCTCTTGCTCTTTGATATAGACCCGACAGAAAAGTTGAGGGTACACTGTCAGACGGAAAGATAGGAGGTGTACTTATGTTTGTATGTATGTGTGTTAAAGTGTACTGTACCTACTTTGCTCTTGTTCCGTGATACACAGTCTGAGTGCCATAATGAGGAAGAATGACAGGATGAATTCATGTCACAATTTGTAACAATATCCCAGGCTCACCTCCATCTATGTATACAAGGAGGGAGATGACATCAGAAGTCCAGCACCACATGTACTAAAACAGAAAGCAAAATCCACACCATGAAGAGCGTTTTCAAGAGCTTCATATACAGCATATGAGAATGTCACAGGGCTACAAGTGACTGTATACTATTCTGACATATTTCCCAGCTTTCTACGTACTAGCAAGATAAATTTTGCGAGAAACACTGCTCACCGTTGTCCTGTTCAGCGGCCGAGTTCCGTGGCACACCTCCTTCCTTCACTCGCGCTTCATTTTCAAAAGTATCACACTTCGAGCGCGAGCGCGCTCAAGGTCAAAGTTCAAACAATTGCGCACGCGCACCACGCACGAATAGGTGGAGCTGACTTGTTGGGGACCGTCTCATGCACTTACTGACAGTGGTAGTAACCCAGAACTTATGGTTCGGCCCAGAGTTTACCAATGCATGACAGAATGATCAAATGATGACAGGAACTGAACATACAAAAAACAAAAGCACTGCTGTCAACAACTAAATAGACTCAGTCCAATATCTCCTTAACGGCAGCAACTTCAGTCTTCCACAGACAACACCCAGGTTGTCTACCTTTGCCCATTTGGTCCTGTAAGGAGAAACAGTAAAGATGAATAAATAGATTAAAAATCAGACACGGTAGGAAAAAATACGAATGGAACGGAAAAATGCAGTTTACACCCAACCGAATATCATTTCAATAGTCAATCGCCTTAGCTTTTTCAAACCTACGAGACCAAAACTACTTCAAATAGGACAAACTAGGTATCAATCAACTCCACTCTACCTGTACATTCATAATATCAAATTGGTTTGTAAGTCTGGCACACTGTGTGCTGGACTGGAACGGGAAATTGTAGTTTACACCCAACCGAATATCAACTCGATGGTCAATCGCCTTAGCTTTTCCAAACCTACGAGACCAAAACTACTTCAAATAGGACAAACTAGGTATCAATCAACTCCACTCTACCTGTACATTCATAATATCAAATTGGTTTGTAAGTCTGGCACACTGTGCGCTGGACTGGAACGGGAAATTGTAGTTTAAACCCAACCGAATAACAACTCAATGGTCAATCGCCTTAGCTTTTTCAAACCTACGAGACCAAAACTACTTCAAATAGGACAAACTGGGTATCAATCAACTCCACTCTACCTGTACATTCATAATATCAAATTGGTTTGTAAGTCTGGCACACTGTGTGCTGGACTGGAACGGGAAATTGTAGTTTACACCCAACCGAATATCAACTCGATGCTCAATCGCCTTAGCTTTTTCAAACCTATGAGACCAAATCTACTTCAAATAGGACAAACTGGGTATCAATCAACTCCACTCTACCTGTACATTCATAATATCAAATTGGTTTGTAAGTCTGGCACACTGTGTGCTGGACTGGAACGGGAAATTGTAGTTTACACCCAATCGAATATCAATAATTCGATGCTTAATCAACTTAGCTTTTTCAAACCTACGAGACCAAAACTACTTCAAATAGGACAAACTAGGCATCAATCAACTCCACTCTACCTGTACATTCATAATATCAAATTGGTTTGTAAGTCTGGCACACTGTGTGCTGGACTGGAACGGGAAATTGTAGTTTACACCCAACCGAATATCAACTCGATGGTCAATCGCCTTAGCTTTTTCAAACCTACGAGACCAAAACTACTTCAAATAGGACAAACTAGCTATCAATCAACTCCACTCTACCTGTACATTCATAATATCAAATTGGTTTGTAAGTCTGGCACACTGTGTGCTGGACTGGAACGGGAAATTGTAGTTTACACCCAACCGAATATCAACTCGATGCTCAATCGCCTTAGCTTTTCTAAGTCTGGCACACTGTGTGCTGGACTGGAACGGGAAATTGTAGTTTACACCCAACCGAATATCAACTCGATGGTCAATCACCTTAGCTTTTCCAAACCTACGAGACCAAAACTACTTCAAATAGGACAAACTGGGTATCTATCAACTCCACTCTACCTGTACATTCATAATATCAAATTGGTTTGTAAGTCTGGCACACTGTGTGCTGGACTGGAACGGGAAATTGTAGTTTACACCCAACCGAATATCAACTCGATGCTCAATCGCCTTAGCTTTTTCAAACCTATGAGACCAAATCTACTTCAAATAGGACAAACTGGGTATCAATCAACTCCACTCTACCTGTACATTCATAATATCAAATTGGTTTGTAAGTCTGGCACACTGTGTGCTGGACTGGAACGGGAAATTGTAGTTTACACCCAACCGAATATCAACTCGATGCTCAATCGCCTTAGCTTTTTCAAACCTACGAGACCAAAACTACTTCAAATAGGACAAACTAGGTATCAATCAACTCCACTCTACCTGTACATTCATAATATCAAATTGGTTTGTAACTATGGCACACTGTGTGCTGGACTGGAACGGTAAATTGTAGTTTACACCCAACCGAATATCAACTCGATGGTCAATCACCTTAGCTTTTTCAAACCTACGAGACCAAAACTACTTCAAATAGGACAAACTAGGTATCAATCAACTCCACTCTACCTGTACATTCATAATATCAAATTGGTTTGTAAGTCTGGCACACTGTGTGCTGGACTGGAACGGGAAATTGTAGTTTACACCCAACCGAATATCAACTCGATGGTCAATCACCTTAGCTTTTTCAAACCTACGAGACCAAAACTACTTCAAATAGGACAAACTAGGTATCAATCAACTCCACTCTACCTGTACATTCATAATATCAAATTGGTTTGCAACTCTGGCACACTGTGTGCTGGACTGGAACGGGAAATTGTAGTTTACACCCTACCAAATATCAATTCGATGCTCAATCGCATTAGCTTTTTCAAACCTATGAGACCAAAACTACATCAAATAGGACAAACTAGGTATCAATCAACTCCACTCTACCTGTACATTCATAATATCAAATTGGTTTGTAAGTCTGGCACACTGTGTGCTGGACTGGAACGGGTAATTGTAGTTTACACCCAACCGAATATCAACTCGATGCTCAATCGCCTTAGCTTTTCCAAACCTACGAGACCAAAACTACTTCAAATAGGACAAACTAGGTATCAATCAACTCCACTCTATCTGTACATTCATAATATCAAATTGGTTTGTAAGTCTGGCACACTGTGTGCTGGACTGGAACGGGAAATTGTAGTTTACACCCAACCGAATATCAACTCGATGCTCAATCGCCTAAGCTTTTTCAAACCTATGAGACCAAATCTACTTCAAATAGGACAAACTGGGTATCAATCAACTCCACTCTACCTGTACATTCATAATATCAAATTGGTTTGTAAGTCTGGCACACTGTGTGCTGGACTGGAACGGTAAATTGTAGTTTACACCCAACCGAATATCAACTCGATGCTCAATCGCCTTAGCTTTTTCAAACCTACGAGACCAAAACTACTTCAAATAGGACAAACTAGGTATCAATCAACTCCACTCTACCTGTACATTCATAATATCAAATTGGTTTGTAAGTCTGGCACACTGTGTGCTGGACTGGAACGGGAAATTGTAGTTTACACCCAACCGAATATCAACTCGATGCTCAATCGCCTTAGCTTTTTCAAACCTACGAGACCAAAACTACTTCAAATAGGACAAACTAGGTATCAATCAACTCCACTCTACCTGTACATTCATAATATCAAATTGGTTTGTAAGTCTGGCACACTGTGTGCTGGACTGGAACGGGAAATTGTAGTTTACACCCTACCAAATATCAATTCGATGCTCAATCGCCTTAGCTTTTTCAAACCTATGAGACCAAAACTACTTCAAATAGGACAAACTAGGTATCAATCAACTCCACTCTACCTGTACATTCATAATATCAAATTGGTTTGTAAGTCTGGCACACTGTGTGCTGGACTGGAACGGGAAATTGTAGTTTACACCCTACCAAATATCAATTCGATGCTCAATCGCCTTAGCTTTTTCAAACCTATGAGACCAAAACTACTTCAAATAGGACAAACTAGGTATCAATCAACTCCACTCTACCTGTACATTCATAATATCAAATTGGTTTGTAAGTCTGGCACACTGTGTGCTGGACTGGAACGGGAAATTGTAGTTTACACCCTACCGAATATCAATTCGATGGTCAATCGCCTTAGCTTTTTCAAATCAACGTGACCAAAACTACTTCAAGCAGGACAAACTAGGTATCAATCAACTCCACTCTACCTGTACATTCATAATATCAAATTGGTTTGTAAGTCTGGCACACTGTGTGTTGGACTGGAACGGGAAATTGTAGTTTACACCCTACCAAATATCAATTCGATGCTCAATCGCCTTAGCTTTTTCAAACCTATGAGACCAAAACTACTTCAAACAGGACAAACTAGGTATCAATCAACTCCACTCTACCTGTACATTCATAATATCAAATTGGTTTGTAAGTCTGGCACACTGTGTGCTGGACTGGAACGGGAAATTGTAGTTTACACCCAACCGAATATCAACTCGATGCTCAATCGCCTTAGCTTTTTCAAACCTACGAGACCAAAACTACTTCAAATAGGACAAACTAGCTATCAATCAACTCCACTCTACCTGTACATTCATAATATCAAATTGGTTTGTAACTCTGGCACACTGTGTGCTGGACTGGAACGGGAAATTGTAGTTTACACCCTACCAAATTAATATCAACTCGATGCTCAATCGCCTTAGCTTTTTCAAACCTATGAGACCAAAACTACTTCAAACAGGACAAACTAGGTGTCAATCAACTCCACTCTACCTGTACATTCATAATATCAAATTGGTTTGTAACTCTGGCACACTGTGTGCTGGACTGGAACGGGAAATTGTAGTTTACACCCTACCAAATTAATATCAACTCGATGCTCAATCGCCTTAGCTTTTTCAAACCTATGAGACCAAAACTACTTCAAACAGGACAAACTAGGTGTCAATCAACTCCACTCTACCTGTACATTCATAATATCAAATTGGTTTGTAACTCTGGCACACTGTGTGCTGAACTGGAACGGGAAATTGTAGTTTATATACAGTTTCTAGTCTGACTTGAGTTGCTACTGTGACTATGGTGCCCATAAAAATGACAACCCTTGTGGGAGGATGGAAGCATGGGAACATTCATTGCATTTGCTAGTGTATAGCAAATTAACCATGCATGTTTACCACAATTCCCATCCACCCCTAAGTAGGTACACAGATAAATCCAAATTTTCAACAGAATGTCTCATCAGCTATCGACTTACCTGCATGAGAAATCTGTCTTGAGACACGGGGATCACTGCTCCATGGCTAAGTTGCAGCATCAATCATGCATGCAGAATATAACATTTCTTAAACGCACAAATAGATTTCCCATTCACCGACGCTTTTGACCTTTGACCTAATAACATCGCGTGCAGCGGGGTATGAAGTTCACACGCAACTTCGGTATGACGAACGTCTTCTCCAATCCGCGGTATGAACTACGCACCGCTGAAAGTATGAAAGTCATACTCGCTCAATTCATACCATAGGTATGAAATTCGTTGGGATGAAGGTCATACTCCTTTGGTATGAACTTCATACCGTTGTTTTTGCTGTGAAGAGTTTAAAAATTGAAACACTTTCTCGGTGCAAAAGGCGCACAAAGGTGTACAGGCCGGCCAATATCACTGTTCACTGCATCGCAGTATAGTGCCATCAATGGAAATTCGCGTACATTCGCGACTAATCCTTGCTCGGTTGAAAGGTTGCACTAATGCAAGGTGCATATTATCAAGAAGCTATGGGCATGAAGAGTTTAAAAATTGAAACCCTTTCTCGGTGCAAAAGGCGCACAAAGGAGTACAGGCCGGCCAATATCACTGTTCACTGCATCGCAGTATAGTGCCATCAATGGAAATTCGCGTACATTCGCGACTAATCCTAGCTCGGTAAAAAGGTAGCACTCATGCAAGGTGCATATTATCAAGAAGCTATGGGCATGAAGAGTTTATAAATTGTAACCCTTTCTCAGTGCAAAAGGCGCACAAAGCTGTACAGGCCGGCCAATATCTCCGTTCCCTGCATCGCAGTATAGTGCCGTCAATGGCAATTCGCGTACATTCGCGACTAATCCTAGCTCGGTACAAAGGTTGCACTAACGCAAGGTGCTTATTATCAAGAAGTAATGGCATGAAGAGGTTAAAAATGAAAACCCTTTCTCGGTGCAAAAGACGCACAAATCTGTACAGGCCGGCCAATATCACCGTTCCCTGCATCGTAGTATAGTTCAGTCAATGGAAATTCGCGTATATTCGCAACTAATCCTAGCTCGGTACAAAGGTTGCACTAAAGCAAGGTTCATATTATCAAGAAGCTATGGGTATGAAGAGTTTAAAAATGCAAACCCTTTCTAGGTGCAAAAGGCGCACAAAGTTGTACAGGACGACCAATATCTCGGTTCCCTGCATCGCCGCTTAGTGCCGTAAATGGAAATTCACGTACATTCGCGACTAATCCTAGCTCGGTACAAAGGTTGCACTAATGCAAGGTTCATATTATCAAGAAGCTATGGGCATGAAGAGTTTAAAAATGCAAACCCTTTCTAGGTGCAAAAGGCGCACAAAGTTGTACAGGACGACCAATATCTCGGATCCCTGCATCGCCGCTTAGTGCCGTAAATGGAAATTCACGTACATTCGCGACTAATCCTAGCTCGGTACAAAGGTTGCACTAATGCAAGGTGCATGTTATCAAGAAGCTATGGGCATGAAGAGTTTATAAATTGAAACCCTTTCTCGGTGCAAAAGGCGCACAAAGCTGTTCAGGCCGGCCAATATCTCCGTTCTCTGCATCGCAGTATAGGGCCGTCAATGGAAATTCGCGTACATTCGCGACTAATCCTAGCTCGGTACAAAGGTTGCACTAATGCAAGATGCTTATTATCAAGAAGTAATGGGCATGAAAAGTTTAAAAATGAAAACCCTTTCTCGGTGCAAAAGACGCACAAAGCTGTACAGGACGGGCAATATCTCCCTTCCCTGCATCGCTCTATGGTGCCGTCATGGCAATTCGCGTTCATTCTCGACTAATCCTAGCTCGGTACAAAGGTTGCACTAATGCAAGGTGCATATTATCAAGAAGCTATGGGCATGAAGAGTTTATAAATTGAAACCCTTTCTCGGTGCAAAAGGCGCACAAAGCTGTACAGGCCGGCCAATATCTCCGTTCTCTGCATCGCAGTATAGGGCCGTCAATGGAAATTCGCGTACATTCGCGACTAATCCTAGCTCGGTACAAAGGTTGCACTAATGCAAGATGCTTATTATCAAGAAGTAATGGGCATGAAGAGTTTAAAAATGAAAACCCTTTCTCGGTGCAAAAGACGCACAAAGCTGTACAGGACGGGCAATATCTCCCTTCCCTGCATCGCTCCATGGTGCCGTCAATGGCAATTCGCGTTCATTCTCGACTAATCCTAGCTCGGTACAAAGGTTGCACTCATGCAAGGTACATATTATCAAGAAGCTATGGGCATGAAGAGTTTAAAAATGAAAACCCTTTCTCGGTGCAATAGACGCACAAAGCTGTACAGGCCTGCCAATATCACCGTTCCCTGCATCGCAGTATAGTTCAGTCAATGGAAATTTGTGTACATTCGCGACTAATCCTAGCTCGGTACAAAGGTTGCACTAATGCAAGGTTCATATTATTAAGAAGCTATGGGCATGAAGAGTTTAAAAATGCAAACCCTTTCTGGGTGCAAAAGGCGCACAAAGTTGTACAGGCCGACCAATATCTCCGTTCCTTGCATCGCCGTATAGTGCCGTAAATGGAAATTCAAGTACATTCTAGACTAATCCTAGCTCGGTACAAAGGTTGCACTAATGCAAGGTGCTTATTATCAAGAAGTAATGGGATTGAAGAGTTTAAAAATGTAAACCATTTCTCTGTGCAAAAGGCGCTCAAAGCTGTACAGACCGGCCAATATTTCCGTTCCTTGCATCGCCGCATAGTGCCATCAATGGAAATTCTAATCCTAGCTCGGTACAAAGGTTGCACTAATGCAAGCTGCATATTATGAAGAAGCTATGGGC
This sequence comes from Agelas oroides, assembly GCA_949130485.1. Classification (NCBI taxonomy): domain Eukaryota; kingdom Metazoa; phylum Porifera; class Demospongiae; order Agelasida; family Agelasidae; genus Agelas; species Agelas oroides. The sequence continues at coordinate 8,761,325 of OX422190.1, forward strand.
ATGAAGAGCTTTAAAATGCAAATTATTTCTCGGTGCAAAAGGCGCACAAAGGTGTACAAGCCGACCAATATCTCCGTTCCCAGCATCTCAGTATAGTGCCGTCAAGGGAAATTCGCGTACATTCGCGACTACTCCTAGCTCGGTACAAAGGTTGCACTAAAGGAAGGTGCATATTATCAAGAAGCTATGGGCATGAACAGTTTACAAATGGAAACCCTTTCTTGGTGCAAAAGGCGCTCAAGGTGCACAGGCCGACCAATATCTCCGTTCATCGCAGTACAGTGGCGTCAATGGAAATTCGCGTGCATTCGCGACAAATCCTAGCTGGGTACAAAGGTTGCACTATAGCAAAGTGCATATTATCAAGAAGCTATGGGCATGAAGAGTTTAAAAATGTAAACCCTTTCTCGGTGCAATAGACGCACAAAGCTGTACAGGCCTGCCAATATCACCGTTCCCAGCATCGCCGTTTAGTGCCGTAAATGGAAATTGACGTACATTCTAGACTAATCCTAGCTCGGTACAAAGGTTGCACTAATGCAAGGTGCTTATTATCAAGAAGCTATGGGCATGAAGAGCTTTAAAATGCAAATTATTTCTCGGTGCAAAAGGCGCTAAAAGCTGTACAGACCGGCCAATATCTCCGTTCCTTGCATCGCCGCAAAGTGCCATCAAAGGAAATTCTAATCCTAGCTCGGTACAAAGGTTGCACTAAAGCAAGGTGCATATTATCAAGAAGCTATGGGCATGAAGAGTTTAAAAATTGAAACACTTTCTGGGTGCAAAAGGCGCACAAAGGTGTACAGACCGGCCAATATCTCCGTTCCCTGCATCGCAGTATAGTTCACTTATGGAAATTCGCGTACATTCGCAACTAATACTAGCTCGGTACAAAGGTTGCACTAATGCAAGGTTCATATTATCAAGAAGCTATGGGCATGAAGATTTTAAAAATGCAAACCCTTTCTGGATCAAAAGGCGCACAAAGTTTACAGCCCGACCAATATCTCCGTTCCCTGCATCGCCGTATAGTGACGTAAATTGAAATTCACGTACATTCTCGACAAATCCTAGATCGGTACAAAGGTTGCACTAAACCAAGGTGCATATTATCAAGATGATATGGGTATGAAGAGTTTAAAAATGGAAACCCTTCCTCGGTGCAAAAGACGCACAAAGCTGTACAGGACGGGCAATATCTCCGTTCCCTGCATCGCAGTATTGTGCCGACAATGGAAATTCGCGTTCATTCTCGACTAATCCTAGCTCGGTACAAAGGTTGCACTAAAGAAAGGTGCATATTATCAAGAAGCTATGGGCATGAAGAGTTTTAAAATTGAAACCCTCTCTGGGTGCAAAAGGCGCACAAAGGTGTACAGGCCGGCCAATATCTCCGTTCCTTGCATCGCGGTATATATAGTGCCGTCAATGGAAATTCACGGACATTCGCGGCTAATCCTAGCTCGGTTCAAATGTTGCACTAATGCAAGGTACATATTATCAAGAAGCAATGGGCATGAAGAGTTTAAAAATTGAAACCCTTTCTCGGTGCAAAAGGCGCACAAAGGTGTACAGGCCGACCAATATTACCGTTCTCTGCATCGCAGTATAGGGCCGTCAATGGAAATTCGCGTACATTCGCAACTAATCCTAGCACGGTACCAAGGTTGCACTAAAGGAAGGTGCATATTATCACGAAGCTATGGGCATGAAGAGTTTACAAATGGAAACCCTTTCTTGGTGCAAAAGGCGCTCAAGGTGCACAGGCCGACCAATATCTCCGTTCATCGCAGTACAGTGGTGTCAATGGAAATTCGCGTGCATTCGCGACAAATCCTAGCTGGGTACAAAGGTTGCACTATAGCAAGGTGCATATTATCAAGAAGCTATGGGCATGAAGAGTTTAAAAATGAAAACCCTTTCTTGGTGCAATAGACGCACAAAGCTGTACAGGCCTGCCAATATCACCGTTCACTGCATCGCAGTATAGTTCAGTCAATGGAAATTCGCGTACATTCGCGACTAATCCTAGCTCGGTACAAAGGTTGCACTAATGCAAGGTTCATATTATCAAGAAGCTATGGGCATGAAGAGTTTAAAAATGCAAACCCTTTCTGGGTGCAAAAGGCGCTCAAAGCAGTACAGACCGGCCAATATTTCCGTTCCTTGCATCGCCGCATAGTGCCATCAATGGAAATTCTAATCCTAGCTCGGTACAAAGGTTGCACTAATGCAAAGTTCATATTATCAAGAAGCTATGGGCATGAAGAGTTTAAAAATGCAAACCCTTTCTGGGTGCAAAAGGCGCACAAAGGTGTACAGGCCGACCAATATCACCGTTTCCAGCATCGCAGTATAGTACCGTCAATGGAAATTCGCGTGCATTCGCGACTAATCCTAGCTTGGTTCAAAGGTTGCACTAAAGCAAGGTGCATATTATCAAGAAGCTATGGGCATGAAGAGTTTACAAATGGAAACCCTTTCTTGATTCAAAAGGCGCACAAAGTTGCACAGGCCGACCAATATCTCCGTTCCCTACATCGCAGTACAGTGCCCTCAATGGAAATTTGCGTGCATTCGCGACAAATCCTAGCTGGGTAAAAAGGTTGCACTATAGCAAGGTGCATATTATCAAGAAGCTATGGGCATGAAGAGTTTAAAAATGAAAACCCTTTCTTGGTGCAATAGACGCACAAAGCTGTACAGGCCTGCCAATATCACCGTTCCCTGCATCGCAGTATAGTTCAGTCAATGGAAATTCGCGCACATTCGCGACTAATCCTAGCTCGGTACAAAGGTTGCACTAATGCAAGGTTCATATTATCAAGAAGCTATGGGCATGAAGAGTTCAAAAATGCAAACCCTTTCTGGGTGCAAAAGGCGCACAAAGTTGTACAGGCCGACCAATATCTCCGTTCCTTGCATCGCCGTATAGTGCCGTAAATGGAAATTCACGTACATTCTAGACTAATCCTAGCTCGGTACAAAGGTTACACTAATGCAAGGTGCTTATTATCAAGAAGTAATGGGATTGAAGAGTTTAAAAATGTAAACCATTTCTCGGTGCAAAAGGCGCTCAAAGCAGTACAGACCGGCCAATATTTCCGTTCCTTGCATCGCCGCATAGTGCCATCAATGGAAATTCTAATCCTAGCTCGGTACAAAGGTTGCACTAATGCAAGGTTCATATTATCAAGAAGCTATGGGCATGAAGAGTTTAAAAATGCAAACCCTTTCTGGGTGCAAAAGGCGCACAAAGGTGTACAGGTCGACCAATATCACCGTTTCCAGCATCGCAGTATAGTACCGTCAATGGAAATTCGCGTACATTCGCGACTAATCCTAGCTTGGTTCAAAGGTTGCACTAAAGCAAGGTGCATATTATCAAGAAGCTATGGGCATGAAGAGTTTACAAATGGAAACCCTTTCTTGATTCAAAAGGCGCACAAAGTTGCACAGGCCGACCAATATCTCCGTTCCATACATCGCAGTACAGTGCCCTCAATGGAAATTTGCGTGCATTCGCGACAAATCCTAGCTGGGTAAAAAGGTTGCACTAATGCAAGGTGCATATTATCAAGAAGCTATGGGCATTATGAGTTTAAAAATGCAAACCATTTCTCGGTGCAAAAGGCGCACAAAGTTGTACAGGCCGGCCAATATTTCCGTTCCTTGCATCGCGGTATATATAGTGCCGTCAATGGAAATTCACGGACATTCGCGGCTAATCCTAGCTCGGTTCAAATGTTGCACTAATGCAAGGTACATATTATCAAGAAGCAATGGGCATGAAGAGTTTAAAAATTGAAACCCTTTCTCGGTGCAAAAGGCGCACAAAGGTGTACAGGCCGACCAATATTACCGTTCTCTGCATCGCAGTATAGGGCCGTCAATGGAAATTCGCGTACATTCGCAACTAATCCTAGCACGGTACCAAGGTTGCACTAAAGGAAGGTGCATATTATCAAGAAGCTATGGACATGAAGAGTTTACAAATGGAAACCCTTTCTTGGTGCAAAAGGCGCTCAAGGTGCACAGGCCGACCAATATCTCCGTTCATCGCAGTACAGTGGCGTCAATGGAAATTCGCGTGCATTCGCGACAAATCCTAGCTGGGTACAAAGTTTGCACTATAGCAAGGTGCATATTATCAAGAAGCTATGGGCATGAAGAGTTTAAAAATGAAAACCCTTTCTTGGTGCAATAGACGCACAAAGCTGTACAGGCCTGCCAATATCACCGTTCCCTGCATCGCAGTATAGTTCAGTCAATGGAAATTCGCGTACATTCGCGACTAATCCTAGCTCGGTACAAAGGTTGCACTAATGCAAGGTTCATATTATCAAGAAGCTATGGGCATGAAGAGTTCAAAAATGCAAACCCTTTCTGGGTGCAAAAGGCGCACAAAGTTGTACAGGCCGACCAATATCTCCGTTCCTTGCATCGCCGTATAGTGCCGTAAGTGGAAATTCACGTACATTCTAGACTAATCCTAGCTCGGTACAAAGGTTGCACTAATGCAAGGTGCTTATTATCAAGAAGTAATGGGATTGAAGAGTTTAAAAATGTAAACCATTTCTCGGTGCAAAAGGCGCTCAAAGCAGTACAGACCGGCCAATATTTCCGTTCCTTGCATCGCCGCATAGTGCCATCAATGGAAATTCTAATCCTAGCTCGGTACAAAGGTTGCACTAATGCAAGGTGCATATTATGAAGAAGCTATGGGCATGAAGAGCTTTAAAATGCAAATTATTTCTCGGTGCAAAAGGCGCTCAAAGCTGTACAGACCGGCCAATATCTCCGTTCCTAGCATCGCCGCAAAGTGCCATCAAAGGAAATTCTAATCCTAGCTCGGTACAAAGGTTGCACTAAAGCAAGGTGCATATTATCAAGAAGCTATGGGCATGAAGAGTTTTAAAATTGAAACCCTTTCCCGGTTCAAAAGGCGCACAATGGTGTACAGGCCGACCAATATCACCGTTCCCTGCATCGCAGTATAGTACCGTCAATGGAAACTCGCGTGCATTCGCGACTAATCCTAGCTTGGTTCAAAGGTTGCACTAAAGCAAGGTGCATATTATCAAGAAGTAATGGCATGAAGAGTTTAAAAATGTAAACCATTTCTCGGTGCAAAAGGCGCTCAAAGCTGTACAATCCGGCCAATATCTCCGTTCCTAGCATCGCCGCAAAGTGCCATCAAAGGAAATTCTAATCCTAGCTCGGTAAAAAGGTTGCACTAAAGCAAGGTGCATATTATCAAGAAGCTATGGGCATGAAGAGTTTTAAAAATGAAACCCTTTCTGGGTGCAAAAGGCGCACAAAAGTGTACAGACCGGCCAATATCACAGTTCTCTGCATCGCAGTATAGTTCAGTCAATGGAAATTCGCGTACATTCGCAACTAATCCTTGCTCGGTACAAAGGCTGCACTAATGCAAGGTTCATATTATCAGGAAGCTATGGGCATGAAGATTTTAAAAATGCAAACCCTTTCTGGATCAAAAGGCGCACAAAGTTGTACAGCCCGACCAATATCTCCGTTCCCTGCATCGCCGTATATTGCCGCAAATTGAAATTCACGTACATTCTCGACAAATCCTAGCTCGGTACAAAGGTTGCACTAAACCAAGGTGCATATTATCAAGATGATATGGGCATGAAGAGTTTAAAAATGGAAACCCTTCCTCGGTGCAAAAGACGCACAAAGCTGTACAGGACGGGCAATATCTCCGTTCCCTGCATCGCAGTATTGTGCCGACAATGGAAATTCGCGTTCATTCTCGACTAATCCTAGCTCGGTACAAAGGTTGCACTAAAGAAAGGTGCATATTATCAAGAAGCTATGGGGATGAAGAGTTTTAAAATTGAAACCCTCTCTGGGTGCAAAAGGCGCACAAAGATGTACAGGCCGACCAATATCACGGTTTCCTGCATCGCAGGATAGTACCGTCAATGGAAATTCGCGTACATTCGCGACTAATCTTAGCTTGGTTCAAAGGTTGCACTAAAGCAAGGTGCATATTATCAAGAAGCTATGGGCATGAAGAGTTTACAAATGGAAACCCTTTCTTGGTTCAAAAGGCGCACAAAGTTGCACAGGCCGACCAATATCTCCGTTCCCTACATCGCAGTACAGTGCCCTCAATGGAAATTTGCGTGCATTCGCGAAAAATCTTAGCTGGGTAAAAAGGTTGCACTAATGCAAGGTGCATATTATCAAGAAGCTATGGGCATGATGTGTTTAAAAATGCAAACCATTTCTCGATGCAAAAGTCCCACAAAGTTGTACAGGCCGGCCAATATCTCCGTTCCTTGCATCGCTGTAGATATAGTGCCGTCAATGGAAATTCACGTACATTCGCGGCTAATCCTAGCTCGGTTCAAATGTTGCACTAATGCAAGGTACATATTATCAAGAAGCAATGGGCATGAAGAGCTTAAAAATTGAAACCCTTTCTCGGTGCAAAAGGCGCACAAAGGTGTACAGGCCGACAAATATTACCGTTCTCTGCATCGCAGTATAGGGCCGTCAATGGAAATTCGCGTACATTCGCAACTAATCCTAGCTCGGTACAAAGGTTGCACTAATGCAAGGTTCATATTATCAAGAAGCTATGGGCATGAAGAGTTTAAAAATGCAAACCCTTTCTGGGTGCAAAAGACGCACAAAGCTGCACAGGCCGGCCAATATCACCGTTCCCTGCATCGCAGTATAGTTCAGTCAATGGAAATTCGCGTACATTCGCAACTAATCATAGCTCGGTTCAAAGGTTGCACTAATGCAAGGTTCATATTATCAAGAAGTAATGGGCATGAAGAGTTTAAAAATGTAAACCATTTCTCGGTGCAAAGGGCGCTCAAAGCTGTACAGGCCGACCAATATCTCCGTTCCCTGCATCGCAGTATAGTACCGTCAATGGAAATTCGCGTACATTCGCGACTAGTCCTATCTTGGTTCAAAGGTTGGACTAAAGGAAGGTGCATATTATCAAGAAGCTATGGGTATGAAGAGTTTACAAATGGAAAAAACTTTCTTGGTTCAAAAGGCGCACAAAGTTGCACAGGCCGACCAATATCTCCATTCCATACATCGCAGTACAGTGCCCTCAATGGAAATTTGCGTGCATTCGCGACAAATCCTAGCTGGGTAAAAAGGTTGCACTAATGCAAGGTGCATATTATCAAGAAGCTATGGGCATGATGAGTTTAAAAATGCAAACCCTTTCTCGGTGCAAAAGGCGCACAAAGTTGTACAGGACGGCCAATATCTCCGTTCCTTGCATCGCGGTATATATAGTGCCGTCAATGGATATTCGCGTACATTCGCGGCTAATCCTAGCTCGTTTCAAATGTTCCACTAATGCAAGGTACATATTATCAAGAAGCAATTGGCATGAAGAGTTTAAAAATTGAAACCCTTTCTCGGTGCAAAAGGCGCACAAAGGTGTACAGGCCGACCAATATTACCGTTCTCTGCATCGCAGTATAGGGCCGTCAATGGAAATTCGAGTACATTCGCGACTAATCCTAGCTCGGTACAAAGGTTGCACTAATGCAAGGTGCATATTATCAAGAAGCTATGGGCATGAAGAGTTTATAAATTGAAACCATTTCTCGGTGCAAAAGGCGCACAAAGCTGTACAGGCCGGCCAATATCTCCGTTCCCTGCATCGCAGTATAGGGCAGTCAATGGAAATTCGCGTACATTCGCGACTAATCCTAGCTCGGTACAAAGGTTGCACTAATGCAAGGTTCATATTATCAAGAAGCTATGGGCATGAAGAGTTTAAAAATGCAAACCCTTTCTGGGTGCAAAAGGCGCACAAAGCTGTACAGGCCGGCCAATATCTCCGTTCCCTGCATCGCAGTATAGGGCCGTCAATGGAAATTCGCGTACATTCGCGACTAATCCTAGCTCGGTACAAAGGTTGCACTAATGCAAGGTTCATATTATCAAGAAGCTATGGGCATGAAGAGTTTAAAAATGCAAACCCTTTCTGGGTTCAAAAGACGCACAAAGCTGTACAGGCCTGCCAATATCACCGTTCCCTGCATCGCAGTATAGTTCAGGTAATGGAAATTCGCGTACATTCGCAACTAATCCTAGCTCGGTACAAAGGTTGCACTAATGCAAGGTTCATATTATCAAGAAGCTATGGGCATGAAGAGTTTAAAAATGCAAACCCTTTCTGGGTGCAAAAGACGCACAAAGCTGTACAGTCCGGCCAATGTCACCGTTCCCTGCATCGCAGTATAGTTCAGTCAATGGAAATTCGCGTACATTCGCAACTAATCCTAGCTCGGTACAAAGGTTGCAATAAACCAAAGTGCATATTATCAAGATGATGTGGGCATGAAGAGTTTATAAATTGAAACCCTTTCTCGGTGCAAAAGGCGCACAAAGCTGTACAGGCCGGCCAATATCTCCGTTCCCTGCATCGCAGTATAGTTCAGTCAAAGGAAATTCGCGTACATTCGCAACTAATCCTAGCTCGGTACAAAGGTTGCACTAATGCAAGGTTCATATTATCAAGAAGCTATGGGCATGAAGAGTTTAAAAATTGAAACCCTTTCTCGGTGCAAAAGGCGCACAAAGGTGTACAGGCCGACCAATATCACCGTTCCCGGCATCGCAATGTAGTGCCGTCAAAGGAAATTCGCGTACATTCGCAACTAATCCTAGCTCGGTTCAAAGGTTGCACTAATGCAAGGTGCATATTATCAAGAAGCTATGGCATGAATTATAATTCAAAAACAAAACAGCAAAAACAATGGTATGAAGTTCATACCAAAATAGGTATGATTTCGCTTTTTACACTGAGCATACCAAAAACGGTAGGAATTTCATACCAAAAATGGTATGGATTTCATACCTAAAACGGTATTAATATCATACCAAAGTGGTATGAATATCATACCAAAACGGTATGTATTCCATACCAAAAAGGGTATGATCATCACACGAGTAGATAGTATGATTTTCATCCATGAATTGGTATGATTGTCATGCTGCTTATAGCAGTATAATCTATGCATTGTACATTCAGCTTGTCCTCGCTGTTGAATGACAGTATTGTGGCAAAACAGATTATAATGCACACAAGGAAATGCACTGACAGAAGCAAGTAAACCTTAGTATATAGCATCTACTTAGTTCAAGTATAAAGTCATGCACTTGTTACTTTTGTACTTTCTGCAGCATAGATATCTGCATCTGTGGGGAAACAAGACAGCATAAATACTAGTATATCATTGGGCAGAAATAAAAGGGAAAGTGCATGTATGGGCTCTGGAAGTGCATGCCGTACCTGTACTTCTTCACTTTGTTATTGTTCTGTGTCTGTGTGAGTGTGTGTGTGCAGAGGAGGGAAGAGAGAAAACGAGGAAGGAACATCTACCTCTAATTCTTTGTTTGGCTCACTTTCCGTGTTTGACTCTGAACGTGGGAGTAATAGGAAAGGAAGAGGTTATCATTGTAGATTGTACCCAGGCTGGCCTCTATCTACCCAGTGTGTATATACGAGGGGTAAGAATATCATGCAAAGAATGTGAACAGTTATGGGACAGAAAGGACAAGGGTGCACTATGAGAGAGAAAGAACTGTACCTCTAATTCTTTACTTGGCTTTTGTTCTGTGATAGACCCTGGATGTAAAAGTGGTGAGGAAGAATGTAAGGAGCAAATATTCACTGTGGCAATACATCAGGCTGGCTTCTGTCTACCTTTGTGTGTACGTGCGTGGGGAGAGAACAATATCAAAGAGGGAGGAAGTGTACTATGAAACAGAAAGAATGTGGAATTGGAGTATGGGACAGAAAGATGAACGAGGTTACACTATGCGACAGAAAAATGAGGGTGCAGTACGAGACAAAAGGGAACTGTACTTTTAATTCTTCACTGGCTCTTGCTCTTTGATATAGACCCGACAGAAAAGTTGAGGGTACACTGTCAGACGGAAAGATAGGAGGTGTACTTATGTTTGTATGTATGTGTGTTAAAGTGTACTGTACCTGCTTTGCTCTTGTTCCGTGATACACAGTCTGAGTGCCATAATGAGGAAGAATGACAGGATGAATTCATGTCACAATTTGTAACAATATCCCAGGCTCACCTCCATCTATGTATACAAGGAGGGAGATGACATCAGAAGTCCAGCACCACATGTACTAAAACAGAAAGCAAAATCCACACCATGAAGAGCGTTTTCAAGAGCTTCATATACAGCATATGAGAATGTCACAGGGCTACAAGTGACTGTATACTATTCTGACATATTTCCCAGCTTTCTACGTACTAGCAAGATAAATTTTGCGAGAAACACTGCTCACCGTTGTCCTGTTCAGCGGCCGAGTTCCGTGGCACACCTCCTTCCTTCACTCGCGCTTCATTTTCAAAAGTATCACACTTCGAGCGCGAGCGCGCTCAAGGTCAAAGTTCAAACAATTGCGCACGCGCACCACGCACGAATAGGTGGAGCTGACTTGTTGGGGACCGTCTCATGCACTTACTGACAGTGGTAGTAACCCAGAACTTATGGTTCGGCCCAGAGTTTACCAATGCATGACAGAATGATCAAATGATGACAGGAACTGAACATACAAAAAAAACAAAAGCACTGCTGTCAACAACTAAATAGACTCAGTCCAATATCTCCTTAACGGCAGCAACTTCAGTCTTCCACAGACAACACCCAGGTTGTCTACCTTTGCCCATTTGGTCCTGTAAGGAGAAACAGTAAAGATGAATAAATAGATTAAAAATCAGACACGGTAGGAAAAAATACGAATGGAACGGAAAAATGCAGTTTACACCCAACCGAATATCATTTCAATAGTCAATCGCCTTAGCTTTTTCAAACCTACGAGACCAAAACTACTTCAAATAGGACAAACTAGGTATCAATCAACTCCACTCTACCTGTACATTCATAATATCAAATTGGTTTGTAAGTCTGGCACACTGTGTGCTGGACTGGAACGGGAAATTGTAGTTTACACCCTACCAAATATCAATTCGATGCTCAATCGCCTTAGCTTTTTCAAACCTATGAGACCAAAACTACTTCAAATAGGACAAACTAGGTATCAATCAACTCCACTCTACCTGTACATTCATAATATCAAATTGGTTTGTAAGTCTGGCACACTGTGTGCTGGACTGGAACGGGAAATTGTAGTTTACACCCTACCGAATATCAATTCGATGGTCAATCGCCTTAGCTTTTTCAAATCAACGTGACCAAAACTACTTCAAGCAGGACAAACTAGGTATCAATCAACTCCACTCTACCTGTACATTCATAATATCAAATTGGTTTGTAAGTCTGGCACACTGTGTGCTGGACTGGAACGGGAAATTGTAGTTTACACCCTACCAAATATCAATTCGATGCTCAATCGCCTTAGCTTTTTCAAACCTATGAGACCAAAACTACTTCAAACAGGACAAACTAGGTATCAATCAACTCCACTCTACCTGTACATTCATAATATCAAATTGGTTTGTAAGTCTGGCACACTGTGTGCTGGACTGGAACGGGAAATTGTAGTTTACACCCAACCGAATATCAACTCGATGCTCAATCGCCTTAGCTTTTTCAAACCTACGAGACCAAAACTACTTCAAATAGGACAAACTAGCTATCAATCAACTCCACTCTACCTGTACATTCATAATATCAAATTGGTTTGTAACTCTGGCACACTGTGTGCTGGACTGGAACGGGAAATTGTAGTTTACACCCTACCAAATTAATATCAACTCGATGCTCAATCGCCTTAGCTTTTTCAAACCTATGAGACCAAAACTACTTCAAACAGGACAAACTAGGTGTCAATCAACTCCACTCTACCTGTACATTCATAATATCAAATTGGTTTGTAACTCTGGCACACTGTGTGCTGAACTGGAACGGGAAATTGTAGTTTATATACAGTTTCTAGTCTGACTTGAGTTGCTACTGTGACTATGGTGCCCATAAAAATGACAACTCAGGGGCATTAAGGACTGGGTCTGTGGCTTTTGAGGCTACACTATGGCAAAATTTGGATCAACTTTATGACAAGGGAAGAAGCTTGACATAATTGTTTACTGTTGTTACGTGTAACCCCACCCTTAATGTTTACTGTGACGTCATTTCAGGCCACGCCCATAATCAGCTTAGCTGTACCACGCCCCTCCCTCGGGGTATATCAGTACAATCAACTTCATATGAGGACTTTTTGCGAACAAAATTTCACGATTGTTTCTGCACCATTACGTTCTATTTCAGCTGGCTCAACTTTTTATCCGTGGGAATAGTGGATATCTCTTTCCAAAGCGCTGGAACTGGCAAATATGCCACACCCACCAGGCATTTAAACTTCCACTTCGCACCTTTAGCGGTAAGCTACGAACTTTTCCCACGGTGAAATCAAAGACAATTGGATTTCTTGTCGATCTAACCCAACAGTATACTCCAGTTCTCTTCGCAAAAACTCCTCGTGAGTTACTTCCGGAAAAAGAGCTGCTAAGCGGCCATTATGCGGCTTATTCAGAGGTAGCTGGCACGTGCTACACTACACGGTGCACGTGACTCCACTATGTGCGCTTTGAAAGTTGCTGAAAGCGCTTGGCAGAACGACTTCTAGTGTTACAGACGTGCGTCTCACATCACGCTTTAGCCGAAAAAAGTAAGGACAAGACTGAGCGTTGTTGTAAGGACCAGTACAAGCCTAAGCCGATCCTTCGGTACCGTACAGTCAAGGTGCATAATTGCATTCCAAGGTCCCGCATTGTTTACATAGATACAACCGGCTTCCTGTTTGTGGTGTGATAACGCCCGCCCCAGGGGTAATTTAGGCAGCGCGCGCAAAACAGCTGGACCCAGTCCTTAATGCGCCTGAGAACCCTTGTGGGAGGATGGAAGCATGGGAACATTCATTGCATTTGCTAGTGTATAGCAAATTAACCATGCATGTTTACCACAATTCCCATCCACCCCTAAGTAGGTACATAGATAAATCTAAATTTTCAACAGAATGTCTCATCAGCTATCGACTTACCTGCATGAGAAATCTGTCTTGAGACACGGGGATCACTGCTCCATGGCTAAGTTGCAGCATCAATCATGCATGCAGAATATAACATTTCTTAAACGCACAAATAGATTTCCCATCCACCGACGCTTTTGACCTTTGACCTAATAACATCGCGTGCAGCGGGGTATGAAGTTCACACGCAACTTCGGTATGACGAACGTCTTCTCCAATCCGCGGTATGAACTACGCACCGCTGAAAGTATGAAAGTCATACTCGCTCAATTCATACCATAGGTATGAAATTCGTTGGGATGAAGGTCATACTCCTTTGGTATGAACTTCATACCGTTGTTTTTGCTGTGTAAGAGTTTAAAAATTGAAACCCTTTCTCGGTGCAAAAGGCGCACAAAGGTGTACAGGCCGGCCAATATCACTGTTCACTGCATCGCAGTATAGTGCCATCAATGGAAATTCGCGTACATTCGCGACTAATCCTTGCTGGGTTGAAAGGTTGCACTAATGCAAGGTGCATATTATCAAGAAGCTATGGGCATGAAGAGTTTAAAAATTGAAACCCTTTCTCGGTGCAAAAGGCGCACAAAGGTGTACAGGCCGGCCAATATCACTGTTCACTGCATCGCAGTATAGTGCCATCAATGGAAATTCGCGTACATTCGCGACTAATCCTAGCTCGGTAAAAAGGTAGCACTCATGCAAGGTGCATATTATCAAGAAGCTATGGGCATGAAGAGTTTATAAATTGTAACCCTTTCTCGGTGCAAAAGGCGCACAAAGCTGTACAGGCCGGTCAATATCTCCGTTCCCTGCATCGCAGTATAGGGCCGTCAATGGAAATTCGCGTACATTCGCGACTAATCCTAGCTCGGTACAAAGGTTGTACTAATGCAAGGTGCTTATTATCAAGAAGTAATGGGCATGAAGAGTTTAAAAATCAAAACCCTTTCTCGGTGCAAAAGACGCACAAATCTGTACAGGCCGGCCATGCAATATCACCGTTCCCTGCATCGTAGTATAGTTCAGTCAATGGAAATTCGCGTATATTCGCGACTAATCCTAGCTCGGTACAAAGGTTGCACTAATGCAAGGTTCATATTATCAAGAAGCTATGGGCATGAAGAGTTTAAAAATGCAAACCCTTTCTAGGTGCAAAAGGTGCACAAAGTTGTACAGGACGACCAATATCTCGGTTCCCTGCATCGCCGCTTAGTGCCGTAAATGGAAATTCACGTACATTCGCGACTAATCCTAGCTCGGTTCAAAGGTTGCACTAAACCAAGGTGCATATTATCAAGAAGCTCTGGGCATGAAGAGTTTAAAAATTGGAACCCTTTATCGGTGCAAAAGGCGAACAAAGGTGTACAGGCCGGCCAATATCACCGATCCTTGCATCGCAGTATAGTGCCGTCAATGGAAATTCGCGTACATTCGCGACTAATCCTAGCTCGGTACAAAGGTTGCACTCATGCCAGGTGCATATTATCAAGAAGCTATGGGCATGAAGAGTTTATAAATTGAAACCCTTTCTCAGTGCAAAAGGCGCACAAAGCTGTACAGGCCGGTCAATATCTCCGTTCCCTGCATCGCAGTATAGTGCCGTCAATGGAAATTCGCGTACATTTGCGACTAATCCTAGCTCGGTACAAAGGTTGCACTAACGCAAGGTGCTTATTATCAAGAAGTAACGGGCATGAAGAGGTTAAAAATGAAAACCCTTTCTCGGTGCAAAAGACGCACAAATCTGTACAGGCCGGCCAATATCACCGTTCCCTGCATCGTAGTATAGTTCAGTCAAAGGAAATTCGCGTATATTCGCAACTAATCCTAGCTCGGTACAAAGGTTGCACTAATGCAAGGTTCATATTATCAAGAAGCTATGGGCACGAAGAGTTTAAAAATGCAAACCCTTTCTAGGTGCAAAAGGCGCACAAAGTTGTACAGGACGACCAATATCTCGGTTCCCTGCATCGCCGCTTAGTGCCGTAAATGGAAATTCACGTACATTCGCGACTAATCCTAGCTCGGTACAAAGGTTGCACTAATGCAAGATGCTTATTATCAAGAAGTAATGGGCATGAAGAGTTTAAAAATGAAAACCCTTTCTCGGTACAAAAGACGCACAAAGCTGTACAGGACGGGCAATTTCTCCCTTCCCTGCATCGCTCTATGGTGCCGTCAATGGCAGTTCGCGTTCATTCTCGACTAATCCTAGCTCGGTACAAAGGTTGCACTCATGCAAGGTACATATTATCAAGAAGCTATGGGCATGAAAAGTTTAAAAATGAAAACCCTTTCTCGGTGCAATAGACGCACAAAGCTGTACAGGCCTGCCAATATCACCGTTCCCTGCATCGCAGTATAGTTCAGTCAATGGAAATTCGCGTACATTCGCGACTAATCCTAGCTCGGTACAAAGGTTGCACTAATGCAAGGTTCATATTATCAAGAAGCTATGGGCATGAAGAGTTTAAAAATGCATACCCTTTCTGGGTGCAAAAGGCGCACAAAGGTGTGCAGGCCGACCAATATCACCGTTCCCTGCATCGCAGTATAGTACCGTCAATGGAAATTCGCGTACATTCGCGACTAATCCTAGCTTGGTTCAAAGGTTGCACTAAAGCAAGGTGCATATTATCAAGAAGTAATGGGCATGAAGAGTTTAAAAATGTAAGCCATTTCTCGGTGCAAAAGGCGCTCAAAGCTGTACAGACAGGCCAATATCTCCGTTCCTAGCATCGCCGCAAAGTGCCATCAAAGGAAATTCTAATCCTAGCTCGGTACAAAGGTTGCACTAAAGCAAGGTGCATATTATCAAGAAGCTATGGACATGAAGAGTTTTAAAATTGAAACCCTTTCTGGGTGCAAAAGGCGCACAAAGGTGTATAGACCGGCCAATATCTCCGTTCCCTGCATCGCAGTATAGTTCACTTATGGAAATTCGCGTACATTCGCAACTAATCCTAGCTCGGTACAAAGGTTGCACTAATGCAAGGTTCATATTATCAAGAAGCTATGGGCATGAAGAGTTTAAAAATGCAAACCCTTCCTCGGTGCAAAAGACGCACAAAGCTGTACAGGACGGGCAATATCTCCGTTCCCTGCATCGCAGTATTGTGCCGACAATGGAAATTCGCGTTCATTCTCGACTAATCCTAGCTCGGTAAAAAGGTTGCACTAAAGAAAGGTGCATATTATCAAGAAGCTATGGGCATGAAGAGTTTAAAAATGCAAACCCTTTCTGGGTGCAAAAGACGCACAAAGCTGTACAGGCCGGCCAATATCACCGTTCACTGCATCGCAGTATAGTTCAGTCAATGGAAATTCGCGTACATTCGCAACTAATCCTAGCTCGGTACAAAGGTTGCACTAAACCAAGCTGCATGTTATCAAGATGATATGGGCATGAAGAGTTTAAAAATGCAAGCCCTTTCTGGGTGCAAAAGACGCACAAAGCTGTACAGGCCGGCCAATATCACCGTTCCCTGCATCGCAGTATAGTTCAGTCAATGGGAATTCGCGTACATTCGCAACTAATCCTAGCTCGGTACAAAGGTTGCACTAAACCAAGCTGCATATTATCAAGATGATATGGGCATGAAGAATTTAAAAATGCAAACCCTTTCTGGGTGCAAAAGACGCACAAAGCTGTACAGGCCGGCCAATATCACCGTTCCCTGCATCGCAGTATAGTTCAGTCAATGGAAATTCGCGTACATTCGCAACTAAACCTAGCTCGGTACAAAGGTTGCACTAAACCAAGGTGCATATTATCAAGATGATATGGGCATGAAGAGTTTAAAAATGGAAACCCTCTCTGGGTGCAAAAGGCGCACAAAGGTGTACAGGCCGACTAATATCTCCGTTCCCAGCACCGCAGTACCGTGCCGTCAATGGAAAATCGCGTACATTCGCGACAAATCCTAGCTCGGTTCAAAGGTTGCACTCATGCAAGGTGCATATTATCAAGAAGCTATGGGCATGAAGAGTTTATAAATTGAAACCCTTTCTCGGTGCAAAAGGCGCACAAAGCTGTACAGACCGGTCAATATCTCCGTTCTCTGCATCGCAGTATAGGGCAGTCAATGGAAATTCGCGTACATTCGCGACTAATCCTTGCTCGGTACAAAGGTTGCACTAATGCAAGGTGCATATTATCAAGAAGTAATCGGCATGAAGAGTTTAGAAATGAAAACCCTTTCTCGGTGCAAAAGACGCACAAAGCTGTACAGGCCGGCCAATATCACCGTTCCATGCATCGCAGTATAGTTCACTCAATGGAAATTCGCGTACATTCGCAACTAATCCTAGCTCGGTACAAAGGTTGCACTAATGCAAGGTTCATATTATCAAGAAGCTATGGGCATGAAGAGTTTAAAAATGCAAACCCTTTCTGGGTGCAAAAGACGCACAAAGCTGTGCAGGCCGGCCAATATCACCGTTCCCAGCATCGCAGTACAGTGCCGTCAATAATAATAATAATAATAATAATAATAATTTTCGATAAACACACCAAATTTAGGTGTAATGGAAAATCGCGTTTTTCGCGACTAATCCTACCTCGGTTCAAAGGTTGCACTCATGCAAGGTGCATATTATCAAGATGATATGGGCATGAAGAGTTTATAAATTGAAACCCTTTCTCGGTGCAAAAGGCGCACAAAGCTGTACAGGCCGGCCAATATCTCCGTTCCCTGCATCGCAGTATAGGGCCGTCAATGGAAATTCGCGTACATTCGAGACTAATCCTAGCTCGGTACAAAAGTTGCACTAATGCAAGGTTCATATTATCAAGAAGCTATGGGCATGAACAGTTTAAAATTGCAAACCCTTTCTTGGTGCAAAAGACGCACAAAGCTGTACAGTCTGGCCAATATCACCGTTCCCTGCATCGCAGTATAGTTCAGTCAATGGAAATTCGCGTACATTCGCAACTAATCCTAGCTCGGTACAAAGGTTGCACTAAACCAAGCTGCATATTATCAAGATGATATGGGCATGAAGAGTTTAAAAATGCAAACCCTTTCTGGGTGCAAAAGACGCACAAAGCTGTACAGGCCGGCCAATATCACCGTTCCCTGCATCGCAGTATAATTCAGTCAATGGAAATTCGCGTACATTCGCAACTAAACCTAGCTCGGTACAAAGGTTGCACTAAACCAAGGTGCATATTATCAAGATGATATGGGCATGAAGAGTTTAGAAAGGGAAACCCTCTCTGGGTGCAAAAGGCTCACAAAGGTGTACAGGCCGACTAATATCTCCGTTCCCAGCACCGCAGTACCGTGCCGTCAATGGAAAATCGCGTACATTCGCGACAAATCCTAGCTCGGTTCAAAGGTTGCACTCATGCAAGGTGCATATTATCAAGATGCTATGGGCATGAAGAGTTTATAAATTGAAACCCTTTCTCGGTGCAAAAGGCGCACAAAGCTGTACAGGCCGGTCAATATCTCCTTTCTCTGCATCGCAGTATAGGGCAGTCAATGGAAATTCGCGTACATTCGCGACTAATCCTAGCTCGGTACAAAGGTGCACTAATGCAAGGTGCTTATTATCAAGAAGTAATCGGCATGAAGAGTTTAGAAATGAAAACCCTTTCTGGGTGCAAAAGACGCACAAAGCTGTACAGGCCGGCCAATATCACCGTTCCATGCATCGCAGTATAGTTCACTCAATGGAAATTCGCGTACATTCGCAACTAATCCTAGCTCGGTACAAAGGTTGCACTAATGCAAGGTTCATATTATCAAGAAGCTATGGGCATGAAGAGTTTAGAAATGCAAACCCTTTCTGGGTGCAAAAGACGCACAAAGCTGTGCAGGCCGGCCAATATCACCGTTCCCAGCATCGCAGTACAGTGCCGTCAATGGAAAATCGCGTTTTTCGCGACTAATCCTAGCTCGGTTCAAAGGTTGCACTCATGCAAGGTGCATATTATCAAGATGATATGGGCATGAAGAGTTTAAAAATGGAAACCCTTTCTCGGTGCAAAAGGCGCACAAAGGTGCACAGGCCGACCAATATCTCCGTTCCCTACATCGCAGTACAATGCCGTCAATGGAAATTTGCGTGAATTCGCGAAAAATCCTAGCTCGGTACAAAGGTTGCACTAATGCAAGGTGGATATTATCAAGAAGCTATGGGCATGAAGAGTTTATAAATTGAAACCCTTTCTCGGTGCAAAAGGCGCACAAAGCTGTACAGGCCGGCCAATATCACCGTTCCCTGCATCGCAGTATAGTTCAGTCAATGGAAATTCGCGTACATTCGCAACTAAACCTAGCTCGGTACAAAGGTTGCACTAAACCAAGGTGCATATTATCAAGATGATATGGGCATGAAGAGTTTAAAAATGGAAACCCTCTCTGGGTGCAAAAGGCGCACAAAGGTGTACAGGCCGACTAATATCTCCGTTCCCAGCACTGCAGTACCGTGCCGTCAATGGAAAATCGCGTACATTCGCGACAAATCCTAGCTCGGTTCAAAGGTTGCACTCATGCAAGGTGCATATTATCAAGATGCTATGGGCATGAAGAGTTTATAAATTGAAACCCTTTCTCGGTGCAAAAGGCGCACAAAGCTGTACAGGCCGGTCAATATCTCCTTTCTCTGCATCGCAGTATAGGGCAGTCAATGGAAATTCGCGTACATTCGCGACTAATCCTAGCTCGGTACAAAGGTGCACTAATGCAAGGTGCTTATTATCAAGAAGTAATCGGCATGAAGAGTTTAGAAATGAAAACCCTCTCTGGGTGCAAAAGGCGCACAAAGGTGTACAGGCCGACTAATATCTCCGTTCCCAGCACCGCAGTACCGTGCCGTCAATGGAAAATCGCGTACATTCGCGACAAATCCTAGCTCGGTTCAAAGGTTGCACTCATGCAAGGTGCATATTATCAAGATGCTATGGGCATGAAGAGTTTATAAATTGAAACCCTTTCTCGGTGCAAAAGGCGCACAAAGCTGTACAGGCCGGTCAATATCTCCTTTCTCTGCATCGCAGTATAGGGCAGTCAATGGAAATTCGCGTACATTCGCGACTAATCCTAGCTCGGTACAAAGGTGCACTAATGCAAGGTGCTTATTATCAAGAAGTAATCGGCATGAAGAGTTTAGAAATGAAAACCCTTTCTGGGTGCAAAAGACGCACAAAGCTGTACAGGCCGGCCAATATCACCGTTCCCTGCATCGCAGTATAGTTCACTCAATTGAAATTTGCGTACATTCGCAACTAATCCTAGCTCGGTACAAAGGTTGCACTAATGCAAGGTTCATATTATCAAGAAGCTATGGGCATGAAGAGTTTAGAAATGCAAACCCTTTCTGGGTGCAAAAGACGCACAAAGCTGTGCAGGCCGGCCAATATCACCGTTCCCAGCATCGCAGTACAGTGCCGTCAATGGAAAATCGCGTTTTTCGCGACTAATCCTAGCTCGGTTCAAAGGTTGCACTCATGCAAGGTGCATATTATCAAGATGATATGGGCATGAAGAGTTTAAAAATGGAAACCCTTTCTCGGTGCAAAAGGCGCACAAAGGTGTACAGGCCGACCAATATCTCCGTTCCCTACATCGCAGTACAATGCCGTCAATGGAAATTTGCGTGAATTCGCGACAAATCCTAGCTCGGTACAAAGGTTGCACTAATGCAAGGTGCATATTATCAAGAAGCTATGGGCATGAAGAGTTTATAAATTGGAACCCTTTCTCGGTGCAAAAGGCGCACAAAGCTGTACAGGCCGGCCAATATCTCCGTTCACTGCATCGCTGTATATGGCCGTCAATGGAAATTCGCGTACATTCGAGACTAATCCTAGCTCGGTACAAAGGTTGCACTAATGCAAGGTTCATATTATCAAGAAGCTATGGGCATGAATAGTTTAAAAATGCAAACCCTTTCTGGATGCAAAAGACGCACAAAGCTGTACAGGCCGGCCAATATCACCGTTCCCTGCATCGCAGTATAGTTCAGTCAATGGAAATTCGCGTACATTCTCAACTAAACCTAGCTCGGTACAAAGGTTGCACTAAACCAAGGTGCATATTATCAAGATGATATGGGCATGAAGAGTTTAAAAATGGAAACCCTCTCTGGGTGCAAAAGGCGCACAAAGGTGTACAGGCCGACTAATATCTCCGTTCCCAGCACCGCAGTACCGTGCCGTCAATGGAAAATCGCGTACATTCGCGACAAATCCTAGCTCGGTTCAAAGGTTGCACTCATGCAAGGTGCATATTATCAAGAAGCTATGGGCATGAAGAGTTTATAAATTGAAACCCTTTCTCGATGCAAAAGGCGCACAAAGCTGTACAGGCCGTTCAATATCTCCGTTCTCTGCATCGCAGTATAGGGCAGTCAATGGAAATTCGCGTACATTCGCGACTAATCCTAGCTCGGTACAAAGGTTGCACTAATGCAAGGTGCTTATTATCAAGAAGTAATCGGCATGAAGAGTTTAGAAATGAAAACCCTTTCTGGGTGCAAAAGACGCACAAAGCTGTACAGGCCGGCCAATATCACCGTTCCATGCATCGCAGTATAGTTCAGTCAATGGAAATTCGCGTACATTCGCAACTAATCCTAGCTCGGTACAAAGGTTGCACTAATGCAAGGTTCTAATTAGCAAGAAGCTATGGGCATGAAGAGTTTAAAAATGCAAACCCTTTCTGGATGCAAAAGACGCACAAAGCTGTACAGGCCGGCCAATATCACCGTTCCCAGCATCGCAGTACAGTGCCGTCAATGGAAAATCGCGTTCTTCGCGACTAATCCTAGCTCGGTTCAAAGGTTGCACTCATGCAAGGTGCATATTATCAAGATGATATGGGCATGAAGAGTTTAAAAATGGAAAACCTTTCTCGGTGCAAAAGGCGCACAAAGGTGCACAGGCCGACCAATATCTCCGTTCCCTACATCGCAGTACAATGCCGTCAATGGAAATTTGCGTGAATTCGTGACAAATCCTAGCTCGGTACAAAGGTTGCATTAAAGAAAGGTGCATATTATCAAGAAGCTATGGGCATGAATAGTTTTAAAATTGAAACCCTCTCTGGGTGCAAAGGGCGCACAAAGGTGTACAGGCCGACTAATATCTCCGTTCCAAGCATCGCAGTACAGTGCCGTCAATGGAAAATCGCGTACATTCGCGACTAATCCTAGCTCGTTTCAAAGGTTGCACTAATGCAAGGTGCATATTATCAACAAGCTATGGGCATGAAGAGTTTATAAATTGAAACCCTTTCTCGGTGCAAAAGGCGCACAAAGCTGTACAGGCCGGCCAATATCACTGTTCCCTGCATCGCAGTATAGTTCAGTCAATGGAAATTCGCGTACATTCGCAACTAATCCTAGCTCGGTACAAAGGATGCACTAAACCAAGGTGCATATTAACAAGATGATATGGGCATGAAGAGTTTAAAAATGGAAACCCTTCCTCGGTACAAAAGACACACAAAGCTGTAGAGGACGTGCAATATCACCCTTCCATGCATCGCTGTATGGTGCCGTCAATGGAAATTCGCGTTCATTCTCGACTAATCCTAGCTCGGTACAAAGGTTGCACTAAAGAAAGGTGCATATTATCAAGAAGCTATTGGCATGAAGAGTTTACAAATTGAAACCCTCTCTGGGTGCAAAAGGCGCACAAAGATGTACAGGCCGATTAATATCTCCGTTCCCAGCATCGCAGTACAGTGCCGTCAAAGGAAAATCGCGTACATTCGCGACTAATCCTAGCTCGGTTCAAAGGTTGCACTCATCCAAGGTGCATATTATCAAGAAGCTATGGGCATGAAGAGTTTAAAAATGAAATCCCTTTCTCGGTGTAATAGACGCACAAAGCTGATCAGGCCTGCCAATATCACCGTTCCCTGCATCGCATTATAGTTCAGTCAATGGAAATTCGCGTACATTCGCGACTAATCCTAGCTCGGTACAAAGGTTGCACTAATGCAAAGTTCATATTATCAAGAAGCTATGGGCATGAAGAGTTTAAAAATGCAAACCCTTTCTGGGTGCAAAATGCGCACAAAATTGTACAGGCCGACCAATATCTCCGTTCACTGCATCGCCGTATATAGTGCCGTAAATGGAAATTCACGTACATTCTAGACTAATCCTAGCTCGGTACAAAGGTTGCACTAATGCAAGGTGCTTATTATCAAGAAGTAATGGGATTGAAGAGTTTACAAATGGAAACCCTTTCTTTGTGCAAAAGGCGCTCAAGGTGCACAGGCCGACCAATATCTCCGTTCATCTCAGTACAGTGGCGTCAATGGAAATTCGCGTGCATTCGCGACAAATCCTAGCTGGGTACAAAGGTTGCACTAATGCAAGGTGCATATTATCAAGAAGCTATGGGCATGTTGAGTTTAAAAATGCAAACCCTTTCTCGGTGCAAAAGGCGCACAAATTTGTACAGACCGGCCAATATCACCGTTCCCTGCATCGCAGTAAAGGTCCGTCAATGGAAATTCGCGTACATTCGCGACTAATCCCAGCACGGTACAAAGGTTGCACTGAAGCAAGGTGAATATTATGAAGAAGCTATTGGCATGAAGAGTTTAAAAATGGAAATCCTTTCTCTGTGCAAAAGGCGCACAAAGCTGTACAGGCCGGCCAATATCACCGTTCCCTGCATCGCAGTATAGTTCAGTCAATTGAAATTCGCGTACATTCGCGACTAATCCTAGCTCGGTACAAAGGTTGCACTAAAGCAAGGTGCATATTATCAAGAAGCTATGGGTAAGAAGAGTTTACAAATGGAAACCCTTTCTTGGTGCAAAAGGCGCACAAAGCTGTACAGGCCTGCCAATATCACCGTTCCCTGCATCGCAGTATAGTTCAGTCAATGGAAATTTGCGTACATTCGCGACTAATCCTAGCTCGGTACAAAAGTTGCACTAATGCAAGGTTCATATTATCAAGAACCTATGGGCATGAAGAGTTTAAAAATGCAAACCATTTCTGGATGCAAAAGGCGCATAAAGTTGTACAGGCCGACCAATATCTCCGTTCATTGCATCGCCGTATAGTGCCGTAAATTGAAATTCACGTTCATTCTAGACTAATCCTAGCTCGGTACAAAGGTTGCACTAATGCAAGGTGCTTATTATCAAGAAGTAATGGGATTGAAGAGTTTAAAAATGTAAACCATTTCTCGGTGCAAAAGGCGCTCAAAGCTGTACAGACCGTCCAATATTTCCGTTCCTTGCATCGCCGCATAGTGCCATCAAAGGAAATTCTAATCCTAGCTCGGTACAAAGGTTGCACTAATGCAAGGTGCATATTATGAAGAAGCTATGGGCATGAAGAGCTTTAAAATGCAAATTATTTCTCGGTGCAAAAGGCGCACAAAGGTGTACAAGCCGACCAATATCTCCGTTCCCAGCATCTCAGTATAGTGCCGTCAAGGGAAATTCGCGTACATTCGCGACTAATCCTAGCTCGGTACAAAGGTTGCACTAAAGGGAGGTGCATATTATCAAGAAGCTATGGGCATGAAGAGTTTACAAATGGAAACCCTTTCATGGTGCAAAAGGCGCTCAAGGTGCACAGGCCAACCAATATCTCCGTTCATCGCAGTACAGTGGCGTCAATGGAAATTCGCGTGCATTCGCGACAAATCCTAGCTGGGTACAAAGGTTGCACTAATGCAAGGTGCATATTATCAAGAAGCTATGGGCATGATGAGTTTAAAAATGCAAACCCTTTCTCGGTGTAAAAGGCGCACAAAGTTGTACAGACCGGCCAATATCACCGTTACCTGCATCGCAGTATTGGTCCGTTAATGGAAATTCGCGTACATTCGCGACTAATCCCAGCACGGTACAAAGGTTGCACTAATGCAAGGTGCTTATTATCAAGAAGCTATGGGCATGTAGAGTTTAAAAATGAAAACCCTTTCTCGGTGCAAAAGACGCACAAAGCTGTACAGGCCTGCCAATATCACTGTTCCCTGCATCGCAGTATAGTTCAGTCAATGGAAATTCGCGTACATTCGCAACTAATCCTAGCTCGGTACAAAAGTTGCACTAATGCAAGATTCATATTATCAAGAAGCTATGGGTAAGAAGAGTTTACAAATGGAAACCCTTTCTTGGTGCAAAAGGCGCACAAAGCTGTACAGGCCTGCCAATATCACCGTTCCCTGCATCGCAGTATAGTTCAGTCAATGGAAATTTGCGTACATTCGCGACTAATCCTAGCTCGGTACAAAAGTTGCACTAATGCAAGGTTCATATTATCAAGAACCTATGGGCATGAAGAGTTTAAAAATGCAAACCATTTCTGGATGCAAAAGGCGCATAAAGTTGTACAGGCCGACCAATATCTCCGTTCATTGCATCGCCGTATAGTGCCGTAAATTGAAATTCACGTTCATTCTAGACTAATCCTAGCTCGGTACAAAGGTTGCACTAATGCAAGGTGCTTATTATCAAGAAGTAATGGGATTGAAGAGTTTAAAAATGTAAACCATTTCTCGGTGCAAAAGGCGCTCAAAGCTGTACAGACCGTCCAATATTTCCGTTCCTTGCATCGCCGCATAGTGCCATCAAAGGAAATTCTAATCCTAGCTCGGTACAAAGGTTGCACTAATGCAAGGTGCATATTATGAAGAAGCTATGGGCATGAAGAGCTTTAAAATGCAAATTATTTCTCGGTGCAAAAGGCGCACAAAGGTGTACAAGCCGACCAATATCTCCGTTCCCAGCATCTCAGTATAGTGCCGTCAAGGGAAATTCGCGTACATTCGCGACTAATCCTAGCTCGGTACAAAGGTTGCACTAAAGGGAGGTGCATATTATCAAGAAGCTATGGGCATGAAGAGTTTACAAATGGAAACCCTTTCATGGTGCAAAAGGCGCTCAAGGTGCACAGGCCAACCAATATCTCCGTTCATCGCAGTACAGTGGCGTCAATGGAAATTCGCGTGCATTCGCGACAAATCCTAGCTGGGTACAAAGGTTGCACTAATGCAAGGTGCATATTATCAAGAAGCTATGGGCATGATGAGTTTAAAAATGCAAACCCTTTCTCGGTGTAAAAGGCGCACAAAGTTGTACAGACCGGCCAATATCACCGTTACCTGCATCGCAGTATTGGTCCGTTAATGGAAATTCGCGTACATTCGCGACTAATCCCAGCACGGTACAAAGGTTGCACTAATGCAAGGTGCTTATTATCAAGAAGCTATGGGCATGTAGAGTTTAAAAATGAAAACCCTTTCTCGGTGCAAAAGACGCACAAAGCTGTACAGGCCTGCCAATATCACTGTTCCCTGCATCGCAGTATAGTTCAGTCAATGGAAATTCGCGTACATTCGCAACTAATCCTAGCTCGGTACAAAAGTTGCACTAATGCAAGATTCATATTATCAAGAAGCTATGGGAATGAAGAGTTTAAAAATGCAAACCCTTTCTGGGTGCAAAAGACGCACAAAGCTGTACAGGCCGGCCAATATCAGTGTTCGCTGCATCGCAGTATAGTTCAGTCAATGGAAATTCGCGTACATTCGCAACTAATCCTAGCTCGGTAAAAAGGTTGCACTAAACCAAGGTGCATATTAACAAGATGATATGGGCATGAAGAGTTTAAAAATGGAAACCCTTCCTCGGTACAAAAGACGCACAAAGCTGTACAGGACGGGCAATATCACCCTTCCCTGCATCGCTGTATAGTGCCGTCAATGGAAATTCGCGTTTATTCTCGACTAATCCTAGCTCGGTACAAAGGTTGCACTGAAGAAAGGTGCATATTATCAAGAAGCTATTGGCATGAAGAGTTTTAAAATTGAAACCCTCTCTGGGTGCAAAAGGCGCACAAAGTTGTACAGGCCGACTAATATCTCCGTTCCCAGCATCGCAGTACAGTGCCGTCAAAGGAAAATCGCGTACATTCGCGACTAATCCTAGCTCGGTTCAAAGGTTGCACTCATGCAAGGTGCATATTATCAAGAAGCTATGGGCATGAAGAGTTTAAAAATTAAAACCCTTTCTCGGTGCAATAGACGCACAAAGCTGTACTGGCCTGCGAATATCACCGTTCCCTGCATCGCAGTATTGTTCAGTCAATGGAAATTCGCGTGCATTCGCGACTAATCCTAGCTCGGTACAAAGGTTGCACTAATGCAAGGCTCATATTATCAAGAAGCTATGGGCATGAACAGTTTAAAAATGGAAATCCTTTCTCTGTGCAAAAGGCGCAGAAATCTGTACAGGCCGGCCAATATCACCGTTCCCTGCATCGAAGTATAGTTCAGTCAATGGTAATTCGCGTACATTCGCGACTAATCCTAACTCGTTACAAAGGTTGTACTAAAGCAAGGTGCATATTATCAAGAAGCTATGGGCATGAAGAGTTTACAAATGGAAACCCTTTCTTGGTGCAAAAGGCGCACAAAGCTGTACAGGCCTGCCAATATCACCGTTCACTGCATCGCAGTATAGTTCAGTCAATGGAAATTTGCGTACATTCGCGACTAATCCTAGCTCGGTACAAAGGTTGCACTAATGCAAGGTTCATATTATCAAGAATCTATGGGCATGAAGAGTTTAAAAATGCAAATTATTTCTCGGTGCAATAGGCGCACAAATGTGTACAAGCCGACCAATATCTCCGTTCCCATCATCTCAGTATAGTGCCGTCAAGTGAAATTCACGTACATTCTCGACTAATCCTAGCTCGGTTCAAAGGTTGCACTAAAGGAAGGTGCATATTATCAAGAAGCTATGGGCATGAAGAGTTTACAAATGGAAACCCTTTCTTGGTGCAAAAGGCGCTCAAGGTGCACAGGCCGACCAATATCTCCGTTCATCGCAGTACAGTGGCGTCAATGGAAATTCGCGTGCATTCGCGACAAATCCTAGCTGGGTACAAAGGTTGCACTAATGCAAGGTGCATATTATCAAGAAGCTATGGGCATGATGAGTTTAAAAATGCAAACCCTTTCTCGGTGTAAAAGGCGCACAAAGTTGTACAGACCGGCCAATATCACCGTTACCTGCATCGCAGTATTGGTCCGTTAATGGTAATTCGCGTACATTCGCGACTAATCCCAGCACGGTACAAAGGTTGCACTAAAGCAAGGTGCATATTATCAAGAAGCTATGGGCATGAAGAGTTTAAAAATGGAAATCCTTTCGCGGTGCAAAAGGCGCACAAAGCTGTACAGGCCGGCCAATATCTCCGTTCTCTGCATCGCAGTATAGTTCAGTCAATGGAAATTCGCGTACATTCGCGACTAATCCTAGCTCGGTACAAAGGTTGCACTAATGCAAGGTGCTTATTATCAAGAAGTAATGGGCATGAAGAGTTTAAAAATGAAAACCCTTTTTCGGTGCAAAAGACGCACAAAGTTGTACAGGCCTGCCAATATCACTGTTCTCTGCATCGCAGTATAGTTCAGTCAATGGAAATTCGCGTACATTCGCAACTAATCCTAGCTCGGTACAAAAGTTGCACTAATGCAAGGTTCATATTATCAAGAAGCTATGGGCATGAAGAGTTTAAAAATGCAAACCCTTTCTGGATGCAAAAGACGCACAAAGCTGTACAGGCCGGTCAATATCACTGTTCCCTGCATCGCAGTATAGTTCAGTCAATGGAAATTCGCGTACATTTGCAACTAATCCTAGCTCGGTACAAAGGTTGCACTAAACCAAGGTGCATATTAACAAGATGATATGGGCATGAAGAGTTTAAAAATGGAAACCCTTCCTCGGTACAAAAGACGCACAAAGCTGTACAGGACGGGCAATATCTCCCTTCCCTGCATCGCTGTATGGTGCCGTCAATGGAAATTCGCGTTCATTCTCGACTAATCGTAGCTCGGTACAAAGGTTGCACTGAAGAAAGTTGCATATTATCAAGAAGCTATTGGCATGAAGAGTTTTAAAATTGAAACTCTCTCTGGGTGCAAAAGGCGCACAAAGATGTACAGGCCAACTAATATCTCCGTTCACAGCATCGCAGTACAGTGCCGTCAAAGGAAAATCGCGTACATTCGCGACTAATCCTAGCTCGGTTCAAAGGTTGCACTCATGCAAGGTGCATATTATCAAGAAGCTATGGGCATGAAGAGTTTACAAATGGAAACCCTTTCTTGGTGCAAAAGGCGCTCAAGGTGCACAGGCCGACCAATATCTCCGTTCATCGCAGTACAGTGGCGTCAATGGAAATTCGCGTGCATTCGCGACAAATCCTAGCTGGGTACAAAGGTTGTACTAATGCAAGATGCATATTATCAAGAAGCTATGGGCATGGTGAGTTTAAAAATGCAAACCCTTTCTCGGTGTAAAAGGCGCACAAAGTTGTACAGACCGGCCAATATCACCGTTCCCTGCATCGCAGTAAAGGTCCGTCAATGGAAATTCGCGTACATTCGCGACTAATCCCAGCACGGTACAAAGGTTGCACTAAAGCAAGGTGCATATTATCAAGAAGCTATGGGCATGAGGAGTTTAAAAATGGAAATCCTTTCTCGGTGCAAAAGGCGCACAAAGCTGTACAGGCCGGCCAACATCACCGTTCCCTGCATCGCAGTATAGTTCAGTCAATGGTAATTCGCGTACATTTGCGACTAATCCTAGCTCGGTACAAAGGTTGCACTAAAGCAAGGTGCATATTATCAAGAAGCTATGGGCATGAAGAGTTTACA
Organism: Agelas oroides; assembly: GCA_949130485.1. Classification (NCBI taxonomy): domain Eukaryota; kingdom Metazoa; phylum Porifera; class Demospongiae; order Agelasida; family Agelasidae; genus Agelas; species Agelas oroides. The sequence goes on from OX422190.1 coordinate 8,791,018, forward strand.
AATGGAAACCCTTTCTTGGTGCAAAAGGCGTACAAAGCTGTACAGGCCTTCCAATATCACCGTTCCCTACATCGCAGTACAGTTCAGTCAATGGAAATTTGCGTACATTCGCGACTAATCCTAGCTCGGTACAAAGGTTGCACTAATGCAAGGTTCATATTATCAAGAAGCTATGGGTATGAAGAGTTTAAAAATGCAAACCCTTTCTGGATGCAAAAGGCGCACAATGTTGTACAGGCCGACCAATATCTCCGTTCCCTGCATCGCCGTATAGTGCCGTAAATGGAAATTCACGTACATTCTAGACTAATCCTAGCTCGGTACAAAGTTTTCACTAACGCAAGGTGAATATTATGGAGAAGCTATGGGCATGAAGAGCATTAAAATGCAAATTATTTCTCGGTGCAAAAGGCGCACAAAGCTGTACAAGCCGACCAATGTCTCCGTTCCCAGCATCTCAGTATAGTGCCGTCAAGTGAAATTCGCGTACATTCGCGACTAATCCCAGCACGGTACAAAGGTTGCACTAAAGGGAGGTGCATATTATCAAGAAGCTATGGGCATGAAGAGTTTACAAATGGAAACCCTTTCTTGGTACAAAAGGCGCTCAAGGTGTACAGGACGACCAATATCTCCGTTCATCGCAGTACAGTGGCGTCAATGGAAATTCGCGTGCATTCGCGACAAATCCTAGCTGGGTACAAAGGTTGCACTAATGCAAGGTGCATATTATGAAGAAGATATGGGCATGAAGAGTTTAAAAATGGAAATCCTTTCTCGGTGCAAAAGGCGCACAAAGCTGTACAGGATGGCCAATATCTCTGTTCCCTTCATCGCAGTATAGTTCAGTCAATGGAAATTCGCGTACATTCGCGACTAATCCTAGCTGGGTTCAAAGGTTGCACTAAAGGGAGTTGCATATTATCAAGAAGCTATGGGCATGAAGATTTTATAAATGGAAACCCTTTCTTGGTGCAAAAGGCGCTCAAGGTGCACAGGCCGACCAATATCTCCGTTCATCGCAGTACAGTGGCGTCAATGGAAATTCGCGTGCATTCGCGACAAATCCTAGCTGGGTACAAAGGTTGCACTAATGCAAGGTGCATATTATCAAGAAGCTATGGGCATGATGAGTTTAAAAATGCAAACCCTTTCTCGGTGCAAAAGGCGCACAAAGTTGTACAGACCGGCCAATATCACCGTTACCTGCATCGCAGTATAGGTCCGTTAATGGAAATTCGCGTACATTCGCGACTAATCCCAGCACGGTACAAAGGTTGCACTAAAGCAAGGTGCATATTATCAAGAAGCTATGGGCATGAAGAGTTTAAAAATGGAAATCCTTTCTCGGTGCAAAAGGCGCACAAAGCTGTACAGGCCGGCCAATATCTCCGTTCCCTGCATCGCAGTATAGTTCAGTCAATGGAAATTCGCGTACATTCGCGACTAATCCTAGCTGGGTTCAAAGGTTGCACTAAAGGGAGGTGCATATTATCAAGAAGCTATGGGCATGAAGAGTTTATAAATGGAAACCCTTTCTTGGTGCAAACGGCGCTCAAGGTTCACAGGCCGACCAATATCTCCGTTCATCGCAGTACAGTGGCGTCAATGGAAATTCGAGTGCATTCGCGACAAATCCTTGCTGGGTACAAAGGTTGCACTAATGCAAGGTGCACATTATCAAGAAGCTATGGGCATGATGAGTTTAAAAATGCAAACCCTTTCTCGGTGCAAAAGGCGCACAAAGTTGTACAGACCGGCCAATATCACCGTTCCCTGCATCGCAGTATAGGTCCGTTAATGGAAATTAGCGTACATTCGCGACTAATCACAGCACGGTACAAAGGTTGCACTAAAGCAAGGTGCATATTATCAAGAAGCTATGGGCATGAAGAGTTTAAAAATGCAAACCCTTTCTCGGTGCAAAAGGCGCACAAAGTTGTACAGGCCGGCCAATATCTCCGTTCCTTGCATCTCGGTATATAGTGCCGTCAATGGAAATTCGCGTACATTCGCGGCTAATCCTAGCTCGGTTCAAATGTTGCACTAATGCAAGGTGCGTATTATCAAGAATCAATGGGCATGATGAGTTTATCAATTGAAACCCTTTCTCGGTGCAAAAGGCGCACAATTCTGTACAGGCCGGCCAATATCTCCGTTCCCTGCATCGCAGTATAGTGCCGTCAATGGAAATTCGCTAATATTCGCGACTAATCCTAGTTTGGTACAAAGGTTGCACTAATGCAAGGTGCTTATTATCAAGAATTAATGGGCATGAAGAGGTTAAAAATTAAAAACCTTTCTCGGTGCAAAAGACGCACAAATCTGTACAGGCAGTCCAATATCACCGTTCCCTGCATCGCAGTATAGTTCAGTCAATGGAAATTCGCGTATATTCGCAACTAATCCTAGCTCGGTACAAAGGTTGCACTAAAGCAAGGTGCATATTATCAAGAAGCTATGGGCATGAAGAGTTTACAAATGGAAACTCTTTCATGGTGCAAAAGGCGCACAAAGGTGCACAGGCCGACCAATAACTCCGTTCCCTACATCGCAGTACAGTGCCGTCAATGGAGATTTGCGTGCATTCGCGACAAATCCTAGCTGTGTACAAAGGTTGCACTAATGCAAGGTGCAAATTATCAAGAAGCTATGGGCATGATGAGTTTAAAAATGCAAACCGTTTCTCGGTGCAAAAGGCGCACAAATTTGTACAGGCCGGCCAATATCTCCATTCCTTGCATCGCGGTATATAGTGCCGTCAATGGAAATTCGCGTATATTCGCGACTAATCCTAGCTCGGTTCAAAGGTTGCACTAAAGCAAGGTGCATATTATCAAGAAGCAATGGGCATGAAGAGTTTGAAAATGCAAACCCTTTTTAGGTGCAAAAGGCGCACAAAGTTGTACAGGACGACCAATATCTCCGTTCCCTGCATCGCCGCTTATTGCCGTAAATGGCAATTCACGTACATTCTCGACTAATCCTAGCTCGGTTCAAAGGTTGCTCTAAACCAAGGTGCATATTATCAAGAAGCTATGGGCATGAAGAGTTTAAAAATTGGAACCCTTTCTCGGTGCAAAAGACGCACAAAGCTGTACAGGCCGGCCAATATCACCGTTCTCTGCATCGCAGTATAGTTCAGTCAATGGAAATTCGCGTATATTCGCAACTAATCCTTGCTCGGTGCAAAGGTTGCACTAATGCAAGGTGCATATTATCAAGAAGCTATGGGCATGAAGAGTTTAAAAATGCAAACCCTTTCTAGTTGCAAAAGGCGCACAAAGTTGTACAGGACGACCAATATCTCCGTTCCCTGCATCGCCGCTTATTGCCGTAAATGGCAATTCACGTACATTCTCGACTAATCCTAGCTCGGTTCAAAGGTTGCTCTAAACCAAGGTGCATATTATCAAGAAGCTATGGGCATGAAGAGTTTAAAAATTGGAACCCTTTCTCGGTGCAAAAGACGCACAAAGCTGTACAGGCCGGCCAATATCACCGTTCTCTGCATCGCAGTATAGTTCAGTCAATGGAAATTCGCGTATATTCGCAACTAATCCTTGCTCGGTGCAAAGGTTGCACTAATGCAAGGTTCATATTATCAAGAAGCTATGGGCATGAAGATTTTAAAAATGCAAACCCTTTCTGGGTGCAAAAGGCGCACAAAGTTGTACAGCCCGACCAATATCTCCGTTCCATGCATCGCCGTATAGAGCCGTAAGTGGAAATTCACGCACATTCTCGACAAATCCTAACTCGGTACAAAGGTTGCACTAAAGAAAGGTAGATATTATCAAGAAGCTATGGGCATGAAGAGTTTTAAAATTGAAACCCTCTATGGGTGCAAAAGGCGCACAAAGGTGTACAGGCCGACTAATATCTCCGTTCCCAGCATCGCAGTACAGTGCCGTCAATGAAAATTCGCATACATTCGCGACTAATCCTAGCTCGGTTCAAAGGTTGCACTCATGCAAGGTGCATATTATCAAGAAGCTATTGGCATGAAGAGTTTATAAATTGAAACCCTTTCTCGGTGCAAAAGGCGCACAAAGCTGTACAGGCCAGCCAATATCTCAGTTCCATGCATCGCAGTATAGGGCCGTAAATGGAAATTCGCGTACATTCGCGACTAATCCTAGCTCGGTACAAAGGTTGCACTAATGGAAGGTGCTTATTATCAGGAAGTAATGGGATTGAAGGGTTTAAAAATGTAAACCATTTCTCGGTGCAAAAGGCGCTCAAAGCTGTACAAACCGGCCAATATCTCCGTTCCTAGCATCGCCGCAAAGTGCCATCAAAGTAAATTCGAATCCTAGCTCGGTACAAAGGTTGCACTAAAGCAAGGTGCTTATTATCAAGAAGCTATGGGCATGAAGTGTTTTAAAATGCAAATTATTTCTCGGTGCAAAAGGCGCACAAAGGTGTACAGACCGACGAATAACTCCGTTCCCAGCATCGCAGTATAGTGCCGTCAATGGAAATTCGCGTACATTCGCGACTAATCCTAGCTCGGTACAAAGGTTGCACTAATGCAAGGTGCATATTATCAAGAAGCTATGGGCATGAAGAGTTTATAAATTGAAACCCTTTCTCGGTGCAAAAGGCGCACAAAGCTGTACAGGCCGGTCAATATCTCCGTTCCCTGCATCGCAGTATTGTGCGATCAATGGAAATTCGCGTGCATTCGCGACTATTCCTAGCTCGGTACAATGGTTGCACTAATGCAAGGTGCTTATTATCAAGAAGTAATGGGCATGAAGAGTTTAAAAATGTAAACCATTTCTCGGTGCAAAAGACGCACCAAGCTGTACAGGCCTGCCAGTATCTCCGTTCCTAGCATCGCCGCAAAGTGCCATCAAAGGAAATTCTAATCCTAGCTCGGTACAAAGGTTGCACTAAAGCAAGGTGCATATTATCAAGAAGCTATGGGCATGAAGAGTTTTAAAATTGAAACCCTTTCTGGGTGCAAAAGGCGCACAAAGTTGTACAGACCGGCCAATATCTCCGTTCACTGCACCGCGGTATTGTGCCGTCAATGGAAATTCGCGTACATTCGCGACTAATCCTAGCTGGGTACAAAGGTTGCACTAATGGAAGGTGCATATTATCAAGAATCTATGGGCATCATGAGTTTAAAAATGAAAACCCTTTCTCGGTGCAAAAGGCGCACAAAGTTGTACAGTCCGGCCAATATCTCCGTTCCTTGCATCGCGGTATATATAGTGCAGTCAATGGAAATTCGCGTACATTCGCAACTAATCCTAGCTCGGTACAAAGGTTGCACTAATGCAAGGTTCATATTATCAAGAAGCTATGGGCATGAAGAGTTTAAAAATGCAAACCCTTTCTAGGTGCAAAAGGCGCACAAAGTTGTACAGGACGACCAATATCTCCGTTCCCTGCATCGCCGCTTAGTGCCGTGAATGGAAATTTAAGTACATTCTCGACTAATCCTAGCTCGGTTCAAAGGTTGCACTAAACCAAGGTGCATATTATCAAGAAGCTATGGGCATGAAGAGTTTAAAAATTGAAACCCTTTCTCGGTGCCAAAGACGCACAAAGCTGTACAGGCCGGCCAATATCACCGTTCTCTGCATCGCAGTATAGTTCAGTCAATGGAAATTCGCGTATATTCGCAACTAATCCTTGCTCGGTACAAAGGTTGCACTAATGCAAGGTTCATATTATCAAGAAGCTATGGGCATGAAAATTTTAAAAATGCAAACCCTTTCTGGGTGCAAAAAGCGCACAAAGTTGTACAGCCCGACCAATATCTCCGTTCCCTGCATGGCCGTATAGTGCCGTAAGTGGAAATTTTACGTACATTCTCGACAAATCCTAGCTCGGTACAAAGGTTGCACTAAACCAAGATGCATATTATCAAGATGATATGGGCATGAAGAGTTTAAAAATGGAAACCCTTCCTCGGTGCAAAAGACGCACAAAGCTGTACAGGACGGGCAATATCTCCGTTCCCTGCATCGCAGTATTGTGCCGACAATGGAAACTCGCGTTCATTCTCGACTAATCGTAGCTCGGTACAAAGGTTGCACTAAAGAAAGGTGCATATTATCAAGAAGCTATGGGCATGAAGAGTTTTAAAATTGAAACCCTCTCTGGGTGCAAAAGGCGCACAAAGGTGTACAGGCCGACTAATATCTCCGTTCATTGCATCGCCGTATAGTGTGGTAAATGGAAATTCACGTATATTCTAGACTAATCCTAGCTCGGTACAACGGTTGCACTAAAGAAAGGTGCATATTATCAAGAAGCTATGGGCATGAAGAGTTTAAAAATGCAAACCCTTTCTGGGTGCAAAAGGCGCACAAAGTTGTACAGGCCGACCAATATCTCCGTTCATTGCATCGCCGTATAGTGTGGTAAATGGAAATTCACGTACATTCTAGACTAATCCTAGCTCGGTTCAAAGGTTGCACTAATGCAAGGTGCTTATTATCAAGAAGTAATGGGATTGAAGAGTTTAAAAATGTAAACCATTTCTCGGTGCAAAAGGCGCTCAAAGCAGTACAGACCGGCCAATATTTCCGTTCCTTGCATCGCCGCATAGTGCCATCAATGGAAATTCTAATCCTAGCTCGGTACAAAGGTTGCACTAATGCAAGGTGCATATTATGAAGAAGCTATGGGCATGAAGAGCTTTAAAATGCAAATTATTTCTCGGTGCAAAAGGCGCACAAAGGTGTACAAGCCGACCAATGTCTCCGTTCCCAGCATCTCAGTATAGTGCCGTCAAGGGAAATTCGCGTACATTCGCTACTAATCCCAGCTCGGTACAAAGGTTGCACTAAAGGGAGGTGCATATTATCAAGAAAATATGGGCATGAAGAGTTTATAAATGGAAACCCTTTCTTGGTGCAAAAGGCGCTCAAGGTGCACAGGCCGACCAATGTCTCCGTTCATCGCAGTACAGTGGCGTCAATGGAAATTCGCGTGCATTCGCGACAAATCCTAGCTGGGTACAAAGGTTGCACTAATGCAAGGTGCATATTATCAAGAAGCTATGGGCATGATGAGTTTAAAAATGCAAACCCTTTCTCGGTGCAAAAGGCGCACAAAGTTGTACAGACCGGCCAATATCATCGTTCCCTGCATCGCAGTATACGTCCGTTAATGGAAATTCGCGTACATTCGCGACTAATCCCAGCACGGTACAAAGGTTGCACTAACGCAAGGTGCATATTATCAAGAAGCTATGGGCATGAAGAGTTTAAAAATGGAAATCCTTTCTCGGTGCAAAAGACGCACAAAGCTGTACAGGCCGGCAATTATCTCCGTTCCCTGCATCGCAGTATAGGTCAGTCAATGGAAATTCACGTACATTCGCGACTAATCCCAGCACGGTACAAAGGTTGCACTAAAGCAAGGTGCATATTATCAAGAAGCTATGGGCATGAAGAGTTTAAAAATGGAAATCCTTTCTCGGTGCAAAAGACGCACAAAGCTGTACAGGCCGGCCAATATCTCCGTTCCTTGCATCGCGGTATATAGTGCTGTCAATGGAAATTCGTGTACATTTGCGGCTAATCCTAGCTCGGTTCAAAGGTTGCACTAATGCAAGGTGCATATTATCAAGAAGCTATGGGCATGATGAGTTTATCAATTGAAACCCTTTCTCGGTGCAAAAGGCGCCCAATGCTGTACAGGCCGGCCAATATCTCCGTTCCCTGCATCGCAGTATAGGGCCGTCATTGGAAATTCGCGTATATTCGCGACTAATCATAGTTCGGTACAAAGGTTGCACTAATGCAAGGTGCTTATTATCAAGAAGTAATGGGCATGAAGAGTTTAAAAATGAAAACCCTTTCTCGGTGCAAAAGACGCACAAAGCTGTACAGGCCGACCAATATCACCGTTCCCTGCATCGCAGTATAGTGCCGTCAATGGAAATTCGCGTATATCCGCGACTAATCCTAGCTCGGTTCAAAGGTTGCACTAAAGCAAGGTGCATATTATCAAGAAGCTATTGGCATGAAGAGTTTATAAATTGAAACCCTTTCTCGGTGCAAAAGGCGCACAAAGCTGTACAGGCCAGCCAATATCTCCGTTCCCTGCATCGCCGCATAGTGCCATCAATGGAAATTCGAATCATAGCTCGGTACAAAGGTTGCACTAATGCAAGGTGCATATTATCAAGAAGCTATGGGCATGAAGAGCTTTAAAATGCAAATTATTTTTCGGTGCAAAAGGCGCACAAAGCTGTACAGGCCGACCAATAACTCCGTTCCCAGCATCGCTGTATAGTGCCGTCAATGGAAATTAGCGTACATTCGCGACTAATCCTAGCTCGGTACAAAGGTTGCACTAATACAAGGTGCATATTATCAAGAAGCTATGGGCATGAAGAGTTTATAAATTGAAACCCTTTCTCGGTACAAAAGGCGCACAAAGCTGTACAGGCCGGTCAATATCTCCGTTCCCTGCATCGCAGTACAGTGCGGTCGATGGAAATTCGCGTACATTCGCGACTATTCCTAGCTCGGTACAATGGTTGCACTAATGCAAGGTGCTTATTATCAAGAAGTAATGGGCATGAAGAGTTTAAAAATGTAAACCATTTCTCGGTGCAAAAGGCGTTCAAAGCTGTACAGACCGGCCAATATCTACGTTCCTAGCATCGCCGCAAAGCGCCATCAAAGGAAATTCTAATCCTAGCTCGGTACAAAGGTTGCACTAAAGCAAGGTGCTTATTATCAAGAAGCTATGGGCATGAAGAGTTTTAAAATTGAAACCCTTTCTGGGTGCAAAAGGCGCAGGTGTACAGATCGGCCAATATCTCCGTTCCCTGAAATCGCAGTATAGTTCAGTCAATGGAAATTCGCGTACATTCGCAACTAATCCAAGCTCGGTACAAAGGTTGCACTAATGCAAGGTTCATATTATCAAGAAGCTATGGGCATGAAGATTTTAAAAATGCAAATCCTTTCTAGGTGCAAAAGGCGCACAAAGTTGTACAGGACGACCAATATCTCCGTTCCCTGCATCGCCGCTTAGTGGCGTAAATGGTAATTCACGTACATTCTCAACTAATCCTAGCTCGGTTCAAAGGTTGCACTAAACCAAAGTGCGTATTATCAAGAAGCTATGGGCATGAAGAGTTTAAAATTTGGAACCCTTTCTCGGTGCAAAAGACGCACAAAGCTGTACAGGCCGGCCAATATCACCGTTCTCTGCATCGCAGTATAGTTCAGTCAATGGAAATTCGCGTACATTCGCAACTAATCCTTGCTCGGTACAAAGGTTGCACTAATGCAAGGTTCATATTATCAAGAAGCTATGGGCATGAAGATTTTAAAAATGCAAACCCTTTCTGGGTGCAAAAGGCGCACAAAGTTGTACAGCCCGACCAATATTTCCGTTCCCTGCATAGCCGTATAGTGCCGTAAGTGGAAATTCGCGTACATTCTCGACAAATCCTAGCTCGGTACAAAGGTTGCACTAAACCAAGGTGCATATTATCAAGATGATATGGGCATGAAGAGTTTAAAAATGGAAACCCTTCCTCGGTTCAAAAGACGCACAAAGCTGTACAGGACGGGCAATATCTCCGTTCCCTGCATCGCAGTATTGTGCCGACAATGGAAATTCGCGTTCATTCTCGACTAATCCTAGCTCGGTACAAAGGTTGCACTAAAGAAAGGTGCATATTATCAAGAAGCTATGGGCATGAAGAGTTTTAAAATTGAAACCCTCTCTGGGTGCAAAAGGCGCACAAAGGTGTACAGGCCGACTAATATCTCCGTTCCCAGCATCGCAGTACAGTGCCATCAATGGAAATTCGCATACATTCGCGACTAATCCTAGCTCGGTTCAAAGGTTGCACTCATGCAAGGTGCATATTATCAAGAAGCTATGGGCATGAAGAGTTTATAAATTGAAACGCTTTCTCGGTGCAAAAGGCGCACAAAGCTGTACAGGCCGGCCAATATCTCCGTTCCGTGCATCGCAGTATAGGGCCGTAAATGGAAATTCGCGTACATTCGCGGCTAATCCTAACTCGGTACAAAGGTTGCACTAATGCAAGGTGCTTATTATCAAGAAGTAATGGGATTGAAGAGTTTAAAAATGTAAACCATTTCTCGGTGCAAAAGGCGCTCAAAGCAGTACAGACCGGCCAATATCTCCGTTCCCTGCATCGCCGCATAGTGCCATCAAAGGAAATTCGAATCCTAGCTCGGTACAAAGGTTGCACTAATGCAAGGTGCATATTATGAAGAAGCTATGGGCATGAAGAGCTTTAAAATGCAAATTATTTCTCGGTGCAAAAGGCGAACAAAGGTGTACAGGCCGACCAATATCACCGTTCCCTTCATCGCAGTATAGTACCGTCAATGGAAATTCGCATACATTCGCGACTAATCCTAGCTCGGTTCAAAGGTTGCACTAATGCAAGGTGCATATTATCAAGAAGCTATGGGCATGAAGAGTTTAAAAATTGAAACCCTTTCTCGGTGCAAAAGGCGCACAAAGGTGTACAGGCCGACCAATATTACAGTTCTCTGCATCGCAGTATAGGGCCGTCAATGTAAATTCGCGTATATTCGCGACTAATCCTAGCTCGATTCAAAGGTTGCACTAATGCAAGGTGCATATTATCAAGAAGCTATGGGCATGAAGAGTTTAAAAATGAAAACCCTTTCTCGGTGCAAAAGACGCACAAAGCTGTACAGGCCGGCCAATATCACCGTTCCCTGCATCGCAGTACAGTTCAGTCAATGGAAATTCGCGTACATTCGCAACTAATCCTAGCTCGGTACAAAGGTTGCACTAAACCAAGGTGCATATTATCAAGATGATGTGGGCATGAAGAGTTTAAAAATGGAAACCCTTCCTCGGTGCAAAAGACGCACAAAGCTGTACAGGACTGGCAATATCTCTGTTGCCTGCATCGCTGTATAGTGCCGTCAATGGAAATTCGCGTTCATTCTCGACTAATCCTAGCTCGGTTCAAAGGTTGCACTAATGCAAGGTGCATATTATCAAGAAGCTATGGGCATGAAGAGTTTAAAAATTGAAACCCTTTCTCGGTGCAAAAGGCGCACAAAGGTGTACAGGCCGACCAATATTACAGTTCTCTGCATCGCAGTATAGGGCCGTCAATGTAAATTCGCGTATATTCGCGACTAATCCTAGCTCGATTCAAAGGTTGCACTAATGCAAGGTGCATATTATCAAGAAGCTATGGGCATGAAGAGTTTATAAATTGAAACCCTTTCTCGGTGCAAAAGGCGCACAAAGCTGTACAGGCCGGCCAATATCTCCGTTCCCTGCATCGCAGTATAGGGCAGTCAATGGAAATTCGCGTACATTCGCGACTAATCCTAGCTCGGTACAAAGGTTGCACTAATGCAAGGTGCTTATTATCAAGAAGTAATGGGCATGAAGAGTTTAAAAATGAAAACCCTTTCTCGGTGCAAAAGACGCACAAAGCTGTACAGGCCGGCCAATATCACCGTTCCCTGCATCGCAGTATAGTTCAGTCAATGGAAATTCGCGTACATTCGCAACTAATCCTAGCTCAGTACAAAGGTTGCACTAATGCAAGGTTCATATTATCAAGAAGCTATGGGCATGAACAGTTTAAAAATGCAAACCCTTTCTTGGTGCAAAAGACGCACAAAGCTGTACAGGCCGGCCAATATCACCGTTCCCTGCATCGCAGTATAGTTCAGTCAATGGAAATTCGCGTACATTCGCAACTAATCCTAGCTCGGTACAAAGGTTGCACTAAACCAAGGTGCATATTATCAAGATGATGTGGGCATGAAGAGTTTAAAAATGGAAACCCTTCCTCGGTGCAAAAGACGCACAAAGCTGTACAGGACTGGCAATATCTCTGTTGCCTGCATCGCTGTATAGTGCCGTCAATGGAAATTCGCGTTCATTCTCGACTAATCCTAGCTCGGTACAAAGGTTGCACTAATGCAAGGTGCTTTTTTATCAAGAAGTAATGGGCATGAAGAGTTTAAAAATGAAAACCATTTCTCGGTGCAAAAGACGAACAAAGCTGTACAGGCCGGCCAATATCTCCGTTCCATGCATCGCAGTATAGTGCCGTCAATGGAAATTCGCGTTCATTCTCGACTAATCCTAGCTCGGTACAAAGGTTGCACTAAAGAAAGGTGCATATTATCAAGAAGCTATGGGCATGAAGAGTTTTAAAATTGAAACCCTCTCTGGGTGCAAAAGGCGCACAAAGCTGTACAGGCCGGCTAATATCTCCGTTCCCTGCATCGCAGTATAGGGCAGTCAATGGAAATTCGGGTACATTCGCGACTAATCCTAGCTCGGTACAAAGGTTGCACTAATGCAAGGTTCATATTATCCAGAAGCTATGGGCATGAAGAGTTTAAAAATGCAAACCCTTTCTAGGTGCAAAAGGCGCACAAAGCTGTACAGGCCGGCCAATATCTCCGTTCCCTGCATCGCATATAGGGCAGTCAACGGAAATTCGCGTACATTCGCGACTAATCCTAGCTCGGTACAAAGGTTGCACTAATGCAAGGTGCTTATTATCAAGAAGTAATGGGCATGAAGAGGTTAAAAATGAAAACACTTTCTCGGTGCAAAAGACGCACAAATCTGTACAGGCCGGCCATTATCACAGTTCCCTGCATCGCAGTATAGTTCAGTCAATGGAAATTCGCGTATATTCACAACTAATCCTAGCTCGGTACAAAGTTTGCACTATTGCAAGGTTCATATTATCAAGAAGCTATGGGCATGAAGAGTTTAAAAATGCAAACCCTTTCTAGGTGCAAAAGGCGCACAAAGGTGTACAGGCCGACCAATATCACCGTTCCCTGCATCGCAGTATAGTTCCGTCAATGGAAATTCGCGTATATTCGCGACTAATCCTAGCTCGGTTCAAAGGTTGCACTAAAGAAAGGTGCATATTATCAAGAAGCTATGGGCATGATGAGTTTAAAAATGCAAACCCTTTCGCGGTGCAAAAGGCGCACAAAATTGTACAGGCCGGCCAATATCTCCGTTCCTTGCTTCGCGGTATATAGTGCCGTCAATTGAAATTCGCGTACATTCGCGGCTAATCCTAGCTCGGTTCAAAGGTTGCACTAATGCAAGGTGCATATTATCAAGAAGCAATGGGCATGAAGAGTTTAAAAATTGAAACCCTTTCTCGGTGCAAAAGGCGCACAAAGGTGTACAGGCCGACCAATTTCACCGTTCCCTGCATCGCAGTATAGTGCCGTCAATGGAAATTCGCGTACATTCGCGACTAATCCTAGCTCGGTACAAAGGTTGCACTAATGCAAGGTGCTTATTATCAAGAAGTAATGGGCATGAAGAGGTTAAAAATGAAAACACTTTTTCGGTGCAAAAGACGCACAAATCTGTACAGGCCGGCCATTATCACAGTTCCCTGCATCGCAGTATAGTTCAGTCAATGGAAATTCGCGTATATTCACAACTAATCCTAGCTCGGTACAAAGTTTGCACTATTGCAAGGTTCATATTATCAAGAAGCTATGGGCATGAACAGTTTAAAAATGCAAACCCTTTCTAGGTGCAAAAGGCGCACAAAGGTGTACAGGCCGACCAATATCTCCGTTCCCTGCATCGCCGTATAGTGCCGTAAATGGGAATTCACGTACATTCTAGACTAATCCTTGCTCGGTACAAAGGTTGCACTAATGCAAGGTGCTTATTATCAAGAAGTAATGGGATTGAAGAGTTTAAAAATGTAAACCATTTCTCAGTGCAAAAGGCGCTCAAAGCTGTACAGACCATCCAATATTTCTGTTCCTTGCATCGCCGCATAGTGCCATCAATGGAAATTCTAATCCTAGCTCGGTACAAAGGTTGCAGTAATGCAAGGTGCATATTATGAAGATGCTATGGGCATAAAGAGCTTTAAAATGCAAATTATTTCTCGGTGCAAAAGGCGCACAAAGGTGTACAAGCCGACCAATGTCTCCGTTCCCAGCATCTCAGTATAGTGCCGTCAAGGGAAATTCGCGTACATTCGCGACTAATCCTAGCTCGGTACAAAGGTTGCACTAAAGGAAGGTGCATATTATCAAGAAGCTATGGGCATGAAGAGTTTACAAATGGAAACCCTTTCTTGGTGCAAAAGGCGCTCAAGGTGCACAGGCGGACCAATATCTCCGTTCATCGCAGTACAGTGGCGTCAATGGTAATTCGCGTGCATTCGCGACAAATCCTAGCTGGGTACAAAGGTTGCACTAATGCAAGGTGCAGATTATCAAGAAGTTATGGGCATGAAGAGTTTAAAAATTGAAACCCTTTGTCGGTGCAAAAGGCGCACAAAGGTGTACAGGCCGGCCAATATCACCGTTCACTGCATCGCAGTATAGTGCCATCAATGGAAATTCGCGTACATTCGCGACTAATCCTAGCTCGGTACAAAGGTTGCACTAATGCAAGGTGCATATTATGAAGAAGCTATGGGCATGAAGAGCTTTAAAATTCAAATTATTTCTCGGTGCAAAAGGCGCACAAAGATGTACAAGCCGACCAATATCTCCGTTCCCAGCATCTCAGTATAGTGCCGTCAAGGGAAATTCGCGTACATTCCGACTAATCCTAGCTCGGTACAAAGGTTGCACTAATGCAAAGTGCATATTATCAAGAAGTAATGGGCATGAAGAGGTTAAAAATGAAAACCCTTTCTCGGTGCAAAAGACGCACAAATCTGTACAGGCCGGCCATTATCACCGTTCCCTGCATCGCAGTATAGTTCAGTCAATGGAAATTCGCGTATATTCGCAACTAATCCTAGCTCGGTACAAAGGTTGCACTAACGCAAGGTTCATATTATCAAGAAGCTATGGGCATGAAGAGTTTAAAAATGCAAACCCTTTCTAGGTGCAAAAGGCGCACAAAGTTGTACAGGACGACCAATATCTCGGTTCCCTGCATCGCAGCTTAGTGCCGTAAATGGAAATTCACGTACATTCGCGACTAATCCTAGCTCGGTACAAAGGTTGCACTAATGCAAGGTGCATATTATCAAGAAGCTATGGGCATGAAGAGTTTATAAATTGAAACCCTTTCTCGGTGCAAAAGGCGCACAAAGCTGTACAGGCCGGCCAATATCTCCGTTCCCTGCATCGCAGTATAGGGCAGTCAATGGAAATTCGCGTACATTCGCGACTAATCCTAGCTCGGTACAAAGGTTGCACTAATACAAGATGCTTATTATCAAGAAGTAATGGGCATGAAGAGTTTAAAAGTGAAAACCCTTTCTCGGTGCAAAAGACGCACAAAGCTGTACAGGACGGGCAGTATCTCCCTTCCCTGCATCGCTCTATGGTGCCGTCAATGGAAATTCGCGTTCATTCTCGACTAATCCTAGCTTGGTACAAAGGTTGCACAAAAGAAAGGTGCATATTATCAAGAATCTATGGGCATGAAGAGTTTTAAAATTGAAACCCTCTCTGGGTGCAAAAGGCGCACAAAGGTGTACAGGCCGACTAATATCTCCGTTCCCTGCATCGCAGAACAGTGCCGTCAATGGAAAATCGCGTGCATTCGCGACTAATCCTAGCTCGGTTCAAAGGTTGCACTCATGCAAGGTACATATTATCAAGAAGCTATGGGCATGAAGAGTTTAAAAATGAAAACCCTTTCTCGGTGCAATAGACGCACAAAGCTGTACAGGCCTGCCAATATCACCGTTCCCTGCATCGCAGTATAGTTCAGTCAATGGAAATTTGCGTACATTCGCGACTAATCCTAGCTCGGTACAAAGGTTGCACTAATGCAAGGTTCATATTATTAAGAAGCTATGGGCATGAAGAGTTTAAAAATGCAAATCCTTTCTGGGTGCAAAAGGCGCACAAAGTTGTACAGGCCGACCAATATCTCCGTTCCTTGCATCGCCGTGTAGTGCCGTAAATGGAAATTCACGTACATTCTAGACTAATCCTAGCTCGGTACAAAGGTTGCACTAATGCAAGGTGCTTATTATCAAGAAGTAATGGGATTGAAGAGTTTAAAAATGTAAACCATTTCTCGGTGCAAAAGGCGCTCAAAGCTGTACAGACCGGCCAATATTTCCGTTCCTTGCATCGCCGCATAGTGCCATCAATGGAAATTCTAATCCTAGCTCGGTACAAAGGTTGCACTAATGCAAGGTGCATATTATGAAGAAGCTATGGGCATGAAGAGCTTTAAAATGCAAATTATTTCTCGGTGCAAAAGGCGCACAAAAGTGTACAAGCCGACCAATATCTCCGTTCCCAGCATCTCAGTATAGTGCCGTCAAGTGAAATTCGTGTACATTCGCGACTAATCCTAGCTCGGTACAAAGGTTGCACTAAAGGAAGGTGCATATTATCAAGAAGCTATGGGCATGAAGAGTTTACAAATGGAAACCCTTTCTTGGTGCAAAAGGCGCTCAAAGCTGTACAGACCGGCCAATATTTCCGTTCCTTGCATCGCCGCATAGTGCCATCAATGGAAATTCTAATCCTAGCTCGGTACAAAGGTTGCACTAATGCAAGGTGCATATTATGAAGAAGCTATGGGCATGAAGAGCTTTAAAATGCAAATTATTTCTCGGTGCAAAAGGCGCACAAAAGTGTACAGGCCGACCAATATCTCCGTTCCTTGCATCGCCGTGTAGTGCCGTAAATGGAAATTCACGTACATTCTAGACTAATCCTAGCTCGGTACAAAGGTTGCACTAATGCAAGGTGCTTATTATCAAGAAGTAATGGGATTGAAGAGTTTAAAAATGTAAACCATTTCTCGGTGCAAAAGGCGCTCAAAGCTGTACAGACCGGCCAATATTTCCGTTCCTTGCATCGCCGCATAGTGCCATCAATGGAAATTCTAATCCTAGCTCGGTACAAAGGTTGCACTAATGCAAGGTGCATATTATGAAGAAGCTATGGGCATGAAGAGCTTTAAAATGCAAATTATTTCTCGGTGCAAAAGGCGCACAAAAGTGTACAAGCCGACCAATATCTCCGTTCCCAGCATCTCAGTATAGTGCCGTCAAGTGAAATTCGTGTACATTCGCGACTAATCCTAGCTCGGTACAAAGGTTGCACTAAAGGAAGGTGCATATTATCAAGAAGCTATGGGCATGAAGAGTTTACAAATGGAAACCCTTTCTTGGTGCAAAAGGCGCTCAAGGTGCACAGGCCGACCAATATCTCCGTTCATCGCAGTACAGAGGCGTCAATGGCAATTCGCGTGCATTCGCGACAAATCCAAGCTGGGTACAAAGGTTGCACTAAAGCAAGGTGCATATTATCAAGAAGCTATGGGCATGAAGAGTTTAAAATTGAAAACCCTTTCTCGGTGCAATAGACGCACAAAGCTGTACAGGCCTGCCAATATCACCGTTCCCTGCATCTCAGTATAGTTCAGTCAATGGAAATTCGCGTACATTCGCGACTAATCCTAGCTCGGTACAAAGGTTGCACTAATGCAAGGTTCATATTATCAAGAAGCTATTGGCATGAAGAGTTTAAAAATGCAAACCCTTTCTGGGTGCAAAAGGCACACAAAGTTGTACAGGCCGACCAATATCTCCGTTCAATGCATCGCCGTATAGTGCCGTAAATGGAAATTCACGTACATTCTAGACTAATCCTAGCTCGGTACAAAGGTTGCACTAATGCAAGGTGCTTATTATCAAGAAGTAATGGGATTGAAGAGTTTAAAAATGTAAACCATTTCTCGGTGCAAAAGGCGCTCAAAGCAGTACAGACCGGCCAATATTTCCGTTCCTTGCATCGCTGCATAGTGCCATCAATGGAAATTCTAATCCTAGCTCGGTACAAAGGTTGCACTAATGCAAGGTGCATATTATGAAGAAGCTATGGGCATGAAGAGCTTTAAAATGCAAATTATTTCTCGGTGCAAAAGGCGCACAAAGGTGTACAAGCCGACCAATGTCTCCGTTTCCAGCATCTCAGTATAGTGCCGTCAAGTGAAATTCGCGTACATTCGCGACTAATCCTAGCTCGGAACAAAGGTTGCACTAAAGGAAGGTGCATATTATCAAGTAGCTATGGGCAAGAAGAGTTTATAAATGGAAACCCTTTCTTGGTGCAAAAGGCGCTCAAGGTGCACAGGCCGACCAATATCTCCGTTAATCGCAGTACAGTGGCGTCAATGGAAATTCGCGTGCATTCGCGACAAATCCTAGCTGGGTACAAAGGTTGCACTAATGCAAGGTGCATATTATCAAGAAGCTATGGGCATGATGAGTTTAAAAATGCAAACCCTTTCTCGGTGCAAAAGGCGCACAAAGTTGTACAGACCGGCCAATATCACCGTTCCCTGCATCGCAGTAAAGGTCCGTCAATGGAAATTCGCGTACATTCGCGACTAATCCCAGCACGGTACAAAGGTTACACTAAAGCAAGGTGCATATTATCAAGAAGCTATGGGCATGAAGAGTTTAAAAATGGAAATCCTTTCTCGGTGCAAAAGGCGCACAAAGCTGTACAGGCCGGCCAATATCACCGTTCCCTGCATCGCAGTATAGTTCAGTCAATGGTAATTCGTGTTCATTCGCGACTAATCCTAGCTCGGTACAAATGTTGCACTAAAGCAAGGTGCATATTATCAAGAAGCTATGGGCATGAAGAGTTTAAAAATGGAAATCCTTTCTCGGTGCAAAAGGCGCACAAAGCTGTACAGGCCGGCCAATATCACCGTTCCCTGCATCGCAGTATAGTTCAGTCAATGGTAATTCGTGTTCATTCGCGACTAATCGTAGCTCGGTACAAAGGTTGCACTAAAGCAAGGTGCATATTATCAAGAAGCTATGGGCATGAAGAGTTTACAAATGGAAACCCTTTTTTGGTGCAAAAGGCGCACAAAGCTGTACAGGCCTGCCAATATCACCGTTCTCTGCATCGCAGTACAGTTCAGTCAATGGAAATTTGCGTACATTCGCGACTAATCCTAGCTCGGAACAAAGGTTGCACTAATGCAAGGTTCATATTATCAAGAACCTATGGGCATGAAGAGTTTAAAAATGCAAACCCTTTCTGGATGCAAAAGGCGCACAAAGTTGTACAGGCCGACCAATATCTCCGTTCAATGCATCGCCGTATAGTGCCGTAAATGGAAATTCACGTACATTCTAGACTAATCCTAGCTCGGTACAAAGGTTGCACTAATGCAAGGTGCTTATTATCAAGAAGTAATGGGATTGAAGAGTTTAAAAATGTAAACCATTTCTCGGTGCAAAAGGCGCTCAAAGCAGTACAGACCGGCCAATATTTCCGTTCCTTGCATCGCTGCATAGTGCCATCAATGGAAATTCTAATCCTAGCTCGGTACAAAGGTTGCACTAATGCAAGGTGCATATTATGAAGAAGCTATGGGCATGAAGAGCTTTAAAATGCAAATTATTTCTCGGTGCAAATGGCGCACAAAGGTGTACAAGCCGACCAATGTCTCCGTTCCCAGCATCTCAGTATAGTGCCGTCAAGTGAAATTCGCGTACATTCGCGACTAATCCCAGCTCGGTACAAAGGTTGCACTAAAGGGAGGTGCATATTATCAAGAAGCTATGGGCATGAAGAGTTTATAAATGGAAACCCTTTCTTGGTGCAAAAGGCGCTCAAGTTGCACAGGCCGACCAATGTCTCCGTTCATCGCAGTACAGTGGCGTCGATGGAAATTCGCGTGCACTCGCGACAAATCCAAGCTGGGTACAAAGGTTGCACTAAAGCAAGGTGCATATTATCAAGAAGCTATGGGCATGAAGAGTTTAAAAATGGAAATCCTTTCTCGGTTCAAAAGACGCACAAAGCTGTACAGGCCGGCCATTATCTCCGTTCACTGCATCGCAGTATAGTTCAGTCAATGGAAATTCACGTACATTCGCGACTAATCCTAGCTCGGTACAAAGGTTGCACTGAAGCAAGGTGCATATTATCAAGAAGTTATGGGCATGAAGAGTTTACAAATGGAAACCCTTTCTTGGTGCAAAAGGCGCACAAAGGTGGACAGGCCGACCAATATCTCCGTTCCCTACATCGCAGTACAGTGCCGTCAATGGAAATTAGCGTGCATTCGAGACAAATCCTAGCTGGGTGCAAAGGTTGCACTAATGCAAGGTACATATTATCAAGAAGCTATGGGCATGATGAGTTTAAAAATGCAAACCCTTTCTCGGTGCAAAAGGCGCACAAAGTTGTACAGGCCGGCCAATATCTTCGTTCCTTGCATCGCGGTATATAGTGCCGTCAATGGAAATTCGCGTAATTTTGCGGCAATCCTAGCTGGGTACAAAGGTTGCACTAATGCAAGGTGCATATTATCAAAAAGCTATGGGCATGATGAGTTTAAAAATGCAAACCCTTTCTCGGTGCAAAAGGCGCACAAAGTTGTACAGGCCGGCCAATATCTCCGTTCCTTGCATCGCGGTATATAGTGCTGTCAATGGAAATTCGTGTACATTTGCGGCTAATCCTAGCTCGGTTCAAAGGTTGCACTAATGCAAGGTGCATATTATGAAGAAGCTATGGGCATGATGAGTTTATCAATTGAAACCCTTTCTCGGTGCAAAAGGCGCACAAAGCTGTACAGGCCGGCCAATATCTCCGTTCCCTGCATCGAAGTATAGGGCCGTCAATGGAAATTCGCGTATATTCGCGACTAATCCTAGTTCGGTACAAAGGTTGCACTAATGCAAGGTGCTTATTATCAAGAAATAATGGGCATGAAGAGGTTAAAAATTAAAACCCTTTCTCGGTGCAAAAGACGCACAAATCTGTACAGGCCGGCCAATATCACCGTTCCTTGCATCGCAGTATAGTTCAGTCAATGGAAATTCGCGTATATTTGCAACTAATCCTAGCTCGGTACAAAGGTTGCACTAATGCAAGGTTCATGTTACCAAGAAGCTATGGGCATGAAGAGTTTAAAAATGAAAACCATTTCTAGGTGCAAAAGGCGCACAAAGTTGTACAGGACGACCAATATCTCCGTTCCATGCATCGCCGCATAGTGCCGTAAATGAAAATTCACGTACATTCTCGACTAATCCTAGCTCGGTTCAAAGGTTGCACTAAACCAAGATGCATATTATCAAGAAGCTATGGGCATGAAGAGTTTAAAAATTGGAACCCTTTCTCGGTGCAAAAGGCGAACAAAGGTGTACAGGCCGGCAAATATCACCGTTCTCTGCATCGCAGTATAGTGCCGTCAAAGGAAATTCGCGTACATTCGCGACTAATCCTAGCTCGGTATAAAGGTTGCACTAATGCAAGGTGCATATTATCAAGAAGCTATGGGCATGAAGAGTTTATAAATTGAAACCCTTTCTCGGTGCAAAAGGCGCACAAAGCTGTACAGGCCGGTCAATATCTCCGTTCTCTGCATCGCAGTATAGGGCCGACAATGGAAATTAGCGTACATTCGCGACTAATCCTAGCTCGGTACAAAGGTTGCACTAATGCAAGGTGCTTATTGTCAAGAAGTAATGGGCATGAAGAGCTTAAAAATGAAAACCCTTTCTCGGTGCAAAAGACGCACAAAGCTGTACAGGCCGACCAATATCACCGTTCCCTGCATCGCAGTATAGTGTCGTCAATGGAAATTCGCGTATATCCACGACTAATCCTAGCTCGGTTCAAAGGTTGCACTAAAGCAAGGTGCATATTATCAAGAAGTTATGGGCATGAAGAGTTTACAAATGGAAACCCTTTCTTGGTGCAAAAGGCGCACAAAGGTGGACAGGCCGACCAATATCTCCGTTCCCTACATCGCAGTACAGTGCCGTCAATGGAAATTAGCGTGCATTCGCGACAAATCCTAGCTTGTACAAAGGTTGCACTAATGCAAGGTACATATTATCAAGAAGCTATGGGCATGATGAGTTTAAAAATGCAAACCCTTTCTCGGTGCAAAAGGCGCACAAAGTTGTACAGGCCGGCCAATATCTTCGTTCCTTGCATCGCGGTATATAGTGCCGTCAATGGAAATTCGCGTAATTTTGCGGCAATCCTAGCTGGGTACAAAGGTTGCACTAATGCAAGGTGCATATTATCAAAAAGCTATGGGCATGATGAGTTTAAAAATGCAAACCCTTTCTCGGTGCAAAAGGCGCACAAAGTTGTACAGGCCGGCCAATATCTCCGTTCCTTGCATCGCGGTATATAGTGCTGTCAATGGAAATTCGTGTACATTTGCGGCTAATCCTAGCTCGGTTCAAAGGTTGCACTAATGCAAGGTGCATATTATGAAGAAGCTATGGGCATGATGAGTTTATCAATTGAAACCCTTTCTCGGTGCAAAAGGCGCACAAAGCTGTACAGGCCGGCCAATATCTCCGTTCCCTGCATCGAAGTATAGGGCCGTCAATGGAAATTCGCGTATATTCGCGACTAATCCTAGTTCGGTACAAAGGTTGCACTAATGCAAGGTGCTTATTATCAAGAAGTAATGGGCATGAAGAGGTTAAAAATTAAAACCCTTTCTCGGTGCAAAAGACGCACAAATCTGTACAGGCCGGCCAATATCACCGTTCCTTGCATCGCAGTATAGTTCAGTCAATGGAAATTCGCGTATATTCGCAACTAATCCTAGCTCGGTACAAAGGTTGCACTAATGCAAGGTTCATATTACCAAGAAGCTATGGGCATGAAGAGTTTAAAAATGAAAACCCTTTCTAGGTGCAAAAGGCGCACAAAGTTGTACAGGACGACCAATATCTCCGTTCCATGCATCGCCGCATAGTGCCGTAAATGAAAATTCACGTACATTCTCGACTAATCCTAGCTCGGTTCAAAGGTTGCACTAAACCAAGATGCATATTATCAAGAAGCTATGGGCATGAAGAGTTTAAAAATTGGAACCCTTTCTCGGTGCAAAAGGCGAACAAAGGTGTACAGGCCGGCAAATATCACCGTTCTCTGCATCGCAGTATAGTGCCGTCAAAGGAAATTCGCGTACATTCGCGACTAATCCTAGCTCGGTATAAAGGTTGCACTAATGCAAGGTGCATATTATCAAGAAGCTATGGGCATGAAGAGTTTATAAATTGAAACCCTTTCTCGGTGCAAAAGGCGCACAAAGCTGTACAGGCCGGTCAATATCTCCGTTCTCTGCATCGCAGTATAGGGCCGACAATGGAAATTAGCGTACATTCGCGACTAATCCTAGCTCGGTACAAAGGTTGCACTAATGCAAGGTACTTATTGTCAAGAAGTAATGGGCATGAAGAGCTTAAAAATGAAAACCCTTTCTCGGTGCAAAAGACGCACAAAGCTGTACAGGCCGACCAATATCACCGTTCCCTGCATCGCAGTATAGTGTCGTCAATGGAAATTCGCGTATATCCACGACTAATCCTAGCTCGGTTCAAAGGTTGCACTAAAGCAAGGTGCATATTATCAAGAAGCTATGGGCATGAAGAGTTTACAAATGGAAACTCTTTCATGGTGCAAAAGGCGCACAAAGGTGCACAGGCCGACCAATAACTCCGTTCCCTACATCGCAGTACAGTGCCGTCAATGGAAATTTGCATGCATTCGCGACAAATCCTAGCTGGGTACAAAGGTTGCACTAATGCAAGGTGCAAATTATCAAGAAGCTATGGGCATGATGAGTTTAAAAATGCAAACCGTTTCTCGGTGCAAAAGGCGCACAAATTTGTACAGGCCGGCCAATATCTCCGTTCCTTGCATCGCGGTATATATAGTGTCGTCAATGGAAATTCACGTACATTCGCAACTAATCCTAGCTGGGTACAAAGGTTGCACTAATGCAAGGTTCATATTATCAAGAAGCTATGGGCATGAAGATTTTAAAAATGCAAACCCTTTCTCGGTGCAAAAGGCGCACAAAGTTGTACAGCCCGACCAATATCTCCGTTCCCTGCATCGCCGTATAGTGCAGTAAGTGGAAATTCACGTACATTCTCGACAAATCCTAGCTCGGTACAAAGGTTGCACTAAAGAAAGGTAGATATTATCAAGAAGCTATGGGCATGAAGAGTTTTAAAATTGAAACCCTCTCTGGGTGCAAAAGGCGCACAAAGGTGTACAGGCCGACTAATATCTCCGTTCCCAGCATCGCAGTACAGTGCCGTCAATGGAAATTCGCATACATTCGCGACTAATCCTAGCTCGGTTCAAAGGTTGCACTCATGCAAGGTGCATATTGTCAAGAAGCTATTGGCATGAAGAGTTTATAAATTGAAACCCTTTCTCGGTGCAAAAGGCGCACAAAGCTGTACAGGCCGGCCAATATCTCCGTTCACTGCACCGCAGTATTGTGCCGTCAATGGAAATTCGCGTACATTCGCGACTAATCCTAGCTGGGTACAAAGGTTGCACTAATGCAAGGTGCATATTATCAAGAAGCTATGGGCATGATGAGTTTAAAAATGCAAACCCTTTCTCGGTGCAAAAGGCGCACAAAGTTGTACAGTCCGGCCAAAATCTCCGTTCCTTGCATCGCTGTATATATAGTGCAGTCAATGGAAATTCGCGTACATTCGCGGCTAATCCTAGCTCGGTTCAAAGGTTGCACTAATGCTAGGTGCATATTATCAAGAAGCAATGGGCATGAAGAGTTTAATATTTGAAACCTTTTCTCGGTGCAAAAGGCGCTCAAAGGTGTACAGGCCGACCAATATCACCGTTCCCTGCATCGCAGTATAGTACCGTCAATGGAAATTCGCGTACATTCGCGACTAATCCTAGCTTGGTTCAAAGGTTGCACTAAAGCAAGGTGCATATTATCAACAAGTAATGGGCATGAAGAGTTTAAAAATGTAAACCATTTCTCGGTGCAAAAGGCGTTCAAAGCTGTACAGACCGGCCAATATCTCCGTTCCCAGCATCGCCGCAAAGTGCCATCAAAGGAAATTCTAATCCTAGCTCGGTACAAAGGTTGCACTAAAGCAAGGTGCTTATTATCAAGAAGCTATGGGCATGAAGAGTTTTAAAATTGAAACCCTTTCTGGGTGCAAAAGGTGCAGGTGTACAGACCGGCCAATATCTCCGTTCCCTGCATCGCAGTATAGTTCAGTCAATGGAAATTCGCGTACATTCGCAACTAATCCTAGCTCGGTACAAAGGTTGCACTAATGCAAGGTTCATATTATCAAGAAGCTATGGGCATGAAGAGTTTAAAAATGCAAACCCTTTCTAGGTGCAAAAGGCGCACAAAGTTTTACAGGACGACCAATATCTCCGTTCCCTGCATCGTCGCTTAGTGCCGTAAATGGAAATTCACGTACATTATCGACTAATCCTAGCTCGGTTCAAAGGTTGCACTAAGCCAAGGTGCGTATTATCAAGAAGCTATGGGCATGAAGAGTTGAAAAATTGGAACCCTTTCTCAGTGCCAAAGACGCACAAATCTGTACAGGCCGGCCAATATCACCGTTCCCTGCATCATAGTATAGTTCAGTCAATGGAAATTCGCGTACATTCGCAACTAATCCTTGCTCGGTACAAAGGTTGCACTAATGCAAGGTTCATATTATCAAGAAGCTATGGGCATGAAGATTTTAAAAATGCAAACCCTTTCTGGGTGCAAAAGGCGCACAAAGTTGTACAGCCCGACCAATATCTCCGTTCCCTGCATCGCCGTATAGTGCCGTAAGTGGAAATTCACGTACATTCTCGACAAATCCTAGCTCGGTACAAAGGTTGCACTAAACCAAGGTGCATATTATCAAGATGATATGGGCATGAAGAGTTTAAAAATGGAAACCCTTCCTCGGTGCAAAAGACGCACAAAGCTGTACAGGACGGGCAATATCTCCGTACCCTGCATCGCAGTATAGTGCCGACAATGGAAATTCGCGTTCATTCTCGACTAATCCTAGCTCGGTACAAAGGTTGCACTAAAGAAAGGTGCATATTATCAAGAAGCTATGGGCATGAAGAGTTTTAAAATTGAAACCCTCTCTGGGTGCAAAAGGCGCACAAAGGTGTACAGGCCGACTAATATCTCCGTTCCCAGCATCGCAGTACAGTGCCGTCAATGGAAATTCGCATACATTCGCGACTATTCCTAGCTCGGTTCAAAGGTTGCACTCATGCAAGGTGCATATTACCAAGAAGCTATGGGCATGAAGAGTTTATAAATTGAAACCCTTTCTCGGTGCAAAAGGCGCACAAAGCTGTACAGGCCGGCCAATATCTCCGTTCCCTGCATCGCAGTATAGGGCCGTAAATGGAAATTCGCGTACATTCGCGACTAATCCTAGCTCGGTACAAAGGTTGCACTAATGCAAGGTGCTTATTATCAAGAAGTAATGGGCATGAAGAGTTTAAAAATGAAAACCCTTTCTCGGTGCAAAAGACGCACAAAGCTGTACAGGCCGGCCAATATCACCGTTCCCTGCATCGCAGTATAGTTCAGTCAATGGAAATTCGCGTACATTCGCAACTAATCCTAGCTCGGTACAAAGGTTACACTAATGCAAGGTTCATATTATCAAGAAGCTATGGGCATGAAGAGTTTAAAAATGCAAACTCTTTCTGGGTCCAAAGGATGCACAAAGCTGTACAGGCCGGCCAATATCACCGTTCCCTGCATCGCAGTATAGTTCAGTCAATGGAAATTCGCGTAAATTCGCAACTAATCCAAGCTCGGTACAAAGGTTGCACTAAACCAAGGTGCATATTATCAAGATGATGTGGGCATGAAGAGTTTAAAAATGGAAACCCTTCCTCGGTGCAAAAGACGCACAAAGCTGTACAGGACGGGCAATATCTCTGTTCCTTGCATCGCTGTATAGTGCCGTCAATGGAAATTCGCGTTCATTCTCGACTAAACCTAGCTCGGTACAAAGGCTGCACTCATGCAAGGTGCTTTTTATCAAGAAGTAATGGGCATGAAGGGTTTAAAAATGAAAACCCTTTCTCGGTGCAAAAGACGCACAAAGGTGTACAGGCCGGCCAATATCTCCGTTCCCTGCATCGCAGTATAGTTCAGTCAATGGAAATTCGCGTACATTCGCAACTAATCCTAGCTCGGTACAAAGGTTGCACTAAACCAAGGTGCATATTATCCAGATGATGTGGGCATGAAGAGTTTAAAAATGGAAACCCTTCCTCGGTGCAAAAGACGCACAAAGCTGTACAGGACTGGCAATATCTCCGTTCCCTGCATCGCTGTATAGTGCCGTCAATGGAAATTCGCGTTCATTCTCGACTAATCCTAGCTCGGTACAAAGGTTGCACTAAAGAAAGGTGCATATTATCAAGAAGCTATGGGCATGAAGAGTTTTAAAATTGAAACCCTCTCTGGGTGCAAAAGGCGCACCAAGGTGTACAGGCCGACTAATATCTCCATTCCCAGCATCGCAGTACAGTGCCGTCAATGGAAATTCGCGTACATTCGCGACTAATCCTAGCTCGGTACAAAGGTTGCACTAAAGCAAGGTTCATATTATCAAGAAGCTATGGGCATGAAGAGTTTAAAAATGCAAACACTTTCTGGGTGCAAAAGACGCACAAAGCTGTACAGGCCGGCCAATATCACTGTTCCCTGCATCGCAGTATAGTTCAGTCAGTGGAAATTCGCGTACATTCGCAACTAATCCTAGCTCGGTACAAAGGTTGCACTAAACCAAGGTGCATATTATCAAGATGATGTGGGCATGAAGAGTTTAAAAATAGAAACCCTTCCTCGGTGCAAAAGACGCACAAAGCTGTACAGGACTGGCAATATCTCCGTTCCCTGCATCGCTGTATAGTGCCGTCAATGGAAATTCGCGTTCATTCTCGACTAATCCTAGCTCGGTACAAAGGTTGCACTAAAGAAAGGTGCATATTATCAAGAAGCTATGGGCATGAAGAGTTTTAAAATTGAAACCCTCTCTGGGTGCAAAAGGCGCACAAAGGTGTACAGGCCGACTAATATCTCCATTCCCAGCATCGCAGTACAATGCCGTCAATGGAAAATCGCGTGCATTCGCGACTAATCCTAGCTCGGTTAAAAGGTTGCACTAATGCAAGGTGCTTATTATCAAGAAGTAATGGGCATGAACAGTTTAAAAATGAAAACCCTTTCTCGGTGCAAAAGACGCACAAAGCTGTACAGGCCGGCCAATATCACCGTTCCCTGCATCGCAGTATAGTTCAGTCAATGGAAATTCGCGTACATTCGCAACTAATCCTAGCTCGGTACAAAGGTTGCACTAATGCAAGGTTCATATTATCAAGAAGCTATGGGTATGAAGAGCTTTAAAATGCAAATTATTTCTCGGTGCAAAAGGCGCACAAAGGTGTACAAGCCGACCAATGTCTCCGTTCCTAGCATCTCAATATAGTGCCGTCAATGGAAATTCGCGTACATTCGCGACTTATCCTAGCTCGGTACAAAGGTTGCACTAAAGGAAGGTGCATATTATCAAGAAGCTATGGGCATGAAGAGTTTACAAATGGAAACCCTTTCTTGGTGCAAAAGGCGCTCAAATGTGCACAGGCCGACCAATATCTCCGTTCATCGCAGTACAGTGCCGTCAATGGAAATTCGCGTGCATTCGCGACAAATCCTAGCTGGGTACAAAGGTTGCACTAATGCAAGGTGCATATTATCAAGAAGCTATGGGCATGATGAGTTTAAAAATGCAAAACCTTTCTCGGTGCAAAAGGCGCACAAAGTTGTACAGCCCGGCCAATATCACCGTTCCTTGCATCGCAGTATAGGGCCGTCAATGGAAATTCGCGTACATTCGCGACTAATCCCAGCACGGTGCAAACGTTGCACTAAAGCAAGGTGCATATTGTCAAGAAGCTATGGGCATGAAGAGTTTAAAAATGGAAATCCTTTCTCGGTGCAAAAGGCGCACAAAGCTGTACAGGCCGGCCAATGTCACCGTTCCCTGCATCGCAGTATAGTGCCGTCAATGGAAATTCGCGTACATTCGCGACTAATCCTAGCTCGGTTCAAAGGTTGCACTAAAGCAAGGTGCATATTATCAAGAAGTTATGGGCATGAAGAGTTTACAAATGGAAACCCTTTCTTGGTGCAAAAGGCGCACAAAGGTGCACAGGCCGACCAATATCTCCGTTCCCTACATCGCAGTACAGTGCCGTCAATGGAAATTTGCGTGCATTCGCGACAAATCCTAGCTGGGTACAAAGGTTGCACTAATGCAAGGTGCATATTATCAAGAAGCTATGGGGATGATGAGTTTTAAAATGCAAACCCTTTCTCGATGCAAAAGGCGCACAAAGTTGTACAGGCCGGCCAATATCACCGTTCCCTACATCGCAGTATAGTGCCATCAATGGAAATTCGCGTACATTCGCGACTAATCCTAACTCGGTACAAAGGTTGCACTCATGCAAGGTGCATATTATCAAGAAGCTATGGGCATGAAGAGTTTATAAATTGAAACTCTTTCTCGGTGCAAAAGGCGCACAAAGCTGTACAGGCCGGCCAATATCTCCGTTCCCTGCATCGCAGTATAGGGCAGTCAATGGAAATTCGCGTACATTCGCGACTAATCCTAGCTCGGTACAAAGGTTGCACTAATGCAAGGTGCTTATTATCAAGAAGTAATGGGCATGAAGAGGTTAAAAATGAAAACACTTTCTCGGTGCAAAAGACGCACAAATCTGTACAGGCCGGCCATTATCACAGTTCCCTGCATCGCAGTATAGTTCAGTCAATGGAAATTCGCGTATATTCACAACTAATCCTAGCTCGGTACAAAGTTTGCACTAATGCAAGGTTCATATTATCAAGAAGCTATGGGCATGAAGAGTTTAAAAATTCAAACCCTTTCTAGGTGCAAAAGGCGCACAAAGGTGTACAGGCCGACCAATATCACCGTTCCCTGCATCGCAGTATAGTTCCGTCAATGGAAATTCGCGTACATTCGCGACTAATCCTAGCTCGGTTCAAAGGTTGCACTAAAGCAAAGTACATATTATCAAGAAGCTATGGGCATGATGAGTTTAAAAATGCAAACCTTTTCGCGATGCAAAAGGCGCACAAAGTTGTACAGGCCGGTTAATATCTCCGTTCCTTGCATCGCGGTATATAGTGCCGTCAATGGAAATTCGCGTACATTCGCGGCTAATCCTAGCTCGGTTCAATGGTTGCACTAATGCAAGGTGCATATTATCAAGAAGCAATGGGCATGAAGAGTTTCAAAATTGAAACCCTTTCTCGGTGCAAAAGGCGCACAAAGGTGTACAGGCCGACCAATGTCACCGTTCCCTGCATCGCAGTATAGTGCCGTCAATGGAAACTCGCGTACATTCGCGACTAATCCTAGCTCGGTTCAAAGGTTGCACTAAAGAAAGGTGCATATTATCAAGAAGCTATGGGCGTGAAGAGCTAACAAATGGAAACCCTTTCTTGGTGCAAAAGGCGCACAAAGGTGCACAGGCCGACCAATATCTCCGTTCCCTACATCGCAGTACAGTGCCCTCAATGGAAATTTGCGTGCATTCGCGACAAATCCTAGCTGGGTACAAAGGTTGCACTAATGCAAGGTGCATATTATCAAGAAACTATGGGCATGGTGAGTTTAAAAATGCAAACCCTTTCTCGGTGCAAAAGGCGCACAAAGTTGTACAGGCCGGCCAATATCTCCGTTCCTTGCATCGCGGTATATAGTGCCGTCAATGGAAATTCGCGTACATTCGCGGCTAATTCTAGCTCGGTTCAAAGGTTGCACTAATGCAAGGTGCATATTATCAAGAAGCAATGGGCATGAAGAGTTTAAAAATGAAAACCCTTTCTCGGTGCAAAAGATGCACAAAGCTGTACAGGCCAGCCAATATCACCGTTCCCTGCATCGCAGTACAGTTCAGTCAATGGAAATTCGAGTACATTCGCAACTAATCCTAGCTCGGTACAAAGGTTGCACTAATTCAAGGTTCATATTATCAAGAAGCTATGGGCATGAAGATTTTAAAAATGCAAACCCTTTCTGGGTGCAAAAGGCGCACAAAGTTGTACAGCCCGTCCAATATCTCTGTTCCCTGCATCTCCGTATAGTGCCGTCAATGGAAATTCACGTACATTCTCGACAAATCCTAGCTCGGTACAAAGGTTGCACTAAACCAAGGTGCATATTATCAAGAAGCTATGGGCATGAAGAGTTTTAAAATTGAAACCCTCTCTGGGTGCAAAAGGCGCACAAAGGTGTACAGGCCGACTAATATCTCCGTTCCCAGCATCGCAGTACAGTGCCGTCAATGGAAATTTGCATACATTCGCGACTAATCCTAGTTCGGTTCAAAGGTTGCACTCATGCAAGGTTCATATTATCAAGAAGCTATGGGCATGAAAGAGTTTATAAATTGAAACCCTTTCTCGATGCAAAAGGCGCACAAAGCTGTACAGGCCGGCCAATATCTCCGTTCCCTGCATCGCCGTATAGTGCCGTCAATGTAAATTCGCGTACATTCGCGACTAATCGTAGCTCGGTTCAAAGGTTGCACCAATTCAAGGTGCATATTATCAAGAAGCTATGGGCATGAAGAGCTTATAAATTGAAACCCTTTCTCGGTGCAAAAGGCGCACAAAGCTGTACAGGCCGGCCAATATCTCCGTTCCCTGCATCGCCGTATAGTGCCGTCAATGGAAATTCGTGTACATTCGCGACTAATCCTAGCTCGGTACAAAGGTTGCAGTAATGCAAGGTGCATATTATCAAGAAGCTATGGGCATGAAGAGTTTAGAAATGCAAACCCTTTCCCGGTGCAAAAGGCGCACAAAACTGCACGGTCCGACCAATATCTCCGTACCCTGCATCGCAGTATTGTGCCGACAAAGGGAATTCGCGTAGATTCGCGACTAATCCTAGCTCGGTACAAAGGTTGCACTAATGCAAGGTGCGTAGTATCAAGAAGCTATGGGCATTAAGAGTTTAAAAATCTAAACTCTTTCTCTGTGCAAAAGACGCACAAATCTGTACAGGCAGACCAATATCTCCGTTCCCTGCATCGCCGTATAGTGCCGTCAATGGAAATTCGCGTACATTCGCGACTAATCCTAGCTCAATACAAAGGTTGCACTAATGCGACGTGCATATTATCAAAAGGCTATGGCATGAAGAGTTTAAAAATGGATTCCCTTCCTCGGTGCATAAGACGCACAAAGCTATACTTGCAGGCCGGCCAATATCTGCGTCCAATGCATCGCAGTGTTGTGCCGTCAATGGAAACTTGCGTGAATTCGCGACTAATCCTAGCTCGGTACAAAGATTGCACTAATGGAAGGTGCATAATATGAAGAAGCTATGGGCATGAAGAGTTTACAAATGCAAATTATTTCTCGGTGCAAAAGGCGCACAAAGCTGTACAGGCCGGCCAATATCTCCGTTCCTTGCATTGCAGTACAGTTCCGTCAATTGAAATTCACGTACATTCGCGACTAATCCTAGCTCGGTACAAAGGTTGCACTAATGCAAGGGGCATATTATGAAGAAGCAATGGGCAAGAAGAGTTTAAAAATCTAAACCATTTCTTGGTGCAAAAGGCGCACAAAGCTGAACAGGACGGCCAATATCTCCGTTCCCTGCATCGCCGTATAGTACCGTCAATGGAAACTCGCGTACATTCGCGACAAATCCTAGCTCGGTACAAAGGTTGCACTAATGCAAGGTGCATATTATCAAGAAGCTATGGGCATGAAGAGTTTAAAAATGGAAACCTTTTCTCGGTGCAAAAGGCGCACAAAGCTGCACAGGCCGGCCAATACTTCCGTTCCCTGCATCGCAGTATAGTGCCATCAATGGAAATTCTCTCGCATTCGCGACTAATCCTAGCTCGGTACAAAGGTTGCACTAATGCAAAGTGCATATTATCAAGAAGCTATGGACATGAAGAGTTTAAAAATGCAAGCCCTTTCTCGGTGCAAAAGGCGCACAAAGTTTTACGGACCGGCCAGTATCTCCGTCCCCTACATCGCAGTATAGTACCGTCAATGGAAATTCGCGTGCATTCGCTACTAATCCTAGCTCGGTACAAAGGTTGCACTAATGCAAGGTGCTTACTATCAAGAAGCTATGGGCATGAAGAGCTGTAAAATCTAAACCATTTCTCTGCGTAAAAGGCGCACAAAGCTGTACAGGCCGGCCTATATCTCCGTTCCCTGCATCGCAGTATAGTGCCGTCAATGGTAATTCGCGTGGATTCGCGACTAATCCTAGCTCGGTACGAAGGTCGCACTAATGGAAGGTGCATATTTTCAAGAAGCTTTGGGCATGAAGAGTTTAAAATGTAAACCATTTCTCGGTGCAAAAGACGCACAAAGCTGTACAGGCCGGCCAATATCTCCGTTCCCTGCATCGACGTATAGTGCTGTAAATGGAAATTCGCGTATATCCGCGACTAATCCTAGCTCGGTACAAAGGTTGCACTAATGCAAGGTTCACATTATCAAGACACTATGGGCATGAAGAGTTTGCAAATGGAAACGCTTTCTCGTTGCAAAAGGCGCACAAAGCTGTACAGGCCGGCATATATCTCCGTTCCCTGCATCGCCGTATAGTGCCGTCAATGGGAATTCGCGTACATTCGCGACTAATCCTAGCTCGGTACAAAGGTTGCACTAATGCAAGGTGCATATTATCAAGAAGTTACGGGCTTGAAGAGTTTAAAAATGCAAACGCTTTCTCTGTGCAAAAGGCGCACAAAGCAGTACGGACCGGCCTATATCTCCGTCCCCTGCATCGCCGTATAGTGCCGTCAATGGAAATTCGCGTTCAATCGCGACAAATCCTAAGTGGGTACAAAAGTTGCACAAATGCAAGGTGCATATTATCAAGAAGCTATGGGCATGAAAAATTTGAGAATCTAAACCCTTTCTCGGTGCAAAGGGCGCACAAAGCTGTACAGGCCGGCCTTGGATCGCAGTATAGTGCCGTCAATTGAAATTTGCCATCATTCGTAACTAATCCTTGCTCGGTACAAATATTGCACTAATGCAAGGTGCATATTATCAAGAAGTTATGGGCATGAAGAGTTTAAAAATGGAAACCATTTCTCGGTGCAAAAGGCGCACAAACATATTTAGGCCGGCCAATATCTCCGTCCTCTACATCGCCGTATAGTGCCGTCAATGGAAATTCGCGTATATCCGGGACTAATCCTATCTGGGTATAAAAGTTGCACTAATGCAAAGTGCATATTATCAAGAAACTATGGGCATGAAGAGTTTAAAAATCTAAACACTTTCTCGGTGGAAAAGGCGCAAAAAGCTGTACAGGCCGGCCAATATCTCCGTTCCCATCATCGCCGTATAGTACCGACAATGGAAATTCCCGTACATTCGCGATTAATCCTAGCTCGGTACAAAGGTTGCACTAATGCAAGTGCATATTATCAAGAAGCAATGGGCATGAAGAGTTTAAAAATACAAACCCTTTCTCGGTGCAAAAGGCGCACAAAGCTGTACGGACCGACCAATATCTCCGTCCCCTGCATCGCCGTATAGCACCGTCAATGGAAATTCGCGTGCATTCGTCACTTATCCTAGCTCGGTACAAAGATTGCACTAATGCAAGGTGCATATTATCAAGAAGCTATGGGCATGAAGAGTTTAAATATCTAAACCATTTCTCGATGCAAAAGGCGCACAAATCAGTACAGACCGGCCAGTATCTATGTTCCCTGCATCGCCGTATAGTGCCGTCAATGGAAATTCGCGTACATTCGCGACTAATCCTAGCTCGGTACAAAGGTTGCACTAATGCAAGGTGCATATTATCAAGAAGCTATGGGCATGAAGAGATTAAAAATGTAAAATATTTCTCTGTGCAAAAGGCGCACAAAGCTGTACAGGCCGGCCTATATCTCCGTTCCCTGCATCGCAGTATAGTGCCTTCAATGGAAATTCGCGTACACTCGCGACTCTTCCTATCTCGGTTCAAAGATTGCACTACTGCAAGGGCCATATTATCAAGAAGATATGGGCATGAAGAGTTTTAAAATGTAAGCCCTTTGTCGGTGCAAAAGGCGAACAAATCTGTACGGGCCGGCCATTATCTCCGTCCCCTGCAGAACCGTATAGTGCCGTCAATGGAAATTCGCGTACATTCGCGACTCTTCCTAGCCCGGCACAAAGGTTGCACAACTACAAGGTGCATATTAACAAGAAGCTATGGGCATGAAGAGTCTAAAAATGTAAACCCTTTGTCAGTGCAAAAGACGCACAAAGCTGAACGGGCCGGCCGATATCTCCGTCCCCTGCAGCGCCTTATAGTGCCATCAATGGAAATTCGCGTACATTCGCGACTCTTCTTAACCCGGTACAAAGGTTGCACTACTGCAAGGTGCATATTATCAAGAAGCTATGGGCATGAAGAGTTTAACAATGTAAACCCTTTTTCGGTGAAAAAGGCGCACAAAGCTGTACGAGCCGGCCAATATCTCCGTCCCCTGCAGCGCCGTATAGTGTCGTCAATGGAAATTCACGTACATTCGCGACTCTTCCTAGAAGCTATGGGCATGCACCGACGAATGGCTTACATTTTTAAACTCTTCATGCCCATAGCTTGATAATATGCACCTTGCATTAGAGTAACCTTTGTACCGGTCTAGGAAGAGTCGCGAATGTACGCGAATTTCCATTGACGGCACTATAAGGCGCTGCATGGGACGGAGATATTGGCCGGCCCGTACAGCTTTGTTCGCCTTTTGCAAAAGTGTTTACATTTTTAAACTCTTCATGCCCCTAGCTTCTTGATAATATGCACCTTGCAGTAGTGCAACCTTTGTACCGAGATAGGAAGAGTCGCAAATGTACGCGAATTTCCATTGACGACACTATACGGCGCTGCAGGGGACGGAGATATTGGCCGGCCCGTACAGCTTATTGCGCTTTTTGCACCGACAAAGGGTTTATATTTTTGAACTCTTCATGCCCATAGCTTCTTGATAATATTCACCATGGAGTAGTGCATCCTTTGTACCGAGCTAGGAAGAGTCGCGAATGTACACGAATTTCCATTGACGGCACTGTAAGGCGCTGCAGGGGACGGAGATATTGGCCGGCCCGTTCAGCTTTGTGCGCCTTTTGCACCGACAAAGGGTTTACATTTTTAAACTCTTCATGCCCATAGTTTCTTGATAATATACACCTTGCATTAGTGCAACCTTTGTTCTGGGCTAGGAAGTGTCGCGAATGTACGCGAATTTCCATTGGCGGCACTATACGGCGCTGCAGGGGGCGGAGATAGTTTCTGGCCCGTACAGCTTTGTGCGTCTTTTGCACGGAGAAAGAGTTTGCACTTTTAAACTCTTCATGTCCATAGCTTCTTGATAATATGCACCTTGCAGTAGTGCAACATTTGAATCGGGCTAAGAAGAGTCGCGAATGTACGCGAATTTTCATTGACACAAATATACGGCGCTGCATGGGACGGAGATTTTGGTCGGCCAGTACAGATTTGTGCGCCCATTGCACCGACAAAGTGTTTACATTTAACTCTTCATGCCCATAGCTTCTTGATAATATAAACCTTGCATTAGTGCAACCTTTGTACTGGGCTAGGATGAGTCGTGAATGTACGCGAATTTCCGTTGACGGCACTATACTGCGCTGCAGGGGACGGAGGTATTGGCCGGCCCGTACAGCTTTGTGCGCCTTTACCACCGACAAAGCGTTTACATTTTTAAGCTATTCATG
The DNA here is from genome assembly GCA_949130485.1 of Agelas oroides. Lineage (NCBI taxonomy): Eukaryota > Metazoa > Porifera > Demospongiae > Agelasida > Agelasidae > Agelas > Agelas oroides. The sequence continues at coordinate 8,827,615 of OX422190.1, forward strand.
CCCATAGCTTCTTGATAATAAGCACCTTGCAATACTGCAACCTTTGTACCGGGCTTGGAAGAGTCGCGAATGTACGCGAATTTCCATTAACGGATCTATACGGCGCAGCAGAGGACGGAGATATTTGCCGGCACGTACAACTTTGTGCGCCTTTTGCACCGACAAAGGGTTTACATTTTTAAGCTCTTCATGCCCATAGCTTCTTGATAATGAGCACCTTGCATTAATGCAACCTTTGTACCGGGCAAGGAAGAGTAGCGAATGTACGCGAATATCCATTGACGGCACTATAGGGCGCTGCAGGGACATTGGAAATTCGCGCAAATTCACGGCTCACCATACCCCGGAACATTTGTTGTACTAATGCAAGTACGCATGAGCAAGAAGCTAAGGGTATGGAGAGTTGAAAAACGTAAACCACTATTCGGTGCAAAAAGCGTACAAACCTCTACGAGCCTGCTAACATATCCGTCACCTGCACCCCCGTATAATGCCGTCAATGGAAATTCACGCAAATTCACGACTCACCCTACCCCGGAACATTGGTTGTACTAATGCAAGTACCGCATAAACATGAAACTAAGGGTATGGTGAGTTGAAAAACGTAAACCACCATTCGGTGCAAAAAGCGTACAAACCTGTTTAAGCCCGCTAACATATCCGTCACCTGCACCGCCGTATAATGCTGTCATTGGAAATTCACGCAAATTCACGGCTCACCCTACCCTGGAACATTGGTTGTACTAAGTACCGTATGAACAAGAAGCTAAGGGTATGAAGAGTTGAAAAACGTAAACCACTATTCGGTGCAAAAAGCGTACAAACCTCTACGAGCCCGCTAACATATCCGTCACCTGCACCGCTGTATGATGCCGTCATGGGAAATTCACACAAATTCTCGGCTCACCCGACCCCGGAACATTGGTTGTACTAATGCAAGTACCGTATGAACAAGAAGCTAAGGGTGTGAGAGTTGAAAAACGTAAACTACTATTCGGTGCAAAAAGCGTACAAATCTGTACGAGCCCGTTAAGATATCCGTCACCTGCATCGCCGTATAATACCGTCATGGGAAATTCACACAAATTCACGGCTCACCCTACCCCGGAACATTGGCTGTACTAATGCAAGTACCGTATGAACAAGAAGGCAAGGGTGTGGAGAGTTGAAAAACGTAAACCACTATTCGGTGCAAAAAGGGTACAAACCTGTACGAGCCCGCTAACATATCCGTCACCTGCACGCACAGCCGCATAATGCCGTCATGGGAAATTCACGCAAATTCACGGCTCACCCTACTCCGGAACATTGGTTGTACTAATGCAAGTACCGTTTGAATAAGAAGCTAAGGGTATGGAGAGTTGAAATACGTAAACCACAATTCGGTGCAAAAAGCGTACAAACCTCTACGAGCCCGCTAACATATCCGTCACCTGCACCGCCGTATAATACCGTCATGGGAAATTCACGCAAATTCAGGCTTACCCTAGCCGGGAACATTGGTTGTACTTATGCAAGTACCGTAGGAACAGGAAGCTAAGCGTATGGAGAGTTGAAAAACGTAAACCACCATTCGGTGCAAAAAGCGTACAAACTAGCCTATACGAACCCGCTAATATATCCGTCACTTGCGCAGCCGTATAATGCCGTCATTCGAAATTCACGCAAATTCACGCCTTACCCTAGCCCGGAACATGGGATGTACTAATGCTAGTACCGTATGAACAAGAAGCTAAGGGTTTGGAGAGTTGAAAAATGTAAACCCCCATTCGGTGCAAAAAGCCTACAAACCTGTACGAGCCCGCTAACATACCGTATAGCGGGAAATTTTCGAGGGGTCCAATTTTCGCAGTTTTCGCGGTTGAATGGCAAACCACGAAAATTAAACCCGCGAAATAAAAACCTATACTCAAGTTCTCGTTTCGGCTAGCCGCCCGTTCTTATGCGCTCTTGATAGCCGATCTTTCACAAGTTTTTCGGCCGGTTCGAGCCTGCGCGCGCATGCAGTAAGAGCGGGGGATTGTGGGCGGAGCAGTTCTGGAACGGCCATCCGCGAAAATTGGACCCATCGAAAATTTCCCGCTGTACGGTATATATCTGAATAATTAGTAGTGAATGTACACTGGTGGGTGTGGAGTAGTACATTGTGTCTACCAGTGGTGAAGAGTTAAAACCCAATTGACATTGCTTCAGTGCAAACAAACTGGTAGCAACAAAAGCACTGGGAAATTGTATGTGGAGCATTTTTATTGGTGCATATGTACTTCCTTGCCTCCAGCAGTGTTGGCTCATTCGTTGTAATTTTATACCAGGTTTGCCAGGGTCTGAAGTTCTCTAATTGGCCAACCTACCCACAGTTACACTAGAGTTGATAGGAGAACTGGACATTGCCAGGGTAAATTGCTAGTCTAACCCTCTGCTGACATGATATGATTTGTTTCTTGTTCACTTTTGTCATCAGGAGTTGAAAGAATTGGGAGAGTTGCTTAGTTCCCTGGGATTGTCAGAGTGATGCTGTTCATGTGTTGCTCTGTTTAGATAGCCTATACTTTGTGTGTTGGCTGAAGTTTGTCTGCGTGTTGTTCATGTACATGTTACTACAGAAGATATGGATTTGTGATTGATGCACTGCAAGTGGTAAATACTCTTCAGACTAATCCAACTGTTTGAGGAAGGAATGATTGATCCACTTTTCAGTATCACCAAACCAAGCTTGTGTGGACACAACGCAGGGAGAGGGGATTGAATGGATCCCCACCCATGCCATCTGCGTCATCCCACAACCAACACATGCCCAGTACCCATCCTCGTACTTGCTGACTAAAAGCTGAGTGGGTTCTGAATGCAAGGCTGTAACTAAACATCTAGCTGCTATTTAATCACTTAGTTGAGCAAGGTGAATGTGCGATAAGAAGGCTGTACTTGTATATATATATATATATATAATAGGCTAATGTAAGAAAGCTTGCAACTCGATAGCTAAACTATTACAGCTCAACATGCTGTTTTCTAAACCTGGGAAAGAGCTTTCTCCAGATGTAATTGACTACTGATACCCTCACGATTAGTAGTGCTGTTTTAGTAGAAAGCTTACACTTTTTAGTTTAGTTGTAAGTTTTTAGATTCTGAAAATAATTTTGGTTTGGTTTAGTTTGAATCTCCAGTTTTAACAGTTGTTTTAGTTAGTTGTACATGTATATGTAGTTTCAATTACTAAAACTCCAACACCTTTACTAAAAGGTATTTAGTTATCAGGGGGGAAAGGTGTTTTCTTTTTGGTATAGTTCTGGAACCTTATTGGATCTTTTAGTTTACTTTAGTCACAGTCTCCAGTTTGCCGGATAATTTTAGTTAGTAATTAACTAAAAGTTCCAAAGCCATACGTCATTTACACATACATGGCCAATTGGCTGAGCAAGTGGGTAGAAACCCGTGTTCTGAAGTCATAACTGGAACCCAAAGAATACTAAGGGATGCATGCAGGAGAATATAAACAGTTTCAGGCCAGCAACATAAAGAGAGGCTGTGGAGTAGGTAGCTAGGTGAGCAGCTGAATGATGGGTGTAATGCTCACTTTGCCTTAGAAGCAAGCTATTTCCTCCCAGCATACTTCCCAAAAAGATGGAATCACAAAATACTCGTACTGCTACTAGTGTATATCATGTCTGTAGTCCCACTCTCTCTCTGCTGTACTCTGCAAGTTTTGAAAGTAGCAACCCTAACAATCCTATTGCTAAAATGTGATCCTTTGAGCAACATATTCATACAGTGATGTTGTAATTAGGCCTGAGCCAAATATGCTTTTTCCTATTCTGCAATTCTTAAATTTTCTCCCTATTATTCTTGCAAGGTGTGCCTATTATTCTTGCAAGGTGTGCCTATTATTCTTGCAAGGTGTACCTATTATTCTTGCAAGGTGTGCCTATTATTCTTGCAAGGTGTACCTATTATTCTTTCCCTATCTGTCATCATTCTCATAATAATGGACATGAACACATAATATGTACAACAATGATATTATTATATACCACTCCATTCTCACTCAATTGGCGGGGCCTATTATTCCTAAAAATAGCACCTAAAAATATGCTCAATGCCAGGAAGTACCTACTATTATGCCACCATATTTGGCAGGCCTAGTTGTAATAAGCAGTATCCCAAATGGAAGTGCAATGACCTTGCTGAAGAAAATGAAGGCATTGTTGCTGCACTTGTTATGCTAATGTGAAAGGTGAACACGATCAGAAAGAATATGGTTAGTGGAACTAACTCCATTGCAAAGTACCTAAGCCAGTTTGTGTACGATTCTTTTTCACTCTACACACCTAAAGCTTGGAGAGTAAATGGCCACACCATAATCCACTTTGCATTTTGAGCACAGCCTCCCTCTACGACCCACCACGACACAGATTGAGTCATTTAGCTCATAGATACTCCATGGAAGTTTTATACATTCCACTGATTCCTGATATCACACCAAGAAGGGACAGTCGGTTGCAATTAGAAATTTATGACTTTTTCATAGAGAGAAATACAACCGCCAATCCTGAGAGAGTTAGTCTCAGAATGTCAACGTCTCAGAATGTCAACTCCCAAAATGTCAACTCCCAGAATGTCAACTCCCAAAATGTCAACTCCCAGAATGACAACTCCTGACAACTCCCAAAATGTCAACTCCCAGAATGACAACTCCCAAAATGTCAACTCCCAGAATGACAACTCCCAAAATGTCAACTCCCAGAATGACAACTCCCAAAATGTCGACTTTGCAAAATTTTAAGATTTCATGAGTAGCATCACCTCAGTGGCAGCCTACTTTCTCGTGAAGACATCTTTAAATGTTGGGTTTAAGCTCTTAAGTGTGGGGCTTTCATTTTTTTCTCTTCAGTTGATTGTATGCCAGCCTTCTAGGTGATTGTTGTTGTGTGAGTCATCATAAAAGTAATAGTTCCAAAGTGGTAGTGATTACTGTGTATGTGGAATCAAAGTAGGTCTTGAAATCATCCATCTCCTCCAGCTCTTGTGTAACACCATCCCATGCTCCATGCACATATGAAATGTGAAAGTGAGCTTGATATTGATCAAACCTTCGTGTTTATTGAAGTAGTCTGACAAGTTATGTTCCAACATTGTGGGTTATGAAATAACTAATAAATATACAGTGCATTTTGTCAAAATATAAAATTTTAGGAGTTGGCATTTTGGGAATTGACATTCTGGGAAGTTGATATCTTGAGTTGACATTTTGAGAGTTGACATTTTGGGAAGAACCCTCCAGAGATAGGATGTGGATTTGTAGTAGACAAGCTCTCAAAACCCCCCACCACAATTACACCTATTTTCTGTTCCATTATACACAAATCCTGGTGGACACTGCTGGATGTTTATCTTCAGTTCTAAATATAACAGTGATGGTATCAAATGTTTCAAGTGATATACTGGCTTGTGTATTAGGAGGCCCGTCAACAGTCAGTCATCAGATACATAAAGTAAATCAAGGTTGAGACGCTGTGAAGACGGTTTGGTTTGTTACATCATACTTGAGTTCATCTAGTGCTCGAATATGATGTGCTTCAGATTTACTAGGGAATAAATTATGCATAGTAGATAACCAAACCTGATGGGTGATATAAGGATTTCATCTGCACAGGTTAGGCAGCTAGATGTCGGTTAAATGCCATGTTGTTTGAGTCCAGTTCTGGGGAGGGCAGTAAGGGTCAACCGCCCTCTACTTCAAGATGTCCATCTCGCAACATTGAACAATACTGCTGCTTTTGTTGTGTTTTCTACACTGAGCATTCTGAGTCTCAGTGACTCTAAAGGTGGTACCTACTGGTGCCGGATTGTCCCCATCAATGTGAAACAAACACTGTCAAGAAGTAGCATCTATTTCCTCTTGATCTCAAGAGCATATAACGACTTACCAGCCTGTAACAAAGATATTTGCTATTGGCAATGGCCATACGTTTCTTCACACTGACAAATGTCAAATTGTCATTGTTGGATTGTTTATAGCCTGTATTATTAGACTCTGCTAGATACCACAGAAAGGCACAATTATAATTTAATATTGTATTGTGCACATCCAGTGCGTTTTATTTGTTGACTATATATCACTGCTGCTGTTCACACTTCTCCACACTCCAGCTGATGGTGACCTGGGGGGGGGGGGGGGAGTGAGTAAAAAAGTTGACACACAATAGACTGCCAGGTGTGTTCTTTCTCACAGCTTCTTAAGTTACGACTGACATTGCTCATGGATGTACCTTGCAGAGCCTCCAACTGAGACAGGTGTTCCTGAGAAGCAGATGTCCATGGCGGAGCAAGACCTCTGTGTCGCCAAAGAGGATGTGGAGTCACTGCACCAATAGCGGAGAGAGAAGGCAGGAGGAGGGTGAGAAATGGGAGGGTGGTGGGAGGTGGAAGGAAGAAGATGGGAGGAGTGTAAGTAAAGGGTGGGCTAAAACCATCATCTAGCAGCAGCTGTTACTAGCTGATGTAGACACTAGCTATGTCCTTATGCATGGAACTGTCCTTGTATTTCATTAACTGCTCACCTCTACCTCTTAGGATTCTGAGCTATTGTTGCTAACCAAGAGCACCTCAGGGGACTGGGTATGTGTCCAGTGGCTCTCGACTGAGCTGGAGGAGGAGACCAAGCAGCGCTGAGCAGTCTTCTCCAGGATTACACGATACTGCTCTGTAGATCCCAGCTGCTTTTCTCACTCAACACCTCTTCTGCCCCCTCCTCCACATCCCTCTTTTCTCTCTCATCACCCCTTTCTCCTCCACCCCTCTTTTCTCTACAGTCAGCTCACTGATCCTCTGTTGCAGTAGCTCAGACTCTGTTACTGTGTCTGCTCTCTCTGTCTCCAGCGGCTGCAGTTCTGCCTCATGGTGGGTCAAGTGTTCCACCTTGTTTCTCTCTAAAGCTCCGTCTGACTAATGAGGCCGGCAATGGTCTTGCTGAGGGTCTCAGCCTCCACTCTCAGCTGCTCATTCTCCTCATGTTGTGAAAGTGCAGACTTCCTTGAACTCTCCCACTCCTCTTTCTCCTTTCTCACTCGATACCACTGCAACATACTTCACAGCTGAGTCCAGCTGCTCCCTCAGTGACTGACACTCGGACTGTGTAGCGGAGAGTTTCATGGCCATGTCAGCTAGCTGCTGATTTAGAAGAACGGTCTGAGTATTATGGCTCTCTGCTGTGTCACAGAGCTCTGTACGTAGCGGCTGGGTATCAGTGTGTGTGCATGCATAAACAATCAATCAACCACATCTCTCTGAACATTAGGTGCTATACAGAATCATCACGGGATTCATTCACCAGCTGTGCTATACATTTCATGCAAGAAAGGCTGTCAGGTGGCTGGCCTTGTCCATAAGTGCCACACAGTATTAGTTTCCTGTTCTGCCGATGAGGGTCACAACTTCACCTTATTACCTGACTTGTGTAATCAGTAGTCAGCATGCAACCACATGTTTACACAAGCTGCAGTTAGTGGCTTCACCATCCAGGTTTCAAATAGGCTGTTTAGAGGCACAAATGTCTTCATGTTCTAGTCTTGTGCCCAGACCTCACCTCCATGATGCATTTTGCTGTTTGCACACAATTTTGTTTACACTTTGGTTTCAAAAAACAAAAAGCCAGGTGGCCTGGTAATTTTTAGGCGACTTGTGAGACCGAGGAAAATAACTGGGTGTGGCCTAAGGGTAGTCACATCTGGCACATCTGGACAATAGCATGCATGCCTACACTCCGTATTCATCTGAAGTTACCCCCTCTCTATATACCACCTCCTACTTTTACGTTAGTACTCACACCCCTACCCACCTTGGTCTTTCTCCATTGAAAGCTCCTCCTCCAGCTCCTCCACTCTTCCCTCTGCTCTCAGCGATTGCTCCACACTCCTGTCATCCACATCTGCAAGAAGAGGATACATCAGTTACTGGCCTCTTCCCTCCTCCCTCCTCCCTCCTCCTCTGGCTCCCACCCACCCTCACCATTGTATGGCCTCCTCCTCTTGCAAGACTGTTGTTTCTTCATAGACTTGTGGCAGCAGCAGTGCTTCTCATACATCTCATGCAGGTCAGCAGCCTGCTATTCCAGCTCCTGGCTGTAGGGAGGTAGAACAGGATGGGGAGGGGAGGGCTGGTACTGAGTTATATATCTTTAGCTACAGGTCAGTATAGATCTAGGGGTAGTGACTAGAAAACCACAACATACATATCAGAAAGTTGGTCGGTATAGAGGTTCTGCATGTGATGTCATCAAAAGGGTTAAATTTATTAATTTTAATTTAATAGTCTTGCCAATTTTTCTAGGCAATAAGGAAGGTCTAAATAGCTTAAATCTCAAGTGAAAATTCTAAATTAATGATAGTTGATTTTATATAAATTGTCAAAGTTTGATCTTTTAGCATTAACTTGTATGGCGAGTGGCAAATTTTGCCACTCGCTGTACAAATCCTATGCAAAATGTTTGACTTTAAGAATTTATATAAAATCAATGGAAAGGAGTTAGGCCTTCATATTTTAGATTTGAGTTAGCTGGACCATCAGTATTACCTGCAAATGTTTGGAATGGCTAATTATGAATTTTAAATTGGTGATGACGTCACTGCAGAACCTCTATAGACTCTCTACGTAGGGATGACGTGGACGTGCAATCATATGCAATACTTAAGCAAAAGCCATACAACTTCACCACAAATACACTAAAAGCGTATTTAAGCGCCCAGACTTTCTCTTTGAGTGCTTTTATGATCGGCAAGACTGGTATAGTTGTCCAAAGCCTCGCGAAGACAGCTAAATGCAAGTCTGCAGTTGCGAGAGTGCCATTTTTGCTATTCTTTCTTTCTCTCTTTGTTCTGACCACTTTGTTTAACAACGATAATGATATACCCCAGCGAGGAGCCCTACGACGGCTCAGCATCTTCATAGCTTCAAGGTCGATAAAGCTGTTCACAGCACTGCCCGGCTGCTGCCTCTTGTGTAGGACACCATTTTCTAATCTTGTACACATGCGCACACACAGTCTCGTTTGCAGACCAAAGACCACGGTCATTGGTCTGAGAGCGAAACCAGTGCACACGCACAATCGCACATTGACCTGTACGCATCGTTGGTAGTGGGAAAGGCTTATGGACAACACGTAGGTAAGGCGCTGCATTCAGCTGCTTACTTATATCTACACTAGAAAATACTTGTAGCTTTAATTATATCTATGTACACATCACACACACATTTTCACACATCACACCACACACATACACACGTGTACACAAAGTAGATGACTCTCAGCACCTCTTTCTTTATCTCTCAGGAGCGACAATCTCATAGGAGGCCAGGAAGTGATGTATCCATGGGCCAGTGGCTAAATTAACCAGTCCATTGTACGCAACTTCTCTCCAATCACATACACACATGCACACACATACATACACACAAACATATGCTCCAGGATGTTGTTAGAGGTTGGAGGTCCAGTTTCTTGTGTTGTCTCCTTCAGGTACTGCAGTAGTTGATTCAATCAGCAGCAGAAGCAATGAGGCTCTTGTCCACAGTAGAAAAGCACACCAATATTTTAGTAAAATTTTGCTACATAAGCTCTATCATTGATGGTGTTCCTTTGGTAAAAATTTCAAACTCTCCAATTTTCATTGACTCTCCTCAAGAGTTTTGGTCCCAAGCTTGTTTTGCAACAGCAGTACCACACAGTCCACAAATGCATTGTTGAGGTGAGGAGATTCCCAAACTCATCAACAGTTCAATTGTCTACAGCCTTCAGGCTTGTAATCACTTTTCAGATTTTTGACACATTAATTTTTTCGTCACACACATACACGGATTCATACATCACACACACACACACACATATACACATATATGTACACACAAACATACTCCAGGATGCTGTTAGAGGTTGGAGGTCCAGTTGCTTGTGCTGTCTCTTTTAGGTACTGCAGTAATCGATTCAATCAACAGCAGAAGCCAATATTTTAGTCCTCCATGGTAAAATTTGCTACATAAGCTCTATCATTGATGGTGTTCCTTTGGTAAAAATGTCAAACTCTTCAATTTTCATTGACTCTCATCTTAAGAGTTTTGGTCCCAAGCTTGTTTGCAACAGCAGTAGCACACAGTCCACGATGCACATGCTGAGGTGAGGAGATTCCCAAACTTATCAACAGTTCAGTTCTCTACAGCCTTCAGGCTAAATCAGTCCATTGTAATGATTTTTCCAATTTTTGGTACATCTCTTTCTTTTTTTTTTGTTACATACACCTATTCATACATCACACACATACACACATGTACATATCACACACACATTTTCACACATCACACACACACACACATACACACATGTACACATCACACACACATTTTCACACATCACACACACATGTACACTTCACACACACATCACATACACACATGTACACAAAGTAGATGACTCTCAGCACCTCTTTCTTTATCTCTCAGGAGCAGACAATCTCATAGGAGGCCAGGAAGTGATGTATCCATGGGCCAGTGGCTAAATTAACCAGTCCATTGTACGCAACTTCTCTCCAATCACATACAAACATGCACACACATACATACACACAAACATATGCTCCAGGATGTTGTTAGAGGTTGGAGGTCCAGTTTCTTGTGTTGTCTCCTTCAGGTACTGCAGTAGTTGATTCAATCAGCAGCAGAAGCAATGAGGCTCTTGTCCACAGTAGAAAAACACACCAATATTTTAGTAAAATTTCGCTACATAAGCTCTATCATTGATGGTGTTCCTTTGGTAAAAATTTCAAACTCTTCAATTTTCATTGACTCTCATCTTAAGAGTTTTGGTCCCAAGCTTGTTTGCAACAGCAGTAGTACACAGTCCACGATGCATATGTTGAGGTGAGGAGATTCCCAAACTTATCAACAGTTCAATTGTCTACAGCCTTCAGGCTTGTAATCACTTTTCAGATTTTTGACACATTTATTTTTTCGTCACACACATACACGGATTCATACATCACACACACACACACACATATACACATATATGTACACACAAACATACTCCAGGATGCTGTTAGAGGTTGGAGGTCCAGTTGCTTGTGCTGTCTCTTTTAGGTACTGCAGTAATCGATTCAATCAACAGCAGAAGCCAATATTTTAGTCCTCCATGGTAAAATTTGCTACATAAGCTCTATCATTGATGGTGTTCCTTTGGTAAAAATGTCAAACTCTTCAATTTTCATTGACTCTCATCTTAAGAGTTTTGGTCCCAAGCTTGTTTGGAACAGCAGTAGTACACAGTCCACGATGCACATGTTGAGGTGAGGAGATTCCCAAACTTATCAACAGTTCAGTTCTCTACAGCCTTCAGGCTAAATCAGTAATGATTTTTCCAATTTTTGGTACATCTCTTTCTTTTTTTTTGTTACATACACCTATTCATACATCACACACATACACACATGTACACATCACACACACATTTTCACACATCACACACACACACATACACACATGTACACATCACACACACATTTTCATACATCACACACACACACACATACACACATGTACACAAAGTAGATGACTCTCAGCACCTCTTTCTTTATCTCTCAGGAGCAGACAATCTCATAGGAGGCCAGGAAGTGATGTATCCATGGGCCAGTGGCTAAATTAACCAGTCCATTGTATGCAACTTCTCTCCAATCACACACACACATGCACACACATACATACATACAAACATATGCTCCAGGATGTTGTTAGAGGTTGGAGGTCCAGTTTCTTGTGTTGTCTCCTTCAGGTACTGCAGTAGTTGATTCAATCAGCAGCAGAAGCAATGAGGCTCTTGTCCACAGTAGAAAAACACACCAATATTTTAGTAAAATTTCGCTACATAAGCTCTATCATTGATGGTGTTCCTTTGGTAAAAATGTCAAACTCTTCAATTTTCATTGACTCTCATCTTAAGAGTTTTGGTCCCAAGCTTGTTTGCAACAGCAGTACCACACAGTCCACAAATGCATTGTTGAGGTGAGGAGATTCCCAAACGTATCAACAGTTCAATTGTCTACAGCCTTCAGGCTTTCAAATTTTTTATACATCTATTTTTTTTGTCACACACACATACACACATGTACACAAAGTGGATGGCCCTCGTGGTCTGCACCACCTGTTTATTTCTCAGGAGCAGACAATCTCATAGGAGGCCAGGAAGTGATGTTTCCATGGGCCAGTGGCTAAATTATTACCAGTCCATTTACAGCCACTGAACAGTCTAGAGATTAGCCATGGACATACACCTTGTTGCTGAGGCAGGGGTCCAACTACTTCTCACCATGTGATAGCCTTTATCAGGATGTGAATGCGGTTGTTGCTTGGTGATAGTTGGCCTGAGAACCAAGTAGCCATGTTACACTGTCTTGGTCTATACAGCTGAACCAGCTGAGGTGGCTTGCTGCCTTTACCTCTGGATTAGTGGCTGCCTGCGGACCACTGCTTCTTCTTTTACGGAATATCCGATTTTAGTCCCCCGGCTTAGGAGAAGTTGTCTGTCTTCAGAACTTGGCCCACCTGACAGCCCCCTGTTTGTACAGCACCCTGTGTATGCAACACAGACAGCATGTGATGTATGCAGTTTTGAAAAAGTCATAGCACACCTAAGGGTGTTAAAAATCTCCATCAGTGACCATGTATGCAACTGTTAACTCTTTCTCTTTAGGCAACTTGTAAAGTGCTCTGCCCATGTATGGCGCTCTTTCGCAAGACTATGGTACCAGTACTTACGTTCCAAATTTAAAAGTTTACGGTATGGCTTTAACTTGTATTTTTTAAGCTAAGGTCATGGAAAACAGTAATTCTGGAATTAAATCTCTTTGATGTGTGAATGCACCTATATAAGTGGGAAAATGGTGCTAACTGGAGCCAAATGTCCTCCACAGTATTGTGTCAAAAAGTGGTGATCAAATATGTTATGCAGTGTACATAGGTACCTTTCTGTTGGAGACCATCATGCATGGCTATTGGCCTGAATTTTATCTTCAGGTTTTTTCGCAGGTTCTGCCTCTCAGTGTAGCATATAGTTGTAGACGGCTGCTTTTTGGTCACTGCAGATTTTTGAAGAGAGGTCCATCTTTGTCTCCCAGCTCAGAGAGGTTCATGTTTCACAGGGCTTGCATCAAGGTCATATTCTACTCACTGTCTTCAGGACTTGGCCCACCTGACAGCCCCCTGTTTGTATAGCACCCTGTGTATGCAACACAGACAGCATGTGATGTACGCAGTTAGAAAACGCCAAAGCACACCCAAGGCTGTTAAAAATTTTCCATCAGTGACATGTATGTGACTGTTAACTCATGCAGATGACAGTCAGTGGACCATTATGACCTCTGATAGCAATTACACTTACCTGCTTGGAAGGTTACAAGGATGTAAAATTCTTCCAACAAAGAGGATGAATATGAGACATATACGCATTTGTGGTGTGGTACACTGTGGCTAATGGACAGTAGCTCTTGACTGAACCATATCTCTCTGTCACACATGTTACATGGCTATCATCTACCACACACCTTCCTTGGTTACCTTGCTGTAATTGGAGGCGGCCTTGGACATGGTGCTCATTTCTGGGTCGCTCATCATGGGTGTCTCATCCACAGGCAGGAGGAGTGGGGGGAGAGCTGGCCTCACGTCTGTCTCATCCACAGGCAGGAGGAGTGGGGGAGAGCTGGCCTCACGTCCATCTCATCCACAGGCAGGAGGAGAGCGGGGAGAGCTGGCCTCACGTCTGTCTCATCCACATGCAGGAGGAGAGGGGGAGAGCTGGCCTTATATCTGTCTCCTCCATAGGCAGGAGGAGGACTGAAGGTAGGGCTGGCCTCACGTCTGTCTCATCCACAGGCAGGAGGAGTAGGGGGAGAGCAGGCCTCACGTCTGTCTCATCCACAGGCAGGAGTGGGGGAGAGCTGGCCTCACGTCTGTCTCATCCACAGGCAGGAGGAGAGGGGGGAGAGCTGGTGTTTTTTCTGTCTCCTCCATAGGCAGGAGGACTGAAGGTAGGGCTGGCCTCATGTCTGTCTCATCCACAGGCAGGAGGAGTGGGGGAGAGCTGGCCTCATGTCTGTCTCATCCACAGGCAGGAGGAGTGGGGGTAGAGCTGGCTTCACGTCTGTCTCATCCATAGGCTGGAGTAGTGAGGGGAGAGCTGGCCTCACGTCTGTCGCATCCACAGGCAGGAGGAGTGGGGGCAGAGCTGACCTCACGTCTGTCTCATCCATAGGCAGGAGGAGTGAGGGGAGAGCTGGCCTCACGTCTGTCTCATCCACAGGCAGGAGGAGTGGGGGGAGAGCTGAGCTCACGTCTGTCTCATCCATAGGCAGGAGGAGTGAGGGGAGAGCTGGCCTCACGTCTGTCATATCCACAGGCAGGAGGAGTGGGGGGAGAGCTGACATAGCATCTGTCTCATCCACAGTCAGGAGGAGTGGGGGGAGATCTGGGCTCACGTCAGTCTCATCAACAGGCAGTAATGGCGGGAGAGCTGGCTTCACGTCTGTCTCATCCACAGGCAGGAGGAGTGGGGGTAGAGCTGGCTTCACGTCTGTCTCATCCATAGGCTGGAGTAGTGAGGGGAGAGCTGGCCTCACGTCTGTCGCATCCACAGGCAGGAGGAGTGGGGGGAGAGCTGAAATAACGTCTGTCATATCCACAGGCAGGAGTAGCGGGGGAAGAGCTGGCTCCACGTCTGTCTCATCCATAGGCAGGAGGAGTGAGGTGAGAGCTGGCCTCACGTCTGTCATATCCATAGGCAGGAGTAGTGAGGGGAGAGCTGGCCTCACTTCTGTCGCATCCACAGGGAGGAGGAGTGGGGGGAGAGCTGACCTCACATCTGTCGCATCCACAGGCAGGAGGAGTGGGGGGAGAGCTGACCTCACATCTGTCGCATCCACAGGGAGGAGGAGTGGGGGGAGAGCTGACCTCACATCTGTCGCATCCACAGGCAGGAGGAGTGGGGGGAGAGCTGACCTCACATCTGTCGCATCCACAGGCAGGAGGAGTGGGGGGAGAGCTGAAATAACGTCTGTCTCATCCACAGGCAGGAGGAGTGGGGGGAGATCTGGGCTCACGTCTGTCTCATCCACAGGCAGTAGTGGCGGGAGAGCTGGCTTCACGTCTGTCTCATCCACAGGCAGGAGGAGTGGGGGGAGGGCTGAGCTCACGTCCGTCTCATCCACAGGCAGGAGGAGTGAGGGGAGAGCTGGCCTTATGTCTGTCGTATCCACAGGCAGGAGTAGCGGGGGGAGAGCTGGCCTCATGTCTGTCTCATCCACAGGCAGGAGGAGTGGGGGGAGAGCTGGCCTCACGTCTGTCATATCCACAGGCAGGAGTAGCGGGGGGAGAGCTGGCTCCACGTCTGTCTCATCCATAGGCAGGAGTAGTGAGGGGAGAGCTGGCCTCACGTCTGTCGCATCCACAGGCAGGTGGAGTGGGGGGAGAGCTGGCTTCACGTCTGTCTCATCCATAGGCAGGAGTAGTGAGGGGAGAGCTGGCCTCACGTCTGTCGCATCCACAGGCAGGAGGAGTGGGGGGAGAGCTGAAATAACATCTGTCATATCCACAGGCAGGAGTAGCGGGGGGAGAGCTGGCTCCACGTCTGTCTCATCCATAGGCAGGAGTAGTGGGGGGAGAGCTGACCTCATGTCTGTCTCATCCATAGGCAGGAGGAGTGAGGTGAGAGCTGGCCTCACGTCTGTCATATCCATATAGGCAGGAGTAGTGAGGGGAGAGCTGGCCTCACTTCTGTCGCATCCACAGGGAGGAGGAGTGGGGGGAGAGCTGACCTCACATCTGTCGCATCCACAGGCAGGAGGAGTGGGGGGAGAGCTGACCTCATGTCTGTCTCATCCATAGGCAGGAGGAGTGAGGGGAGAGCTGGCCTCATGTCTGTCTCATCCACAGGCAGGAGGAGTGAGGGGAGAGCTGGCCTCACGTCTGTCTCATCCACAGGCAGGAGGAGTGGGGGTGGAGCTGGCTTCACGTCTGTCTCATCCATAGGCTGGAGTAGTGAGGGGAGAGCTGGCCTCACGTCTGTCGCATCCACAGGCAGGAGGAGTGGGGGGAGAGCTGAAATAACATCTGTCATATCCACAGGCAGGAGTAGCGGGGGAAGAGCTGGCTCCACGTCTGTCTCATCCATAGGCAGGAGTAGTGGGGGGAGAGCTGACCTCACGTCTGTCTCATCCATAGGCAGGAGGAGTGAGGTGAGAGCTGGCCTCACGTCTGTCATATCCATAGGCAGGAGTAGTGAGGGGAGAGCTGGCCTCACTTCTGTCGCATCCACAGGGAGGAGGAGTGGGGGGAGAACTGACCTCACATCTGTCGCATCCACAGGCAGGAGGAGTGGGGGGAGAGCTGAAATAACGTCTGTCTCATCCACAGGCAGGAGGAGTGGGGGGAGATCTGGGCTCACGTCTGTCTCATCCACAGGCAGTAGTGGCGGGAGAGCTGGCTTCACGTCTGTCTCATCCATAGGCAGGAGTAGTGAGGGGAGAGCTGGCCTCACGTCTGTCGCATCCACAGGCAGGAGGAGTGGGGGGAGAGCTGACCTCACGTCTGTCTCATCCATAGGCAGGAGGAGTGAGGTGAGAGCTGGCCTCACGTCTGTCATATCCATAGGCAGGAGTAGTGAGGGGAGAGCTGGCCTCACTTCTGTCGCATCCACAGGGAGGAGGAGTGGGGGGAGAGCTGACCTCACATCTGTCGCATCCACAGGCAGGAGGAGTGGGGGGAGAGCTGACCTCACATCTGTCGCATCCACAGGCAGGAGGAGTGGGGGGAGAGCTGAAATAACGTCTGTCTCATCCACAGGCAGGAGGAGTGGGGGGAGATCTGGGCTCACGTCTGTCTCATCCACAGGCAGTAGTGGCGGGAGAGCTGGCTTCACGTCTGTCTCATCCACAGGCAGGAGGAGTGGGGGGAGGGCTGAGCTCACGTCCGTCTCATCCACAGGCAGGAGGAGTGAGGGGAGAGCTGGCCTTATGTCTGTCGTATCCACAGGCAGGAGTAGCGGGGGGAGAGCTGGCCTCACGTCTGTCTCATCCACAGGCAGGAGGAGTGGGGTGAGAGCTGGCCTCACGTCTGTCATATCCACAGGCAGGAGTAGCGGGGGGAGAGCTGGCTCCACGTCTGTCTCATCCATAGGCAGGAGGAGTTGGGTGAGAGCTGGCCTCACGTCTGTCATATCCACAGGCAGGAGTAGCGGGGGGAGAGCTGGCTCCACGTCTGTCTCATCCATAGGCAGGAGTAGTGAGGGGAGAGCTGGCCTCACGTCTGTCGCATCCACAGGCAGGAGGAGTGGGAGGAGAGCTGGCTTCACGTCTGTCTCATCCATAGGCTGGAGTAGTGAGGGGAGAGCTGACCTCACATCTGTCGCATCCACAGGCAGGAGGAGTGGGGGGAGAGCTGAAATAACGTCTGTCTCATCCACAGGCAGGAGGAGTGGGGGGAGATCTGGGCTCATGTCTGTCTCATCCACAGGCAGTAGTGGCGGGAGAGCTGGCTTCATGTCTGTCTCATCCACAGGCAGGAGGAGTGGGGGGAGATCTGGGCTCACGTCTGTCTCATCCACAGGCAGTAGTGGCGGGAGAGCTGGCTTCACGTCTGTCTCATCCACAGGCAGGAGGAGTGGGGGAGAGCTGAACTCACGTCCGTCTCATCCACAGGCAGGAGGAGTGAGGGGAGAGCTGGCCTCACGTCTGTCGCATCCACAGGCAGGTGGAATGGGGGGAGAGCTGGCTTCACGTCTGTCTCATCCATAGGCAGGAGTAGTGAGGGGAGAGCTGGCCTCACGTCTGTCGCATCCACAGGCAGGAGGAGTGGGGGGAGAGCTGACCTCACATCTGTCTCATCCATAGGCAGGAGGAGTGAGAGGAGAGCTGGCCTCATGTCTGTCTCATCCACAGGCAGGAGGAGTGGGGGGAGAGCTGGCTTCACGTCTGTCTCATCCATAGGCAGGAGGAGTGGGGGGAGAGCTGGCCTCACGTCTGTCTCATCCACAGGCAGGAGGAGTGGGGGGAGATCTGGGCTCACATCTGTCTCATCCACAGGCAGTAATGGCTGGAGAGCTGGCTTCACGTCTATCTCATCCACAGGCAGTAATGGCGGGAGAGCTGGCTTCACGTCTATCTCATCCACAGGCAGGAGGAGTGCGAGGAGAGCTGACCTCATGTCTGTCTCATCCACAGGCAGGAGGAGTGGGAGGAGAGCTGGCTTCACGTCTGTTTCATCCTTAGGCAGGAGTAGTGAGGGAAAAGCTGGCGTCACATCTGTCGCTTCCACAGGCAGGAGGAGTGGGGGGAAATCTGGGCTCACGTCTGTCTCATCCACAGGCAGGAGGAGTGGAGGGAGAGCTGGCCTCAAGTCTGTCTCATCCATAGGCAGGAGTAGTGAGGGGAGAGCTGGCCTCACGTCTGTCGCATCCATGGGCTTGAACGTTTGTGAGTGTGGTGGAAAGGCAGAGAGCGATCCTGGAATACGGGTATCATCACACAGTTGTCTGGCAAAGGTACTGTAGAAAGCTGACTTTTCGGGCTTGTGGGCCCTGCCTGATTTTATGCTAGCAGGAATATGTGAAACTTGGCTCCATTCTAGGGGCAATGACAGGGAGTAGGTTTGTGGGCATAACTCCCTGGCCTGGAGGTGAGCGGGAAAAAACATACATAGTTTTGTAGGGGTGAGTTGAGCTTTCTGAAACTGGTCTCAGTTTTGGTTGGTTTGAGTGGAGGTGTGTTGAATCTTTCTTGAGAACCAGCATAGCCAAAATCATCGTTTTTGAGGTCAAATGTATGTTTTGGCTTGTAGACTTGAATTGAAGTGGTCCCAGGACAAATCCATACGTAAAGTTTTGTGTGTGTGTTGATGATGTGATCAGATGGGAGGTGGAGCCTTGGAGAGGGTGCAAACTAGCTGAGGGACTAAAAATTGAGTTTTTTGGCATTATCAGGTAGAGAAAGCAGTTTGGTACAAACTTTTTGTGAATCTTGTGTACACTTAGACATGACCCATCCATCCGTCCACATGACTCGGAGATTCGTGATACAAGGTTGTCCTACCTTCTTAATGAGTGAGTACATTTAGCATTTCACAACCATGCTTTACTGTGTCAATCAAAACTCCAGGGTGACTCATGCGGTATTTCTTGCCTTTGCTGGCAGTCTCTGCTGCACATCAAGCCCTCAGGCTCTCATTCCCTCCTCTCTTCGGCAGTCTGGGTAGAGTGCCTAGCCCTATCTCTCTCCCTCCAGTTCATCAATCTTTGCTGTCTTTGTTTGTTTGTCTCTGCCGCACATCGAACCTTCTCTCATTCTCTCTTGCTCCGTAGCCTGTCTTCTTTGTCTTCCAATGGTTTCAGGGTTCTTCTGAGTATTTGGACTATCCATGTTCACAAAGGATTCTGAACTGAAGGGGGTTCAACTATTAACTGAGAGTGTAGCTGCGCATGTGTTGTTAGATCATGCACATATTGTCTGTACTCAGACCGCGTATGCATGCATTGGATGTAGATGCACGACATACAACACACAATACATGTATCAGAGAAATTCCACCCTTGAACTCACTAGTGTCGGGCTCGCTCACACTCGCCCCAATTATCAGAACACAAGGTTTGCTACTCTTTGCAGTCTGTCACAAGTTTCTTACATGTGAGAGTTTAGACAAACTGGCATTATTGCAGTAAACAGCTTGCCATGTATGGAGAGGTACCACACAATGGAGCCATTTGTCTTGCCTAAGGAGCTATTATACTGTCAGTTGGATTTTAGTGTTCACACACTGACAGGCAGAAATTGCCTCCTGCTGACCTCTGGGTTTTGTGAACACACAGCCTGGTTTGTCATGCATAGTCCTTACTTTCACAAATAGCGGAGGAAAGTCACTATGCATGCTAAATACACAGCTTGAAGTAGCCTGGTTTGTTATACACAACTGCTTGCCCTTGTACAGTAGATGCTTATGCTCCAACCTTCCCTCCTAGACGTTCCTTGTTAACTGCGTCTTCACTCATGCAGACACACTGCATGCTGGGTGAAAATTTACTTTTGTCCATACGCAGCACGCGGCTGTCGTGTTAAGGTGGCAGAGAACCCTGTACTCTCAAGGTTGACAAACCTGGAATCCAAGCTGATTGTCTTGTTAAACTAGTAGCAAACAGTCAGTTTTGGGAGTCTTCATCCGTTTACTGTCTGTAAAATTGGGGATTTTCCCCATTTCTTGTCGGCATTGCCATCCAATAATCAGTTTATAATTAAGTTAGTTAAGATGTGGCCTGGCGGAACCCCTCATGTGGTGGTCGGAACTTTGAAGATAAGCTTAGATCGACTTAAAAAAATAAAAAAAAAGAAGGAGTTTAGTAGAAGCAGCAGAAAGGCCACAGTGGCCAAGACTGTATTTGTTGAGTAGGCCCAGGTCTCACAGCCATATGCCTAGCCTAGTTGGTGACCGTGGCCAGGTGCTTTGAGTGCTGGGCTGGGTTTTAACTAGAATACGCAATTTATCGTTGGTGCTACACTCTGGTACCCAAGGGAGCTTCAAATGGTGTATGGTGGTGGTTTTTATACACATTGCCAGTGAGTTAGTGGATGTTGGTTGGTTCAGTTTTTCCATTAGGGCTGTGTCATTGCTATCTCAACACCATTGTTGGTAGCCACAAAAGTTTTCCATATTTTCTATGACATCATGGTTTGAAGTTGCAAGGCCTAAGGTCACATGAATCATTCCATTTTCTCTGAGAGTTTCAACTCAAGGTTGCTGAACGTCGTGCTGGCTAGAAGAGTCTATATTTTGCATCATGATTGTGTCTGGCAGATTGTGTAGTGGAGACAACTGTGGCAAATGCTTCTCATTCTTGCTTACCTGGGTAGCCTCGTTCCCAGGCTCTCCCCGCCATGGAGATCATTATGCATCTGAAACAGCTGAACAGTGGGAGGCACAGCGAGGCGAAATAACTACATAGGATGCTCAGAGGCGAGTATAGAGCTTGTGGCCTGCTGTCCAGTTCGGCCTAACGCCAGCAAATGAAAGTCATTTGGCAAACTAGAGAATGATTGACCAAACTGTGAGGCATTTAAAACGAAGGTGAGAGAGGCCTGATTTTAAAAGTCGTGGGCTATAAAACCCCTGTCCAGTGGAAGGACGCTTGAAACAGAGGAACGTTTGTGACTCTGAGTAGAGGGACACTTGAAACAGAAGAGCGTTTGTGACTCTGAGCAGAGGCAAGCCTAGCTCCAGCAAATGAAACTCATGTCACAAAGAAAATAATGGGCCGCCATGAGGCATTGAACAAAACTGAGAGATCTGACTTCAGCAGTTTAGTGACCAGTTAGCACCCACCTCGGATGCAAAGTTAGCTGCCTGGGTGTACCAAATCAACCTGCATCATTGCTTCACCCGTGCTTCATCGAGGCCAGCCCAACGGTGCTGTATCATGTTAGAAAGCGGTCCGACTCTGCAGCGTTTGTCGCCTCCCAGTTTTGACGGTTATGCGGACTAACCGGACCGGTGGCTACGGCCCTGCTTTGTCATTTATACACTCGGATGAGGCACAGTAGACAAACAGCAACTTCACTTCTTACTAAACGCCACGCCAACATCATGGTTTGAAGTTGCAAGGCCTATTAAAGGTCACATGAATCATTCCATTTTCTCTGAGATTTTCAACTCAAGGTTGCTGAACGTCGTGCTGGCTAGAAGAGTCTATATTTTGCATCATCATTGTGTCTGGCAGATTGTGTAGTGGAGACAACTGTGGCAAATGCTTCTCATTCTTGCTTACCTGGGTAGCCTCGTTCCCAGGCTCTCCCCGCTAAGAAGGGCTCTCCCCCTTCTTAGTGGGAGAGCCTGGGAACGAGGCTACACCTGGGTACAGTTCACTGAAATCACACAGCTATTGCTTGAATTCTTTGTTGTTAAAGATCACCTGACGGATGGCGTCCTTTTCCTCCTTGACGTCGGCTTCTCTAGCGATCACGGAAGCCATGTACGCTAATGCGATATTGGAAGCCCTACATCTTCGTGCGACCAAGCGCGGCGCGCGGGTGATTCTCTTGCGGTTACAGAAGCCATGTATGCGAATGCGATATAGGAAGCCCTACATACTTCGTGCGACCAAGCGCGGCGCGCGGGTGACGGTCGTATGATAATAATAATAATACATATATGATTTCGCCCAGTTGTATCGTCTATGTGGGGCTCGCTCAGGCTCGCCCCAATTATCTATGGTACCACATAGATATAGACAATTTTCTGTTTTCACCAGAAGTGTTACCCCAATCTGCTTTCTACCAACTTAACACAAGTTCATGCTTTTCTCTCATAAGAGCCCCTCTCTGCTTCTGGTTAGCGGTAAGTACCGATATCAGTTACGTGAAGAAGCATTGCTCAACGCTTGACAGCGTATCATTGGCATGCATCCTTCATCGGATTTCGCAAATTTTTATTTTACTAAAATGTACAACTGACTCTTCTCTGAAATTCTGGTTTGCTCCAGCAGTCACACTCTGGTCACGCGAAGCCTGAGAAAAACTCAGGAAATAAACTAGAAGCACGATCACCACGCATTGCTAACCGCAGAAAATAATGTTGGGGGCGTGTCTGTCAATGCGTGATTGTATGAAAAACATCTGTGACATACCTGGGCCTGCGCGCGCCTAGTCTCGCAAGCCACACCCTTCGCAGGAGAGAGGAAGGGTCTGGTCACGCTGCAACCATCGAGTTGTCGCCACGACAGAAACTTGTCGTGACCAATCAGATCCGTGCTCTTTGCAGATCGCATCCGTTGTCATGGAGTACAATTACGTCACAACGTGTTTAGCGGATGTCAGCATCTTATTACCTAACCGCAATGTTCGATAATTGCGTTCCTCAACGACAACTCGGTAGTTGCAGCGTGACCAGACCTTTCCTCTCTCTGCGAAGGGTATGGCTTGCGAGACTAGCCTGTGCCAACGTAAAATTCGCTGGTGCCCTGGTAAAAAGCTAAAGTCAAAGTTCAGGTATTAGTATGTGCGATCGTAAGTTTCATGTGGACGTGAAGCGAGCGTACAAGTAAGACAGAATGAATGGTATTTGTGACCAAAAACGGCCTCAGAAGCAATTTCAGAGAGTAGCATTTTCATGGTGGGAGCATTCCTAGCAGATGCATGTCATGCACATACTGCGTGTGCCCATGCTGCATCCACATAACTTGCTCATCCTGGCTACGCCACTGGTTATGCCCGGTTGTAGCTACGCAACTGGACATAACATGTTTTTGCATGCAAACCACAAAGCCATAAGTGCACTAGTCATAAGTGTACAGTGTACATAAGTGCCATACGAAGATGGGCTTAAAAATTTTCCAATTCCTTTAACAGCAATTCTTTATTTCTTGGACAAATTGCACGGGCCCAGCCTGACTATGTGGTATCCTAGCAATGACGATGTGCTTTAGTTAGAATGGATGCATTTGAACGGCGAGTTAGTCGGCTGGTACTTTGTTAGTCTTGTGCCAAGACCCCACCTACGAAGAGAGGGTCTGGTGACATTTGGCTGATTCCTCGGACTTGTCATAGCTTGCTGTATGCATTAATTGTTCAACTCATTTAATACATGCCAAACAAGGGCTGTGTCATCGTGCTGAAGTAGCCAAGGATTTCAAGTGTTGCACTACAAATTGTGTTTTCTGCAATGTGATTGGTGGAGGGAAATTTAACTCAAGAAAGTAATCAATGTTAATGAAGCCCGAGGAATTGATCAAATATCACCAGAACCTCACCTCTTGTGGGTGGGGTCCGTGCAGGGCATGAGACTAGTGCTTTGAGCGAGAAGGGTATAGTCTAAGTCTCATAACTGCTTGTATCATGACTGAAACTGAAACTAAATGGGTACATTGTTACATTACCTCAATCTCCTACCACCCAACTCAACTAATATGTTTCCGGTACATGTACGTATGAGGAATGATTATAAAATTTCCTCACCCAATCACATGATCCCTCTCCATTCTTTTTTCCCAAAGACTGTTTCATCGGGACCTGCTCCACAGCAAGATCCGTTTCTTAGACAACCTCTTATTCCCAGATCGCCACCCGTAAGCACTACAAATTAAGTATATTTAAAGCATGTATGATGACTGGTGTGATCACATGCATTACTTTAGGATCATTGTAAGAGCTGGTGTGTGACTGGAATAACTGTTTTTAACATCCAGTTGATATATATTTCTACAGCAGTATTTTGCTATTCCTGTGCCATATGGTATCACACGGGCCCAGTGACTATGTGGTATCCTAGCAATGACAATGTGCTTTAGTTAGAATGGATGGATGCACTTGAACGGCGAGTTAGTCGGCTGGTACTTTGTTGGTCTTGTGCCAAGAATTAAGGGTATAGTCTAAGTCTCATAACTGCTTGTATCATGACTGAAATTGAAACTAAATAGGTACATTGTTACATTACCTCAATCTTCTGCCACCCAACTCAACTAATATGCTTCTGGTGGGTATGTCATGTCTGTCGACATGATGTAGTTACAGGGTGATGGAGTTACAGTATACAAATCTGTTACTGCCAGTGGTACATGTACGTATGAGGAATCATTATAAAATTTCCTCACCCAATCACATGATCCCTCTCCGTTCTTTTTTCCCAAGGACTGTTTAGCAAGTTCCAGACCCGTTTCGTAGACGACCTGTTATTCCCACATTGCCACCCGTAAGCACTACAAATTAAGTATATTTAAAGCATGTATGATGACTGGTGTGATCACATGCACTACGTTAGGATCATTGTAAAAGCTGGTGTGTGACTGGAATAACTGTTTTTAACATCCAGTTGATATATATATATTTCTACAGCAGTATTTTGCTATTCCTGTGCCATATGGTATCACACGGGCCCAGTGACTATGTGGTATCCTAGCAATGACAATGTGCTTTAGTTAGAATGGATGGATGCACTTGAACGGCGAGTTAGTCGGCTGGTACTTTGTTAGTCTTGTGCCAAGAATTAAGGGTATAGTCTAAGTCTCATAACTGCTTGTATCATGACTGAAACTGAAACTAAATGGGTACATTGTTACATTACCTCAATCTCCTACCACCCAACTCAACTAATATGTTTCCGGTACATGTACGTATGAGGAATGATTATAAAATTTCCTCACCCAATCACATGATCCCTCTCCATTCTTTTTTCCCAAAGACTGTTTCATCGGGACCTGCTCCACAGCAAGATCCGTTTCTTAGACAACCTCTTATTCCCAGATCGCCACCCGTAAGCACTACAAATTAAGTATATTTAAAGCATGTATGATGACTGGTGTGATCACATGCATTACTTTAGGATCATTGTAAGAGCTGGTGTGTGACTGGAATAACTGTTTTTAACATCCAGTTGATATATATTTCTACAGCAGTATTTTGCTATTCCTGTGCCATATGGTATCACACGGGCCCAGTGACTATGTGGTATCCTAGCAATGAGAATGTGCTTTAGTTAGAATGGATGGATGCACTTGAACGGCGAGTTAGTCGGCTGGTACTTTGTTGGTCTTGTGCCAAGAATTAAGGGTATAGTCTAAGTCTCATAACTGCTTGTATCATGACTGAAATTGAAACTAAATAGGTACATTGTTACATTACCTCAATCTTCTGCCACCCAACTCAACTAATATGCTTCTGGTGGGTATGTCATGTCTGTCGACATGATGTAGTTACAGGGTGATGGAGTTACAGTATACAAATCTGTTACTGCCAGTGGTACATGTACGTATGAGGAATCATTATAAAATTTCCTCACCCAATCACATGATCCCTCTCCGTTCTTTTTTCCCAAGGACTGTTTAGCAAGTTCCAGACCCGTTTCGTAGACGACCTGTTATTCCCACATTGCCACCCGTAAGCACTACAAATTAAGTATATTTAAAGCATGTATGATGACTGGTGTGATCACATGCACTACGTTAGGATCATTGTAAAAGCTGGTGTGTGACTGGAATAACTGTTTTTAACATCCAGTTGATATATATATATTTCTACAGCAGTATTTTGCTATTCCTGTGCCATATGGTATCACACGGGCCCAGTGACTATGTGGTATCCTAGCAATGACAATGTGCTTTAGTTAGAATGGATGGATGCACTTGAACGGCGAGTTAGTCGGCTGGTACTTTGTTAGTCTTGTGCCAAGAATTAAGGGTATAGTCTAAGTCTCATAACTGCTTGTATCATGACTGAAATTGAAACTAAATAGGTACATTGTTACATTACCTCAATCTTCTGCCACCCAACTCAACTAATATGCTTCTGGTGGGTATATCATGTCTGTCGACATGATGTAGTTACAGGGTGATGGAGTTACAGTATACAAATCTGTTACTGCCAGTGGTACATGTACGTATGAGGAATGATTATAAAATTTCCTCACCCAATCACATGATCCCTCTCCGTTCTTTTTTCCCAAGGACTGTTTAGCAAGTTCCAGACCCGTTTCGTAGACGACCTGTTATTCCCACATTGCCACCCGTAAGCACTACAAATTAAGTATATTTAAAGCATGTATGATGACTGGTGTGATCACATGCACTACATTAGGATCATTGTAAAAGCTGGTGTGTGACTGGAATAACTGTTTTTAACATCCAGTTGATATATATATATTTCTACAGCAGTATTTTGCTATTCCTGTGCCATATGGTATCACACAGGCCCAGTGACTATGTGGTATCCTAGCAATGACGATGTGCTTTAGTTAGAATGGATGGATGCATTTGAACGGCGAGTTAGTCGGCTGGTACTTTGTTAGTCTTGTGCCAAGAATTAAGGGTATAGTCTAAGTCTCACAACTGCTTGTATCATGACTGAAATAGAAACTAAATGGGTACATTGTTACATTACCTCAATCTTCTGCCACCCAACTCAACTAATATGTTTCCGGTACATGTACGTATGAGGAATGATTATAAAATTTCCTCACCCAATCACATGATCCCTCTCCATTCTTTTTTCCCAAAGACTGTTTCATCGGGACCTGCTCCACAGCAAGATCCGTTTCTTAGACAACCTCTTATTCCCAGATCGCCACCCGTAAGCACTACAAATTAAGTATATTTAAAGCATGTATGATGACTGGTGTGATCACATGCATTACTTTAGGATCATTGTAAGAGCTGGTGTGTGACTGGAATAACTGTTTTTAACATCCAGTTGATATATATTTCTACAGCAGTATTTTGCTATTCCTGTGCCATATGGTATCACACGGGCCCAGTGACTATGTGGTATCCTAGCAATGACAATGTGCTTTAGTTAGAATGGATGGATGCACTTGAACGGCGAGTTAGTCGGCTGGTACTTTGTTGGTCTTGTGCCAAGAATTAAGGGTATAGTCTAAGTCTCATAACTGCTTGTATCATGACTGAAATTGAAACTAAATAGGTACATTGTTACATTACCTCAATCTTCTGCCACCCAACTCAACTAATATGCTTCTGGTGGGTATATCATGTCTGTCGACATGATGTAGTTACAGGGTGATGGAGTTACAGTATACAAATCTGTTACTGCCAGTGGTACATGTACGTATGAGGAATCATTATAAAATTTCCTCACCCAATCACATGATCCCTCTCCGTTCTTTTTTCCCAAGGACTGTTTAGCAAGTTCCAGACCCGTTTCGTAGACGACCTGTTATTCCCACATTGCCACCCGTAAGCACTACAAATTAAGTATATTTAAAGCATGTATGATGACTGGTGTGATCACATGCACTACGTTAGGATCATTGTAAAAGCTGGTGTGTGACTGGAATAACTGTTTTTAACATCCAGTTGATATATATATATTTCTACAGCAGTATTTTGCTATTCCTGTGCCATATGGTATCACACGGGCCCAGTGACTATGTGGTATCCTAGCAATGACAATGTGCTTTAGTTAGAATGGATGGATGCACTTGAACGGCGAGTTAGTCGGCTGGTACTTTGTTAGTCTTGTGCCAAGAATTAAGGGTATAGTCTAAGTCTCATAACTGCTTGTGTCATGACTGAAATTGAAACTAAATAGGTACATTGTTACATTACCTCAATCTTCTGCCACCCAACTCAACTAATATGCTTCTGGTGGGTATGTCATGTCTGTCGACATGATGTAGTTACAGGGTGATGGAGTTACAGTATACAAATCTGTTACTGCCAGTGGTACATGTACGTATGAGGAATCATTATAAAATTTCCTCACCCAATCACATGATCCCTCTCCGTTCTTTTTTCCCAAGGACTGTTTAGCAAGTTCCAGACCCGTTTCGTAGACGACCTGTTATTCCCACATTGCCACCCGTAAGCACTACAAATTAAGTATATTTAAAGCATGTATGATGACTGGTGTGATCACATGCACTACGTTAGGATCATTGTAAAAGCTGGTGTGTGACTGGAATAACTGTTTTTAACATCCAGTTGATATATATATATTTCTACAGCAGTATTTTGCTATTCCTGTGCCATATGGTATCACACGGGCCCAGTGACTATGTGGTATCCTAGCAATGATGATGTGCTTTAGTTAGAATGGATGGATGCATTTGAATGGCGAGTTAGTCGGCTGGTACTTTGTTAGTCTTGTGCCAAGAATTAAGGGTATAGTCTAAGTCTCACAACTGCTTGTATCATGACTGAAATTGAAACTAAATGGGTACATTGTTACATTACCTCAATCTTCTGCCACCCAACTCAACTAATATGTTTCCGGTACATGTACGTATGAGGAATGATTATAACATTTCCTCACCCAATCACATGATCCCTCTCCATTCTTTTTTCCCAAAGACTGTTTCATCGGGACCTGCTCCACAGCAAGATCCAGACCCGTTTCGTAGACGTCCTGTTATTCCCACATTGCCACCCGTAAGCACTACAAATTAAGTATATTTAAAGCATGTATGATGACTGGTGTGATCACATGCACTACGTTAGGATCATTGTAAAAGCTGGTGTGTGACTGGAATAACTGTTTTTAACATCCAGTTGATATATATATATTTCTACAGCAGTATTTTGCTATTCCTGTGCCATATGGTATCACACGGGCCCAGTGACTATGTGGTATCCTAGCAATGACGATGTGCTTTAGTTAGAATGGATGGATGCACTTGAACGGCGAGTTAGTCGGCTGGTACTTTGTTAGTCTTGTGCCAAGAATTAAGGGTATAGTCTAAGTCTCACAACTGCTTGTATCATGACTGAAATTGAAACTAAATGGGTACATTGTTACATTACCTCAATCTCCTACCACCCACCTCAACTAATATGTTTCCGGTACATGTACGTATGAGGAATGATTATAACATTTCCTCACCCAATCACATGATCCCTCTCTGTTCTTTTTTCCCAAGGACTGTTTCATCTGGACCCGCTCCACAGCAAGTTCCAGACCCGTTTCGTAGACGACCTGTTATTCCCACATTGCCACCCGTAAGCACTACAAATTAAGTATATTTAAAGCATGTATGATGACTGGTGTGATCACATGCACTACGTTAGGATCATTGTAAAAGCTGGTGTGTGACTGGAATAACTGTTTTTAACATCCAGTTGATATATATATATTTCTACAGCAGTATTTTGCTATTCCTGTGCCATATGGTATCACACGGGCCCAGTGACTATGTGGTATCCTAGCAATGACGATGTGCTTTAGTTAGAATGGATGGATGCACTTGAACGGCGAGTTAGTCGGCTGGTACTTTGTTAGTCTTGTGCCAAGAATTAAGGGTATAGTCTAAGTCTCACAACTGCTTGTATCATGACTGAAATTGAAACTAAATGGGTACATTGTTACATTACCTCAATCTTCTGCCACCCAACTCAACTAATATGCTTCTGGTGGGTATGTCATGTCTGTCGACATGATGTAGTTACAGGGTGATGGAGTTACAGTATACAAATCTGTTACTGCCAGTGGTACATGTACGTATGAGGAATCATTATAAAATTTCCTCACCCAATCACATGATCCCTCTCCGTTCTTTTTTCCCAAGGACTGTTTAGCAAGTTCCAGACCCGTTTCGTAGACGACCTGTTATTCCCACATTGCCACCCGTAAGCACTACAAATTAAGTATATTTAAAGCATGTATGATGACTGGTGTGATCACATGCACTACGTTAGGATCATTGTAAAAGCTGGTGTGTGACTGGAATAACTGTTTTTAACATCCAGTTGATATATATATATTTCTACAGCAGTATTTTGCTATTCCTGTGCCATATGGTATCACACGGGCCCAGTGACTATGTGGCATCCTAGCAATGACGATGTGCTTTAGTTAGAATGGATGGATGCATTTGAACGGCGAGTTAGTCGGCTGGTACTTTGTTAGTCTTGTGCCAAGAATTAAGGGTATAGTCTAAGTCTCACAACTGCTTGTATCATGACTGAAATAGAAACTAAATGGTTACATTGTTACATTACCTCAATCTTCTGCCACCCAACTCAACTAATATGTTTCCGGTACATGTACGTATGAGGAATGATTATAACATTTCCTCACCCAATCACATGATCCCTCTCCATTCTTTTTTCCCAAAGACTGTTTCATCGGGACCTGCTCCACAGCAAGATCCAGACCCGTTTCGTAGACGACCTGTTATTCCCAGATCGCCACCCGAAAGCACTACAAATTAAGTATTTGAAGCATGAATGATGACTGGTGTGATCACATGCACTACGTTAGGATCATTGTAAAAGCTGGTGTGTGACTGGAATAACTGTTTTTAACATCCAGTTGATATATATTTCTACCGCAGTATTTTGCTATTCCTGTGCCATATGGTATCACACGGGCCCAGTGACTATGTGGTATCCTAGCAATGACGATGTGCTTTAGTTAGAATGGATGGATGCATTTGAACGGCGAGTTAGTCGGCTGGTACTTTGTTAGTCTTGTGCCAAGAATTAAGGGTATAGTCTAAGTCTCACAACTGCTTGTATCATGACTGAAATTGAAACTAAATGGGTACATTGTTACATTACCTCAATCTCCTACCACCCAACTCAACTAATATGCTTCTCGTGGGTGTGGTTGGATATGTAACTACATCATGTCTGTCGACATGATGTAGTTACAGGGTGATGGAGTTACAGTATACAAATCTGTTACTGCCAGTGGTACATGCACGTATGAGGAATGATTATAAAATTTCCTCACCCAATCACATGATCCCTCTCCATTCTTTTTTCCCAAGGACTGTTTCATCTGGACCCGCTCCACAGCAAGTTCCAGACCCGTTTCGTAGACGACCTGTTATTCCCACATTGCCACCCGTAAGCACTACAAATTAAGTATATTTAAAGCATGTATGATGACTGGTGTGATCACATGCACTACGTTAGGATCATTGTAAAAGCTGGTGTGTGACTGGAATAACTGCTTTTAACATCCAGTTGATATATATAAAGTCACAAAAAAGTTTTCTCAATGAAAACAAGCACATGTAGGGATGGAACCCTCAAAAACCAACCAAACAAGATAGGAACAACACCACAATACTTTTACACCATCCCTACATCTTGTGCCATTTTGCCGACTATGCATTGTGTTTGTTACTTGTGTGCACAGAAGGGTTGTCTTGGGCATGGAAGCCTGTGGAACGAGCAGTACTGGGTGTGTAGTGCACGTTGTTGTGTATGGAGAGTGCGTTGTGTTGTGGGTGGCTGTAACTTTGTTACGGTTGAGTGTGGCAGGCATGGTTAGCTAGTTTAATATGTACAAGCTGTGGGGTGCAAGATCAGTGCTGAGTCTGTGTGGCATGTTGGAGTGGGTTGCGTATGTTGTGGGCTTTTGTAGCTGCTGGGCATGGCAGGTAAGGGTTGTCTTGTAAGTGAAGGCTGTTGTGTGAGCAGTACTGGGTCGGTCCGTAGTTAACGACATGGTGGTGTGTTTGAAGGGTTTGTGGGGTAGGTAGCTAGTTGTAGGGAGAAAGGTTGTTTGTTGGTTTGTGGGTGTAGCTGGTGTGCAGTGTTGTTTTAGTTAACTATAACTTTAACTAAATATATTTTAGTATGGCCTTTTTAAAATTTAGTTAACCAAAAGTGCAACTTAAATTTCTTGCTAACTTGGGGGCTGTAACTAAAACGTCCAAGGGCGTACAAGAAGAAACCGTAACTGTACTAAAACAGAATACAGCCTGTTTTCAACAATAAGTGTAACTAAATACCTTTTAGTAAGGGGTTTTAGAGTTTCAGTGGTTGAAACTATAACTAACTAAAAATTTTGTAAAACCGGGAAACTAGAACTAAACTAAACCAAAAGTATTTTCTAAATAAAAACTAACTATAACTAAACTAAAAGCACAAACCCTAAAAACTTAAATTTGAAGGGTTTTGTGGTGTACGTGGTTGGCAAAATGGCACAAGATGTAGGGATGGTGTAAAAGTATTGTGGTGTTGTTCCTATCTTGTTTGGTTGGTTTTTGAGGGTTCCATCCCTACATGTGCTTGTTTTCATTGAGAAAACTTTTTTGTGACTTGTTTGCTTTGTTTTTTTTTTGGTTTAGGAATGGTAAGAGAGAAGTGACATGGGAGGGTAGGCCGAGGGGAAGATGCATGGTGTGTACAGTATGATAGTAGAAAGAGCTAAGAATTGTCATAAATTCAAACGCTTTGAAGTGAAATCGTCAATCCAAACATCAAACTTCGGGGGGTTTAGAAGTACAGTCCAAGCAAAGCCTCATAAAAACCAAGTGAAAAGCAGATGAGTTTAATAAGGCTTTGCATGCAAGCTTATAAATCCTGTGCTCATTTCACGTGGACTACTAATGGGTTCACCGAAAAACTCTCCATAGAGTATTGAGTCGTAAGACCCCATTACAGAACTGTTTGATGGTGAGTAGCTATAGTCTAAATGGGTTTGAAACGAACGCATAGGGGTCTGTGGAGCTGAACAACCGCCAGTTCTGTGGCCACCTCTAGTGCAGAAGTTTGGAATGAAGCCATGCACTGTTGACTCGGTGCTACTAGAGTTTGAGTATACCAAGCTACCAATAGGCTGCCACTTGCTTCGTTGGAGGAATATGAAGACTCAGGCACAACACAAAAGGAGGATGTTAAGAAGACACCAGCCAAAGTGCTACCATCAACTCGCAGTAAACATTGTATGTGTACTATATGCATGTAAATGACTATAACAAGCAAATGTGAAAGTTGACAATAAAACTTGAAATTGAATATCAGTGGCTAGTGTTCTAAGTCATATGAAGTACTTGATGGTTAAAACACTAGCTGGCATAGTACCGTCTATACCACTTGAGCTTGGCTTTTGCAGCCTTCAAATTAGTCATACGAGCTGCTGCCCTTTTTTTGTCAGGGTTCCTCCAATAACTACTATGGGAGGATACGCGGGAAGCTGCCCTTCCATTCTCAGGGTCCTCCCAATAGCGGGTATGGGAGGATACGCGGGAAGCTGCCCTTCCTTTCTCAGGGTCCTCCCAATAACGGGTATGGGAGGATGCCCTGGAAGATGCCCTTTTGGTCTCAGGGTCCTCCCAATAACGGGTATGGGAGGGCGCCCTTTTCGTCTCAGGGTCCTTCCAATAACAGGCATGGGAGGACACCCTTTTAGTCTCAGGGTCCTTCCAATAACATGCATGGGAGGACGCCCTTTTCGTCTCAGGGTCCTTCCAATAACAGGCATGGGAGGACGCCCGGGAAGATGCCCTGTGTTTCTCCGGATCCTTCCAGTAATTATTACGGGACGCTTGCCTTTTTTCCCCCTTTGTTTCGCAGGTAGTTCTGCTGGAACGTGGGGTAACTTGGAACACGGCACATTCTTCAGCTTCTTACTCCAGGACAAAGACTGTTAGACTAGCTTCGTGGGATGGTATTGGAAGGTACACTAGTGCACTTTCTTACCGTGGGTTGCAAGTCTCTGACTCCAGCTTTGTAGGGTCTTTTGCATGCATTTTGTATTTCTTACGCAATCAAATTTTGCAAATTAATTCATCAGACGACTCCAAACTTCTAACAACGGCCCCCTGCACATCAGATTACCATCTACAGCTGTCAGGTAGGCCTTCTAAACTTGCTGTGAAAGTTTGGTGCTTGTACTTGAAAGCTACAGGTAATTACATCATATTATCTGCTACTTTTTGCATGCAAATTCAATAGATAAGACGTTGCAAGCAGAGCATGCCTCCAAGGCATGCACAGAGAGGAACTAGAGGCAGATGAACAGCCTAACATCTAAAAGGAGCTCAATACTTGTATTTCCATGGTTTCTGTGCAGTATAACAGTTGTTACGTGCCAAAACAGGAAGCGTTCCAAGATACACCACCTACTAATTTTTGCAACCGCAGCAATTGATCAGCTGTGCGCCCAAGATACAAAAGCAAAGTCAAGCAGCTTTTAGTAGCTTTTACTGTAGACAGATGGGCCTCCCACACAAACATTGTTTCGGACTTCGAACAAAACTTTCTTGAGCAGCAGGTACCAAAATCTAATTTCCGTTCCAAATTACCCCGCCTTACCTTACTGCGCTCGTTTCTTGCGGACATTACGCATATTGCGTTCGATGTAAAGTGCAGCACAACTACGTCAACTGATCCACGAAATCAGATTTGCAAACTCGGCAACGCTCAATTCTCACCTTCTCTACGAAGTACTGAACCACGTGCTCAGTTGAACCCTGGTGACGTAATTATGAGTAATATTTAATTCGAGCAAAATGGCGTGTAGCAGCTAGCGTAAGTGTGAGATTACCTGAGAATCGCCGACAAGTTTGAGTTCTTTCTTTTAGACCGATAAGTGGCAGGTGCAATACCTAGTGATTTATGCTGTTGTTTTGCGTTTGAATCGTTGTAAAAGCTCCAGCCGTTATCGTGCTATCGCGGTGGAAGGCAGAAGAAGAAAGAAAGTCAGAAGATAGACGATTTGTCCTTTTTGGCGACTTGCCGGTCTGGTGCTTAGCGATACTTTCCAGCAAACTTAACAGTCTTTTTGCTCATGAAAACACTCGATAATGCCTGATATGGCTCATACAGGCCTTTGACTAATCTAATGAAGACATTTCGAGCGTGTTATTTGTGCACTTTTAATGTGGCGGCCATTTTTTTTCGGGGTCATCCCTACATATGGCGTACTACCGTACGCCATGATATTTCTACAGCAGTATTTTGCTATTCCTGTGCCATATGGTATCACACGGGCCCAGTGACTATGTGGTATCCTAGCAATGACGATGTGCTTTAGTTAGAATGGATGGATGCATTTGAACGGCGAGTTAGTCGGCTGGTACTTTGTTAGTCTTGTGCCAAGAATTAAGGGTATAGTCTAAGTCTCATAACTGCTTGTATCATGACTGAAATTGAAACTAAATGGGTACATTGTTACATTACCTCAATCTCCTACCACCCAACTCAACTAATATGCTTCTGGTGGGTATATCATGTCTGTCGACATGATGTAGTTACAGGGTGATGGAGTTACAGTATACAAATCTGTTACTGCCAGTGGTACATGTACGTATGAGGAATGATTATAAAATTTCCTCACCCAATCACATGATCCCTCTCCGTTCTTTTTTCCCAAAGACTGTTTCATCAGGACCCGCTCCACAGCAAGTTCCAGACCCATTTCTTAGACGACCTGTTATTCCCACATTGCCACCCGTAAGCACTACAAATTAAGTATATTTAAAGCATGTATGATGACTGGTGTGATCACGTGCACTACGTTAGGATCATTGTAAAAGCTGGTGTGTGACTGGAATAACTGTTTTTAACATCCAGTTGATATATATTTCTACAGCAGTATTTTGCTATTCCTGTGCCATATGGTATCACACGGGCCCAGTGACTATGTGGTAACCTAGCAATGACGATGTGCTTTAGTTAGAATGGATCGATGCATTTGAACGGCGAGTTAGTCGGCTGGTACTTTGTTAGTCTTGTGCCAAGAATTAAGGGTATAGTCTAAGTCTCACAACTGCTTGTATTATGACTGAAATTGAAACTAAATGGGTACATTGTTACATTACCTCAATCTTCTGCCACCCAACTCAACTAATATGCTTCTGGTGGGTGTGGTTGGATATGTAACGGTATGTCATGTCTGTCGACATGATGTAGTTACAGGGTGATGGAGTTACAGTATACAAATCTGTTACTGCCAGTGGTACATGTACGTATGAGGAATGATTATAAAATTTCCTCACCCAATCACATGATCCCTCTCCATTCTTTTTTCCCAAAGACTGTTTCATCTGGACCATCTACACAGCAAGTTCCAGACCCATTTCTTAGACGACCTGTTATTCCCACATTGCCACCCGTAAGCACTACAAATTAAGTATATTTAAAGCATGTATGATGACTGGTGTGATCACATGCACTACGTTAGGATCATTGTAAAAGCTGGTGTGTGACTGGAATAACTGTTTTTAACATCCAGTTGATATATATTTCTACATCAGTATTTTGCTATTCCTGTGCCATATGGTATCACATGGGCCCAGTGACTATGCGGTATCCTAGCAATGACGATGTGTTGTAGTTAGAATGGATGCATTTGAACTGCGAGTTAGTTGATCGGTACTTTGTTAGTCTTGTGCCAAGACCCCACCTACGAAGAGAGGGTCTTGGTGACATTTGGCTGATTGCTCGGGCTTCGTTAAAAATTTATAGCTTGCTGTATGCATTTGTTGAACTACGTGTAATTTAATACATGCCAAAAAAGGGATGTGTCATCGTGCTGAAGTAGCCAAGGATTTCAAGTGTTGCACTACAGATTGTGTTTTTAGCAATGTGATTGGTGGAGGGAAATTTTACTCCAGAAAGTAATCAATGTTAATGAAGCCCGAGGGATTGATCGAATGTCACCAGACCCTCACCTCTTGTGGGTGAGGTCCGTGCCGGGCATGGGACTAGCGCTTTGTGTGAGAAGGGTATAGTCTAAGTCTCGTAACTGCTTGTATCATGACTGAAATTGAAACTAAAATATTTTTCCGGTTGAGTTCCCTGATGATCTTTTTAAGTCGAGTTCCTCGGTTTGGATCCGACGCTATTAAGCCCTGGTATGTGGGCTCCATTGTCTCATTCTCAGACCTTCACTTTGTTTGTTTTGATGTGCAAATAGGGAGGGGAAGGCCTGGGAGATTTTGACATGTGCCATGAAGGTTGGTTAACACCTGGGGTTGAGGGTGGTTTATGACTTTCAAAATTCAAACTGAGTTGGTCAGTCCTGAGTGTACCAAACCTAGTCATGATGCTGCTTTGCAGACATTCTGGCCTAGCAGGTCCTGAGATAATTATGTAAGTATATATCACACTTTTGGCCCGCAAGCTACAGGCACAGTAAGTTATATATATCTGACCTTACTCACTGCCAAGCCTTTCTTCGGCTCATGTGGCTTGAAGGCAGCCTATTTGCCCTTAGAACCCTTCTGCAAATGTGTGAGTATGTGTGTGCGTGTGTGTGTGTGTGTGTGTGTGTGTGTGTGTGTGTGTGTGTGTGTGTGTGTGTGTGTGTGTGTGTGTGTGTGTGTGTGTGTGTGTGTGAACAATTGAAATTTTAGCCATATATAATTACTATAGCTAGAGCAATAGATCATACCAGTTGAACAGAGTATTCATGCATTTACCACCAAGTAACACAATGACAGTATGGGAACATGCTTAATTGCATTACTTACTGTCTCAGGGAGAGAGATGGAGGTGGACTGTGAGGGATGAATGTGTGAGTGTGTGTGGGGACAAATCCAGTCATGCTGCATACATGCACAGGTGGTAAAGAGTTATCATTGTGAGCACACATGCACAGGTGGTAAAGAGTTATCATTGTGAGCACACATGCACGGGTGATAAAGAGTTATTTCACCTGTGCATGTGAGCACACATGCACAGGTGGTAAAGAGTAATCATTGTGAGCACACATGCACGGGTGGTAAAGAGTTATCCTTGTGAGCACACATGCACAGGTGGTAAAGAGTTATCATTGTGAGCACACATGCACGGGTGGTAAAGAGTTATCATTGTGAGCACACATGCACGGGTGGTAAAGAGTTATCATTGTGAGCACACATGCACGGGTGGTAAAGAGTTATCATTGTGAGCACACATGCACAGGTGGTAAAGAGTTATCATTGTGAACACACATGCACGGGTGGTAAAGAGTTATCATTGTGAGCACACATGCACGGGTGGTAAAGAGTTATCATTGTGAGCACACATGCACGGGTGGTAAAGAGTTATCATTGTGAGCACACATGCACAGGTGGTAAAGAGTTATCATTGTGATCACACATGCACAGGTGGTAAAGAGATCATTGTGAGCACACATGCACGGGTGGTAAAGAGTTATCATTGTGAGCACACATGCACGGGTGGTAAAGAGTTATCATTGTGAGCACACATGCACAGGTGGTAAAGAGTTATCATTGTGAGCACACATGGACAGGTGGTAAAGAGATAATTATCATAGTTGAGAATATTTGCTCAAATTGAACGTCTACACCCCTTCTGGTTTGAACACGAGTGGAATGGCAGTTATTCGTTTATCGGACTTTCTCAGCACCTACTGTTGCCAAGACATCAGCTAGTGAGAGTAAAAAAGTTCTAGGTCTTGTCCCTATGTAAACGTGTTTGTATGTCCATTCATCTTATTGGGCTTCATTCCTCAACATACATACTGTGGAGTTTTATGGCAATGAAGCACATGAGCACAGCAACAGAGAGAGCCTCAGCGATGTTGCTTATGTAACTTGTCTTCCGCTCCTCTGCCAGGGGTCCATGCAAGTGACTCAGTGGCAAGAGTGTCTGACTAGTATTCAGAATGTCTTGGGTTTGAATTCCAGCGGAATTCTCACTTTCTCAGCGAGCACCTACTGTTGCCAAGTCATCAAGCCTCTAAACATGTAGCTAGTGGGTAAAAAACAAGTGAAACGTTCTAGGATGGCAGTAAAGTTACGTATTGTGCATGCTGGCAGCACCCCGAGGAGACCCTCTTCTGTACCAGATTGTTTACTTTGGAACTGTACCACACAAGTCTCATGTATGTGTCAACTAGTACATAACAGGAAATACCATATATGGAAGATTCCAAGTTTCTAAGGTATCATACCCTGCCCCCTAGTGGTTGGTTACAGTAGCTCATGCCAGGGAAGAGTTAGTCTCGCGGAGCCAGACTCTCTCCCGCTTTTCGTGTGAGAGTCTGGCTCCGCGAGACTAGGGAAGAGTATGATTGGTGACTGGCAGACCAGCTTCCAAAGCAAAAACCACTTTTCAAGCATACAAATGCCAATTTAAGGAGAGCAATCACTTTCAATGTCTAGAAGCAGCTAAATTTGGATATACCGTATAGCCGGTTATTTTGGCGGGCATTAAATTTTGATATAACTTCATGAGCACGAGCAAATGGTACAAGCAAGTGAAGCTAACTGGCCATGTGCCATGTTTAACCAATGGACTTGGCACGAAGCAAACAATTTTGAAGGTGGCAACTTATGATGAAAGACCATGCATGATGAGAACTTATTTTGGTTGTATTTTTTATGAACACAACCATGGCACATGCACCTTGCATGCTTATGTGAACTGAACTTTGGAGACATCTGTAGAGAGGCTTCATTGCCATAAAAGTATGTATGTTGAGGAATGAAGCCCAATGAGACACAAGAAATTAATGGACATACAAACACGTCTACAAAGACGCTGGATGGTTATGAGCATTCACTGCACCCGCCTACTGCTGTGAGACGCAGTCCAGCAATTACTGTACACATGACTGTGTGCTGGCTCTGCATTGAATGCTATCTCAACATCCTCATACCATCTGAACTCTGATGGGGAGTTTGAAAGGTAGGAGTATCTTGAGCAACCTTTCGTTTCGGTTGGAGTACCACAGAAGTGCAATGTTCTACCAACAAAGAAAATAGAGCATAATAAGAAAATGAAAATGAGTAAATGAAAGAGAGGCAGATGATAAGTCCCCTAGACATAGCCTTGTTCCCAGGCCTCCCCTGTTTTTTTGGTTTGTATTCAGTATATTACACCAAGAATGTGAATGACGTCAGGTGGACGCAAGGTGAGGGGTCCACATTCAAATAACATGCTAGACTTCATCATCGAGTGCTCCATTGCTAGGCAAAACCCCAGACGTCCACAAGATCATGAGTACTCCGCTTGACTGGTAGCAAAGAAACTCGCTTTCAGGACGTATTTGTAGTCGCCCCCCCCCCCCCCCCCCACGTCCATGTCATATGATAAGCCTTCCCTGTTTTTTTTTTGTCGCTCTTCCGTGTATTGCAAAACAAAAACAAAAAACGTGAGGGAGAGGGAGGCACTGGGAACAAGGCTATCCTAGACAATTACATTTAGTCTACTCTGTACTATTGACATAATTTAACTTTTGGTATGAGTCATCAAAGTTGTCGTGTGTGCATCCTCTCACACACACACACACACACACACACACGCACACACACACACACGCACACACACACACATGCACACACACCGTTGATTTTGACTGATATGAATGGTGCAGTTGAAGACTAGACAGTGCTGGTGCCAGAACTTTCTAAATCGTTTTTATTGCAGCATTGTAATCTCATTTAGCATTATTATCAGGTGTCTGCCACCTATGTACACAGTTCATGTTATAATAACTGATGGCTAATTTTGCAGGTGGTTGGAACAGGATGGTTATACAAATGCTCTGTTGTTGTGCTGAGTGCTAGTGAATATTAGCAGTCAGCAGTGATTTCCCTCCAAATGCTACAATACGATAGAGTTTGTTTACATGTGCTTTTAGCCTAAGTTTCAGAATCTACTGTATGAGACTGCTCCTCAAAGTGCCAAGTTACCTCGCATTCCAAGTTACCCCACTTCACATATTGCCATATTAATGCCACATATAGCAATTCTTAAGCATGAGACAAATGCCACTGGACAGCATAATTATAATTATACAGTGCCATAATGATGTATGCTGATGATCTATGATGATCCAGTCATCATTTAGCCCTTTAAACACTGAATTTTTTTCACTGGAGATTAGTTTTAGCCTAAACATGCCTTTAACGCACCGTATCTCCATTTGTGTCAAAGCTCTGACTCCAAAACTGAGCCCAACTCCACTTCCAGCCTTAGCAAGCAGACATGTGACCTTAACCACGCCCCCTCATTAACGAGCATGCAATGGTCAGCACTCTCGATTGGCAAACACCCGCTTGGAACCCAAGAAGCCTTCCTGGCCAGATATGAACCCCCTGAAAGGTGAGAGTGGCATTTTCTAAGCCTGCTCATGCAGCCAGGCCAAGAGTTGGCCCACCCGGTGCCAACCACGTTCCTTTTGCAGCCAAGCCTAGCAGCTGCCATGTGCACAGCACCCTGCGGGTGACCCCACCCACCTCCCCCTGTCCCACCTCCCCCTGTCCCACCCTTTCTGCTGACGCAGAACCTGCGCGCCAGCGCGCAGAGACTATCTTTTCTGCGCAGTGCGCAGTATGACGTTATCAAAAGTGTACTATAGGGTTTAAAGGGTTAATATTAAATGGAACCTGTTCATCCTGGTTACCTGTTATCTCTGGGGTGCCCCAGGGATCCATCCTGGGGCCACTCTTATTCTTGCGGTATGTAAATGATATTCCCAATCTTCCGTTCTCTAAGGATTCACATCTAATGATGTATGCTGATGATCTATTGCTTTTCAAGCCAATATCCTGTCAACAAGATCTTTCAACTTTCCAATGTGATGTGAATCTCATTTCCCAGTGGACCCTTCAAAACCATCTTTCTCTAAACTGTAACAAGACTAAGTACATGCTTATTTCCAGAAGCAGGCCTGGTAGCTGCAACTATTTCAATTTCCCAATTATTTATGTGAACAACAATCAAATTGAAAGAGTTCATCAGTACAAATACTTTGGTGTCTGGATATCTGATGACCTTACTTGGGCCAAGCACATTGAATGTATCTGTAACAGATCGCGGAGATTACTGGGCTACATCTTCAGAACATTTTCTCCACACTGCTCCCCGGACTCCATTCTCCATATATACAAGACTCAGGTGTTACCCATTCTGGAGTATGCCTGCATAGTATGGGACCCCCACCACAAGAAGGACCAACTACTTCTTGAGAAAGTCCAACTGTTTGCTGCTAGATTGGCAACAAAATCCTGGTCTCAGGATCAGGCTTCCCTGTTTACCAGCCTCAACCTCCCATCACTGATGAATCGTCGCTCATATCTCAAACTTGTTTTTGCTTTTAAAAAATCATGTTTTCTGTCCCTTTGTTCTTTTTACATATCACCGCCAACACTGCTAGAACTGTTTCCTTTTCTTATTCGTACTTTATATCTACTGTTAAATCATGGAACTGTTTACCTCCAGATATTGTTGCCTGTACAAGTCTAAGTTCTTTTAGGTGCGCCTTAAAAGATCTGTACCTTACCTGAACCTTGTACTTCACCTAAGGCTTTTTGCTCATTTCATTTCATTTTATTTTCTGATCCCTTTGTATTAGCCTATGCTATTGGGGTCTTACAACTCTGTACTTGTTCAGATTTCTAACATAAAATAAAAAAATTAAAAAATAGCATAATATACATTCTCTCTATGCACAAGTAATCAAGTGTACTTACATGCAGCAAATTTGTAACTACAATGCAAACTATGTTACACTGGTCAACTTGAGTGAGTATACAGTCACTGCAAACTCTCAGACATAATATGGCTATACGGTCCCTGCAAACTCTCAGACATAATATGGCTATACTGTCACTGCAAACTCTCAGACATACAGCAGATCGCAAAAGTCTTGCAACAAGCAAGTGGAACAGTGGAAAACCACAATTGATTTACCACCTATGAATCTGATTATCTTTCCAACCTCAGCATGCCCTTCCTCTCTGTTCAAGCACAATTGTGGGTTTCCACTGTTCAGCTTGCTTGTTGCAAGACTTTTGCAATCTGCTGTAATATGGCTATACTGTCACTGCAAACTCTCAGACATAATATGGCTATACGGTTACTGCAAACTCTCAGACATAATATGGCTATACGGTTACTGCAAACTCGCAGACATAATATGGCTATACGGTTACTGCAAACTCTCAGACATAATATGGCTATACGGTCACTGCAAACTCTCAGACATAATATGGCTATACAGTCACTGCAAACTCTCAGACATAATATGGCTATACGGTCACTGCAAACTCTCAGACATAATATGGCTATACTGTCACTGCAAACTCTCAGACATAATATGGCTATACGGTTACTGCAAACTCTCAGACATAATGGTTATTTATTAAGTCTATAGAGGTTCTGCATGTGATGTCATCAAAAGGGTTAAATTTATTAATTTTAATTTAATAGTCTTGCCAATTTTTCTAGGCAATAAGGAAGGTCTAAATAGCTTAAATCTCAAGTGAAAATTCTAAATTAATGATAGTTGATTTTATATAAATTGTCAAAGTTTGATCTTTTAGCATTAACTTGTATGGCGAGTGGCAAATTTTGCCACTCGCTGTACAAATCCTATGCAAAATGTTTGACTTTAAGAATTTATATAAAATCAATGGAAAGGAGTTAGGCCTTCATATTTTAGATTTGAGTTAGCTGGACCATCAGTATTACCTGCAAATGTTTGGAATGGCTAATTATGAATTTTAAATTGGTGATGACGTCACTGCAGAACCTCTATAGGGCAACCAAACCCAGCCTAGCCTGGTTAGTCTGAATATACAGCATTTTTAGTGGTTAGGGAATACAAGTCAAACTGATAGTAGTGTTTCTCCTTACATAGGAATCATCGCCAAGAGT
The DNA here is from genome assembly GCA_949130485.1 of Agelas oroides. Classification (NCBI taxonomy): domain Eukaryota; kingdom Metazoa; phylum Porifera; class Demospongiae; order Agelasida; family Agelasidae; genus Agelas; species Agelas oroides. The sequence goes on from OX422190.1 coordinate 8,871,476, forward strand.
CATAGAGGCTCTTGTGTTTTATACACCAACGTAACAGGTGTTCTTCGCTCTCCTTCATAATCATGAAGGTGATAATATCACATGCTCTATTCACAAGGGTAAGACCCCAAGATGAGCCCATTATCTTATGTAGAATGGGGAGGCAGGAATGATCCTTAGAGATGGGCAATACGATACAACAATTATCCGATACCAATACTTACTGTATCGATACTTGGTTTCTCGCATGATGCTTAGCTCACGTGGACACTGTTGTTAGCTATCATTCTACATCTGTAGAAACAGAGATGAACAATATGGTTCGATAAGATAACTGGCCCCTCTAGACCTTAGGGGGAGGGCTCCAGACTCATATAGTATAGGAGACGTTTGACTATTAGTGTGACTCACCTGCCAGTGCGCGTCTTCATCTTCGGTTCTCGTTCGCAGACCAGTCTGCACGGTCTGAGATGAGAACGAGACTTGTTCGAGACACACACGCTATCGTCCCCATATGGTGGCTCAGAAGTGCACTCCGACGTCGCGTCCGCAGCGGGACCGTCCGTGTTCCGCATTCATATGTCCGCAATGTTTCCGCAGTCTTTCCGCACTATTTCCGCAGCATCTCCGCAGTGTTACCGCCTTGAAGCTTAGTCCCCGCACTGTTCCTGCGGTCTTTCCGTACCGTTCCCGCAGCCTTTCCGCATTGTTTCCGCAGTTCTAGGGTCTTTTTGAATTTCTGCTAGTGCTTGCCAGTGTCACCATAGATAACAGAGCGGGGTTTCCTGCTTATAGAGGTTCTGCAGTGACGTCATCACCAATTTAAAATTCATAATTAACCATTCCAAACATTTGCAGGTAATACTTTTTTTTTTCTTTTTTTTTAATAAAGTTTTTGCGTAAGCAATGGGTACAAAATAGCTTAGCTAATATTAATTGTACCCTAGGTATAAGATAATAAAGTTACTTAGTGCATATAATATTGTTTAAGTGAATGTTTAAAAGTTGCAAGGGAAGGAGATGAAACAACTGATTCTGGAAGTGAGTTCCAGTGTGATACACAGTGAGGGACAAAAGAGTTTAAAAAACAATTAGTATGTGCAAAGGGCTGGTACAAGGTAAAAGGAGTGCTTGTGTAGTGACTTTAGGTACAATAATATTAGGTGGAAAATAAGACAAGTTGTGCACAATTTTGTACAAGGAACATAGTTTAAGGTACAATCTTCTGTCTGCAAGAGAGGGCAAGTTAGTCATGTTCAGAAGCTCATCATAGCCTTTGTCCCATTTTCTTGTGATCATTTTACACGTGTGCTTTCAAGTAAATCTTGATCTTTTCTCAAGTGTGGGTCCCAGACTGGTGCTGCATACTCCATGTGGGGCCGTACAATGGATATATATAGTTGGCGAAGAGTATCCTGGTCAGCGTGCTGGTAGAATCGACGGTACAATAGGCCCAAGATTTTCTTTGCCTTTGTGCATGCTCCTTCAATATGTTTTGACCAAGACAGGTCAGATGTGAGCAACAGGCCTAAATACTTTAATGTAGGGACACTTTCCAGTATTTGGCCATTGATAGTTATCATAGGGGGGTTATTTATCCTGTTACGCTTGCGTGAGATCAGCATAAACTTGCATTTGGAAGGGTTGAGAGACATGTGGTTACAATTTACCCAGTCCTGTACTGTGTTGGCATCTGATTGCAGGTATGAATAGTCCGAGTTTGAGAGAATGGTGCGATACAAAATACTGATGGTCCAGCTAACTCAAATCTAAAATATGAAGGCCTAACTCCTTTCCATTGATTTTATATAAATTCTTAAAGTCAAACATTGGATTTGTACAGCGAGTGGCAAAATTTGCCACTCGCCATACAAGTTAATGCTAAAAGATCAAACTTTGACAATTTATATAAAATCAACTATCATTAATTTAGAATTTTCACTTGAGATTTAAGCAATTTAGACCTTCCTTATTGCCTAGAAAAATTGGCAAGACTTTTGATGACATCACATGCAGAACCTCTATTATCTATGGTGTCACGTGATTATGTATCTGCCGAGCATAGCTCTGAGCATAGCTTAGCCAAAGAGAGTTTGATGGCGAGAGCTGTGATGATGAGGTGTTGTAATTGTGGTGCTGCAACTTGAGATCGCATGCTAATATACAGTTGTTGACAGATTACTTCTATATATGGGGCGTGACGGTCGTATCAACTGAGGATATTCATTGGAGTGTTTACAGAGTTATTAATAGCATTAGAAAAGGTATAGGCTTACAATTAAGTTGTGTGCATGGTCTTATGTGCCAACTGCATGCAACAGTCTGTCAGTCATGAGGATGATACCTACCGTATATGGCCCACCAAGGTACATATGGTTATGAGGCTATCATTTTCTGCGTACAGTGTTGAAAGGCATTAATGATGTTGTCTGGCATTCACATCCACACACTACAGAAGCAGAGCAGTTGTTTTTGTACTATAATAGCCTGGGTGTGTCGATACATTTCCATTTAGCTGAACCAAAAGTGCCGGCATGATGACATCATTAATTTTATGCAATCCATGCATCTTATGACTGCATGTCTTCCATGTTATATATGCAGGAGCTGCTGAACATGCTGTGTGGGTACAAGCGGTGAAGAAAGCAACTCCACCCTTGATTCATCCCCATTGAACATGCCTCCATTGAAGTCCATGTCCTTATAAATTCACACATTGAAACATGCATGTCTTAAAATTGTCTTCGTGCATGATACTGGTAAATAAACTGATCATGAAAAGCTTTTATATGAAGCATTCGGGGCAACTAATTGATGTATAACAAACTGGACAGTATAGTGTGTATGATGGATGTAAAGTTGATACATGTGATTATGCATGGTATGAAATAACGAAGACTTGATAAAAGTTGATAGTCATGCATGCATGCAGTCATGTTGACTGCATATAATTTCAATCACTTGCTTGAAAGAAATAACCAGTGAGTATACATAAATACCAAGCAAACACTACAGATTTTAGGTTTATAATATGACACAAGGTATTAACTAACTAGCAACACCATAGCTGAATACATCACTCTTTGGTCGCTCAGAGTCTCGGCCACAGTCTTCTCACTCAAATGAACCTGCCTAAACAAGAGAAACGCTGTGCTGTGTAGCTATACTGCAGTTCCTGACTAAAAGAAGACTGCGGAAGTACTGCGGCAACAGTGCGGAGACACCGCGGGAACAATGCTGAAAGACTGCGGAGATGCTGCGGAAACGGTGCGGAAAGACTACGGAGTAGTAACAATGCGGAAATACCGCGGGAACAATGCGGAAAGATTGCGGAGATGCTGCGGAAACGGTGCGGAAAGACCACTGTTCGCGCATGCGCGTAATTATCCCCTGCTGAGCATGTGTTCAGGCAATAGTGGGAGGGGAACGCGTAATACATATCCACGTGATTTATAGTGTGACGTTTTATTTGACTGGATGTGGCAATGTATGGATTCTGGGGAGGGAGATTTGAAAAGGCATTTATTGATGTAAGGATATTTAATCACCTTCCGTTTGTCAGCCTCGGTACCATCTTCCTCTTGCTCCTCTCCAATATATGTTTATGATTACCCCAAGGCTGACTACAACAGTCTTTGCTCTTTTCTTCTTGATTTCAACTTCACCACATGCCTTTTATCACATGATGTTGATTCGGTATGGAACACAATCAAGTCAGCCATCTATGAAGGAATGAACTTGTTCATTCCCAGGGTCAGATTGCGCCGTCATCAATACCCTCGCTGGTACACACCCGAACTCAGACATCTATCCAAATGCCTCCATACCCTTCGCAAGAAAGTATCCAAAAAACCAACATCCTACTTACGAAACAAACTTGAGCAGCAAACTTCAGCCCTTAGTGATAAAATCCAATCTGCCAAATCACTCTATGAGTCTCAACTTGTTGCAAACTGTGCCGGTAACTGCAATTCAAAAATCTATGATTACATTCGCTCACTTTCTAATAACTGCTCTATTCCATCCACCGTTTTTCTCAACTCGGCTAGTGCTACCTCTGACCTAGAGAAAGCTAATTTGTTCAACTCCTTCTTCCACTCAGTGTATAATCCCAGTCCAACTGGTACCCTGCCCCTACCCTCTTCCGAGCCTATTGTGTCCTACCCTTCTATTGCAAACATTTCTTTCACAGAACTTGAAGTCTTTTCGGCTTTATCTTCATTAGATCCAGCCAAATCAATGGGCGTCGACTGCATTGGTTCTAAACTTCTCAAGCATTGTGCTCCAGCTCTCTATATCCCCCTTCACCACTTGTTCTCTCTAAGCATCCTTAACCATGCTATTCCTTCGGAATGGAAACATCATTCTATAACTCCTATTTTCAAATCTGGAGAAAGAACTTCAGTCAACAACTACCGACCAGTGTCACTTCTATGCATAGCCTCAAAAGTCCTTGAACGCTTAATATATAACTATCTATGCAAATTTATTATCTCTAACGACATAATTTCTCAGTTCCAGTTTGGTTTTCTCAAACATCGGTCCACCACTCAGCAACTTCTAGTATTTTTGGACAGAGTTTATCACATTCTCAACAGCAACGGTGCTTGTGACGTCATTTACTTAGATTTCAAGACATATTCTTTTTTGTCAGAAGCTTAAAGCAGTCGAGACTCCAATGCAGTTCTTTCGACATCCTACAATATATTTCTTTTAGTACTAACCCTACAAGATCAGGCAGCCACAGGAAACTCATTCAGCCTATTGTAAAAACTACCAGACACAAAAACTTCTATTTCAGTAGGCTTCCTCTCCTGTGGAACTCCCTCCCATCTATAGACTTGGATTCCAGCTATGACACAATAAAGCGCAAACTCAAAGACATCTTCTGGCTCTCCTTTGTTCATAACTTCGACAGTGAAATTACATGCACATACCATTTCTGCTGCCCATGCAGCAAATGTTCTCTTATTCCAAAGTCGAACTTTCAAATTGAGTAACAAGCATGTGCAAGTTCTTCAGCCACCACAGAAAAAAAAAACGTGACTAACTTCAACTTTGATTTTAATTTATAAATAATTTGTAAACTATAATTATTGTTTGTCACCACTAGCTTGTTTGTGTTTTTTGTCCAGGCTGCTATTCTTTATCCATAGTAGTCCTTCAGCACGGTACAATCTCTAACTTTCATCTTCATTCAGCACCAACTTCTGTTCTTCATTCACCCTGTCCAAATCTCCACTGTGCTGTAAAGCAATAATAATAATAATAATAATAATAATAATAATAATAATCCCAGCACCCAATCAAATCGCCATGGCCCGCTATCATCCGTATATCGCAAGCATGAGCAAGAGAAGAGAAGGGAATACGATCAGAGAGTACGTGAGATCGAACATGCAACATTTACACCACTAGTGTTCTCCACAACAGGTGGAATGGGACGAGCTGCAACAACGTTTTACAGGAGACTTGCATCAATGCTAGCTGAAAAAAGAGATATCTCCTACTCCACGGCTCTGAACTGGATACGATGCAGACTAAGTTTTGCACTTCTGAGAGCTTCCATTATGTCCATCAGGGGAGCGAGGTCATCCCGACACCATCCAGCAACTGAGTGTCCAATCGACCTTCAGCTTGCAGAAGGCCACCTCAACTAACTCAGAATCACTAAATCAATTGTCTACAGTATACATGCATTTTATTTTTATTTCTACTTTCTATTTTTCTATTTCTGTCCACTTATATATATACATTAAATCTCCTTTCAAAAAGTATACTAGTATAGTAGCGCGCAGCGAAGAGCGAAACAACTACATACAGCTAGCGCTACACCGCCCTGACTCGCTATAAGTTGTTGCTAACTAACAGTCTATGACAAACGGCAACACTTCGTATCACACAGACTTACCAGGCAGTAGTCGCATAAACATGTCTTTCCCCTAGCAAACGTCCAAACTGGAAGCTACCTGTACTTCCTTGAGACTCATATCAGAAGTACCGAGCCGTCAGAGGGAGCTGGAGGGCGAAGAAGAACGAACAACCGAAAGACTTCCATCGTTGGTCAGAAAATTTGCGGACGATGTAGCGGTAAGTATACGTTATGAGGTCACGGTTTTACGGATATAACACGATAGTTTCCGATTTCCCAAGATTTCTGGGAAATTAAGCGCATGCGCAAACAGTGGATACCAGGCTCTCTCTTTCCCTCGCCCACCGAGAGCCCGGGTACGAGGCTAAGTGCGGACAAAATGCGGAACAACTGCGTTTCCGCTACGGACGCGACGTCGGAGTGCACTACTGGGCCACCATATCCCCAGGCCTTCCCCGACTCCAGTTTTTGATCGTTTGCAATATGCGATAAAAACTGGACAGTTGGCAAGGCCTGGGAACGAGGCTAGCTATCAGTACCATCTCTTGCAGTACGAGTGTGTGAAAAAGATGTAGGGATGGGGCTTTGCCAATATGTTGACCTTTGCTTTCCTGCATTATCCCTACCTTGTTTGCATACTTTTTGGCATGCCATCCCTACATCTTTTTACATTTTTTTTAAAGTCTTGTTTCTGATGTTAATCTCAGTTACAGTCAGACCTAAGCCAAAGAAGAATATTTCAAGTGTAACCACAACACCACAACTTGAAACGGTATTGACAGTTTTAATAGTAGTGGTTACAGGCATGTAATAATATAGCCAGCTAGAACCTGCTGAAGGGCCAACCACTCTCCGTACCAAACTTTGTGAAACCAATTTCATGATTCAGTTGTCAATCACATGACGACTGACAAGCTGCAGCACAGAAAACTATCATACTGACAACTGACCATCCTAGCTTTACAGTTCACTAAAGCTGTGAGTAGGCTATTTTTAGTGTAGCTGCAAGTAGGCAGCTGAATGCAGCGCCTTACCTACGTGGTGTTGCCGCGGGGGGAAAAGACCGTGCCAGTCATGCCCGCTCGCTTGTGTACTCTCGCTTCCAGACCAATGACCGTGGTCTTTGGTCTGGGAACGAGACTTCGTGTGCGCATGCGTACAAAATTAGAAAATGGCGTCCTAAGCAACGGACAGCAGCCTCAGAGTGTTGTGAATGGCTTTTATTGACCAGGGTGAATTTGAAGCTATGAAGACGCTGAGTGGTCGTAGAGCTCCGCGTTGTGATAAGCATCAGTTTCGTGCTAAAATGACGGTGAGTACTTAAACAGTTTGCGAGATATCGTTGTTTGAACAAAAGTCGTAACAAGAAAGAAAGAAAGAATACGAAAAATGGCACTTTTGCTATCGCACACTTTTGAGTTTAGCTGTCTTCCGCGTGGCTTTTGGCCACTTATATGAGTCCTGCTGATCACAAAGGCACTCAAAGAGGAGGCCTGGGCGCTTAAATAAGCTTTTAGCGTGTTTGTGGTGAAGTTGTACGGCTTTTGCTTAAGTATTGCATATATTGCGCGTCGGCGCCATCCCTACATAGAGAGTCTACCGACTCTCTGATATATCTGCGATAATTCGGCATTGCATGGCCTCGCGTAAAATGGATTTGCTTGCAGGCCTCTGGAGGTTGATGCGCTCTTTCCACAGACTAACGTTTTAAATTTTTGAACTCTCTAATCCCTATACTCATATGCTATTTGCATTAGTGCAACCTTTGTTCCGTGCTAGGGTTAGCCGTCAAGTTGCGTGAATTTCACATATCTGCGGTAATTTGGCATTGCATGGTCTCGTGTGAAATGAATTTGCTTGCAGGCTTGTGGAGGTTGGTGCGTTCATTGCACAGACTAACGGCCTAAATTTTTGAACTCTCTAATCCCTACGCTTCATGCTCATATGCTACTTACATTAGTGCAACCTGTGTTCAGGGTTAGGGCTAGCCGTTAACTTGTGTGAATTTCATACGGCCTTATATCTGCGCTAATTCGGCATTGCACGGACAAGTATGAAATGGATTTGCTTGCAGGCTTGTGGAGTTTGGTGCGCTCATCTGCTAACCCTAACCTGGAGTAAATATTGCACTAATGCAAGTTGCATAGCAACAAGAAGCTAAGGGAATGAAGAGTTTTAAAATGTAAACTCTCAATCTGTGCAATAGAGGCACCAACCTCAACGCTCCTGCTAACAAATCCGTCCATACAAGGCCGGAAATTCACGCAAATTCACGGCTAACCCTAACCCGGAGTAATAATACAATTAGCACATCAACGAGAAGCTAAGGGAATGGAGAGTCAGTCTGTGCAATAAAAGGACAATCCTCTACGAGCCTGCTAACAAATCCGTCCATACAAGGCTGTGCCGAATCATCGCAGACAAGTTCACGCAAATTCACGGCTATCCCTGTAACCCGGAGTGAAAGTTGCACTAATATAAGTAGCATATCAACAAGAAGCTAAGGAATGGAGAGTTAAAAAATGTAAACTCTCAGTCTGTGTAATAAAGGGACAAACCTCTACGATCCTACTAGCAAATCCGTCTCATACAACGAACGCTTAATGAAGTATTCCCCAGACGGAACAGCACAAGCCCAAAAGGCGAATGCGGTTTTGTCTGGGGAATGTAAGTTATTGGTTGGATGTTACCCCTAGCAATTAACCTAACCCACCGCCACATTCATTATCACCTCAATCCATTCCACTTTGTGTTACTCAAGTTTCAAGTTTTTGGTTGCTAAGCAACATCCAACATACATACATACATATTACATATACATATACATACAATATAATACAGGTTGTGTACTATAACACATTATAGAGTATTATAATGATGACGGCATGATTTCACTTAGGGCGAGAACCATGCAATGATTGGTCAGTTCAGTTGGTTCAGAGCAAGAGTGTGAAGAAGAGGGCAAGGAGAGCAAATCCAGCCAACACTGCAGTGGATAATGGAAGGGAGGAAGCCTGGATGGAAACAAAAATGACAAACTGTGCTCAGTTACTGCAAGAAGATTGGTACCTGTCCTGCAGTCTTAGCTAGTGCCAGATCAAGAGAGAGCTATAGAACTCTTCCTTCTCTCTTCTCATGCTATATGCTGTGGACAATTAAAGCTACACAACATTACTGCAAAGAGTGACAGTCTTTCAGGCATACTGTTCTTGCATGTGGCTTGTTAAAAACTATGGCTGCAAGTGCAAGGAGACCTTTGACTTCTGTCCCATGCAGGGAGGGGGAGAGCCTGGGACACAGGGTTGGTTGAAGATGAAGTTTGTGTACCTATACACTACAAATGAATCTCAGGCAGTGGTGTAGCTAGGTATGGATGCAAGACTCCACACCAGAATAACTTCCACAATCCTCCTCCTGTGATCTGGGAATGAGACAGTAATACTACTATAGCTACATTGCTTACATGATTGCAGGTCATTGCAATAAAGTGAGAGGAATTGTAGAAATCACAAGTGAAGGTGTCTACTTCCGAGCACTCGGACAGACTCTCCTCCAAGCCTGTGCATGCTTTCCTAAAGGCTACCATGTTGTTTGGCTTTGGTCCATAGCTGGAAACATAGTGTGTGTGTGTGTGTGTGGGGGGGGGGGGGGGGGGGGGGGTGGGGTGTGTGGGTGTGGGGGTGTGGGGGTGTGGGGGTGTAGAGGGTAGAGGGTAGAGGGAGAAGATAGCAGATGATATTTGTAAGAAAGCAGTGAGAAGAAAGAATATGCTTTTTAGCCTATGTTTAACCGTGCAACATTTCCAAGAACACCTCGGTTATGTCAATGGCAAGACTGTACCATTCTAGCTTCATTCCCAGTTTATGATACTGGAGCCAGAGATAGCCTGAGAATGAGGCTAGGACCATTCCCCTCTGAAAATGAGACACCTTGCTAACAAAAACGAAATCCCTGGTCCAACAGATGTCCCATCTACATCAGTGCATGGTTGCTGCAGTGTAAACTTATTTTGACCCCAGATGTACCCAGATGAGATTATCTAACACACCACCATACAACAACTAGCCATATAAACATTGAGGTCATGAGGTCAACGGTGTGCTAACAATCACATAACAATATGTCCAATGGCAGTTATGCAGGGCTCTGAATCACCACTGCGCAGGATGCATTTCAGCGAATGCCATGACTCATCAGCTGTGCTTGGGTAACTGAGAGATATGGGGATGGACTGCTATCTCATGATGCAAGAAAGGCATGGGCTTGTGTGTATATATGATGGGGCAGCAAGCAGTGTTTTGCAACAGCTTGCTTGCAAAAATCGTTGCTATGAGTGATTGCAATGCATCACATGTCATCAATGGCCAAATAGCCTCATACCCAGGCTCTTAGGGGATAGCCTCGAACCCAGTCTTTCTGTTCTGGATTTTGTCTCACAGCTTTGGAGAAAAATCAGATTTTTCTCCAAACTTGCGAGACAAACTCTGGAAGGAAAGCCTGGGTTTGAGGCTAGTTAGGGGGCAGAGTCCTCTATGTGAGCCTGGGAATGTAGCTAATAGCAAAGTTCATGATTTAATTCTTTTGCACAAGAAAGCTGTGCATAGCAATAATTTTTGTAGCTCTAAACACTCAATAGCCAGGATCTTGGTCCAAAGGCTGTGATGCAGGTATGTATGTGCAAGTTGTGGAAAAGATCTTGAACAGTGCTTCGCTATTACATTGACCAGTTACTCTGGACTCATTCCCAGCCCCCACCCACCCAGCATTCTGTTGTGTCTGTGCATGGGGAGAGTCTGGGAACAAGGCTACAGTCACTCATTACAGGCACAAATTCTTCATTTAACTAGTGCACAAGTAGAATATGCCTCTGCTAAGTGACTGGCTGATGCAATAGCAAAGCACTGTTCCGGAATCTTTTCCATGATTTGTAGTATGTGTATATAGCAATAGCGTGCACTATGAATTGTTATGAGCAAAGTTTGACCTTTAACAGCATGACACAATTCAACATGACTACAAAATGGTCTGACTTACAGGTGTATACTCTGTCGCAAAGGTGACTGTCGGCACCCGAGCTGCCGACAGATGACTCTCATTTCTTCTACACTCACATGTGAGTCACACGTACTGAACCAGCCATTGATGAACAAATCTGACACTAGAATTTCCAACCTCCCTTCACACCTGCTCCTCCCTGCTACCAACCTCAGTTCTCCATTTACCGCTGCAGTTGAAGAGAGAGATATCTACTTTAAATTGCACCCAGTTTATGTAAAACATACTTCAAATGTGCTTCCACACAAAATGCATGGGCTATTCCAAATACATTGGTATACCCCTGAAGAAAACGCATTATTTTTTTCCAGGAAGCAACTTATTAAAAGGATTACCTGATATTACCATAATCCTTAGGGTGCAACTAGACATAGCATTTGTACCCAGACACAGTTGATCTTGAGCTCCCAAGACTTAATAACTTGCTTCCTGGAAAAGTAATGCTTTTCTTCAGGGGTAAACCTCATGTTACTTATTTGCTGTCCTAATCTGTGTCTAATTTGCAGTAGGTGTACATACATTAGTATAGTGACCTATTTTTAATATAAGTCCAGGATTTCTACATGAAATATTAACTCCAGGCTTTTCACAGCTTACATGGAGTCATTGGTTTGGTAATAATCATGCTGGATTACTCATTCCCCACTCTGGTGTGGCCGGGGGTGACGAAGGAGAAAACTGAGAAGACCTGAAGGTATCACTGAATTAAGTTTCTTGTATTACAACAAAATGCAAATATTCAGTGTTTAAAATAAGCCTATCTACTCTCCAAGGAAAAACAACAAAAATACTCCCAATGGGCAGGGCCCCATGCTTTGCACTTATGCACTGGTGGTACCCATATATAGTTAACCACTGTATAGAGAAGTTAATTTTTTTCAAGCAAATGCAGCTACTTTATCATATTTTTTGTGCTTTGTACCACCTTCCAAAGTGAAGTGAAGTTTCAAAGGCATCAAGTTACAGGCCACACCCTAAAGTATCTACATGCAGGTTTACTACTAAGCATTGTACAAATATTTTTGTTGTTGTTGGTAATATCTCAGTAGTAGTAAATCATTCGTGATTTATGCGTACACGTACGTATGCGAGCAGCAGAGGCCTTGGGCTGCAATACACTGCAGGCGAACAACAGCACAGTAGCAAAACTCTGCAACCAGTCCATACCCCCAGTTCCGACAGGCCCTGGTGAGACTTTACAAGTGAAAAAGTGCAATAGTTTTGGAGGAGTGACCTTTCGCTATGCTGTGCATACTTAGCTTGTTTGGTTTTTGTGGGTGGTGGTGGGTACGAATCATACGTCGATCGAAAATCAGCCGATTTCATAGTATATCATCAAGGTCACAATAAAAGGTCAGCAGCCCCACCCATCCAGTGCACGTGATCCTGCGCGCGCGCGCCTTGATCCAAGGTTCACAGTTCGGGGGATTGCTTGCGCGTTTGCGTGGGATCTGCTTTCTGCACGAACCAGGAACCTTCGAGGATGGCGGCAAGAGAGAGAAAGTTCTTTGTGGGGGGCAACTGGAAGATGAACGGCTCGAAGGAGTCCATCAACAAGATCATAAGTTTTCTGAAAGAAGGCCCTATCTCCCCAGAATCAGGTGGACAATTTTAATAACTGCACGTGTTGATGATGTTTAAAATTGCGGGATACATACACATCCTCTACTTTATTAGACCTACATGTACTTATGTTAGTGTATGAAGAATTACTGAAGTTTGCGAAAGTGTGCGGATCCTGAAAATTTGCGACTTCACCTACGAGTCTGGAGTCAGACTAACCTACGATGACAGTTATCAGCAGGGGGTATGATTTGTCCTCTCCGAAATGATAGACCATGGTGTGATTGGTTTAGGCTGGTGTGAGGATAACGTAAGGAGCCAAACAAGCACTGTGCCATGCGAGTAATGAAAAGTTAGGGAGTGAGAGCCTGGGAAGTATATTTTGTAGGCATGGTAAAACTCTTAGTGGCAGGAAGTCAGTAGTTTAGGATGTGCTCCCTCTTTCTTCTCCCTTTCCCCCACATGCACGCACACATACACACACACAGAGGTGGTGGTCTCCCCACCTTCTATCTACCTTCAGTACGTGCGGGAAAACCTTCCTTCCACGATCGGAGTTGCAGCTCAGAACTGCTACAAGGCAGAAAAGGGAGCCTTCACTGGAGAGATAAGGTGGCTGTATTCCAGGACCTTTCGTATGCAGATACGGAGGTGGAAGGCCTGAGAGATGTGGCCACATGCAGCGACATCAGGTAGACAGACGACAGACACACAATCTCAAGAACCTTTCTTTAACCGTCTCTCCAAGGACTGGAGGCTGGAGTGTTCACAGAAGGCGCTATCATTCCTGCTTGTTTTCTTACGGACACTGGAGATGTGATTATGGTAGTGCAATGACTGTGTGTCTGTCCCTGTTTACCTGACATCACGGCATGTGACCGCATCTCCTAGGCCTTCTGTATTTGCACTCTGCATTCGATCAAAGACTGCAAGCTGTTAGGGGCTGGGAGTGATGTTATGTCCGGCAAGTTAGTCAACCAGCAGCTCTGTTATGGTAGCCTTGTCCCAGGCTGTTCACGCTCACCTTCACCCAAACCTCTCCACACAATGGTATATAGAGAGGCTGAAGGTAGCAGTGAGTGGAGGAGTGGGCCCAACTCAACCACAAAGTTTGCACTGTTGTTTGCCTCCAACGTTATCATGGTTTTATCTTGTGCTCCGATAGTTGGGTGTACACAAGGTCATGTACTTTATATGTAGTAGTCTCTTCTCAGAAGAGAGGGTCTGGTGAGCTGACAGCTGTAGCGGTCTCATTCCCGGACTCTTCTCAGAGGAGAGGGTCTGGTGAGCTGACATACAGCTGTAGTGGTCTCATTCCCGGACTCTTCTCAGAGAAGAGGGTCTGGTGAGCTGACATACAGCTGTAGTGATCTCGTTCCCGGACTCTTCTCAGAGGAGAGGGTCTGGTGAGCTGACATACAGCTGTAGTGGTCTCATTCCCGGACTCTTCTCAGAGGAGAGGGTCTGGTGAGCTGACATACAGCTGTAGTGGTCTCCTTCCCGGACTCTGACATACAACTGTAGTAGTCTCATTCCCGGACTCTTCTCAGAGGAGAGGGTCTGGTGAGATGACATGCAGCTGTAGTGGTCTCATTCCCGGACTCTTCTCAGAGGAGAGGGTCTGGTGAACTGACATAAGCTGTAGTGGTCTCATTCCCAGACTCTTCTCAGAGGAGAGGGTCTGGTGAGATGACATGCTGCTGTAGTAGTTCACTGTGTGCATAGCTGACATGCATGATGATCAATATTTATGAGTGAGAAAAAGTGGTGAAGTAGACCCAGTCTTCTGGTGGTACAAGTGACGTTTTCTAGTAGATTCTGGAATGTGATGTTAATTGAAAATTCCTTGCTACTGAAGCCACACACACACACACTCACTCACACACACTCTCTCGCAGTCCACAGATGATTCATGATATGGGTGTGGAGTGGGTGATCCTGGGTCATTCAGAGAGGAGGAACATTTTTGGAGAGACAGATGAGGTAGGGAGGCAGAACTAGAAGGGCAACTACATGTGGTGTACTTGTCTCTTCTCTCCTACCACATCTCTCTCCTCTTCTCCCTCCTACGTACCCTTCTCTTTTCTGCCCCCTCCTCCCTCTGCCATCTTCTTTTCCCTTTCCTCCATCTTTCTCCTTAACTCTCCCCATTGAACTGTTCTCCACTCCTGCCTCCTGTCCCACTTCCTCTGCTACAGCTGATTGGGGAGAAGGTGTCATTTGCTCTGTCGGCAGGTCTGAATGTGATTGCGTGTCTTGGAGAGCATCTCTCAGAGCGTGAGGGAGGCAAGACTGAGGAGATCGTCACACAACAGATGAAGGCCATCGCTGGTATGTGTGTGGGGGGAGGGGAGGAGGAGGGGGGAAGGGGATGTCAGAGTGTGCATTGTAAGAGAAGGAAGGACCAACTGGCATCATTTGGCGCCCAGCAAGAAAAACACAAGAGCCATACAAACACATGGCATTACATCATAATTACATCACCCAAGTAGTATACTAACTACAGTCCAAAGAGTTCAGAGTTCATGTTGTGTTCAGTGGGTTTCCTACATGCATGTATACATGTATGTGTGAGTTTGAACAAATGTGTGAGACTGCCTGTGCAGGTGTATCAGGGACGCTACATATTTAGGTTCTTGAGTTATTATTGCATGGTCTCATTCCCAGGCTAGGGTAGATATCTTGGGAATGAAAATGGACTTGTGTATATTTGTATGTATGAATATGATAGAGGAGGGCAGGGAGAAAGGGAAGAGAGAAAGGAAGGGAGGTGGGGGGGTGGGGGGGAGGAGAATTGGAGAATGAGAGGGAGGGGAGAAGAGATATATAGGAAAGCTACAATATGCACTTGGGAAATTAAGCCAAGGCAGGTATCATGAAAACGTTCCCCCCATCCTTCTGCATGTATGCCTACATACACACTCACATCATGCACACACACACACATAAATTGCATGTACATGCACATGCACATTTTCACACCCACGAGTACACATGTACATGCACAAGAATAACTGAAGGGCTGAGAAGCATAGTGGTCTAACCCAAAATCAAGTACTGGAAATTGCATGAATTGTGCAAATATGCAATAAAAAACGTACATACCATATGAACATGTGGTCAGAAATTTCAAATTCCTAAATGTTCAGCATCTTCTGAAATGCATTTTAAGAGTAGTCCCATGTTAGGGGGGGCTAACTCAACATTTGTGGGTTAGACCACTATGCTTCTCAGCCCTTCAACTGTAAGTTCTCCTTCGCTTATCCACTCATGCATAAAGCTAACATACAGGATTGGAGCCGGGTAGTGATAGCCTACGAGCCAGTTTGGGCAATTGGCACCGGGCGGACTGCCACCCCTGAGCAGGCTCAGGAGGTTCATGCACTCCTGCGTCGATGGCTGACCAAGAACGTGTCTACCAATGTGGGCGCACAGACTAGGATCATTTATGGAGGTGAGGGATTGGGGGAGGGAAGGGAGGAGGGAGGGAAGGAGAGAGGCAGAAGGAAGGAAGGGGAGATGCCAAGACAGAAGGAAGGAAGAGAAAGACAGAGGGTGAGAGAGCAGGAGAGCTTCTATTCCTGCATGGAATGTAGTTTCATTAATGGAGTATCTACACTAGAGCTTGCAGTCCTTATAAACTGCATCGAAGCAATTCTGCTATGTAACTGTCTATTGCATGTGTGTATTTGCATACCTACACTCCATTTTCACCCCTTCACACACACACGTACACACACACACACACACACACACACACACACACACACACACACACACACACACACACACACACACACACACACACACACACACACACAAGGCTCAGTAAATGCAGGAAACTGCACTACTCTGGCGGCCCAATCAGACGTAGACGGCTTTCTAGTTGGTGGAGCGTCTCTAAAGCCAGACTTTGTCAAGATAGTAAATGCCCGAAATGTAATGTCTACAAACTTGTAGCTGTACTTGTGTTTGTATAAGACCCTGTACCATATAAACATGTTGTCAGATATATAAGTGTAGTCGTGTTTCCAGACCCTTGAGAGTCAATCAGTACAAAATTGAAATGAAGATAGAGTGTAAGAACAAATGGAATTGAATGCTTATTCGGCCTGCACGTATTACATAATCTAATTTCCGTATGACGTCATCTCATATGACATACCGTATATGTATAATTGGAAGGGAAATTTTAAAGCATAACTGAAAGCATTGCAGTTGAGAGTTGAGACTTCTTGTCAGGGAAGCAATTTATCGCCATGTGAGTTTGTTTGTTCAAGCAGTAAACAGCTAGTTAGGCATACATGAGCATTATCGGTCTATATTGGCAATCACATCAGAGTGCTAGTGTGTAATATGATGCAGACTGTCTGCTGCTGCAAATTATTTGTCTTGTCCCTTCCTCACGTCGGGGGATGAGCTATCAACTTGTCTATCTTAGTTGATGGTGCCACTGAATGGCATGTTAAGGGTGTATCTACGAACTATTTTTTATCATAACCACCCTGCATAGCTAGACTTCCAACAGGAGTGTGACTAACCCGGCCACCCCTCCTGTAAATGATGTCGTGCCAATTGTTCTAGCACACTTTACATGTACAAGCTCCAATACATAGTCACATAGTCTACCCCCTAGTCTCGTGCCCAGACTACTTTTCGCCAAGCGGGAAAATAGTCTGGTAAACTGCCTGTACTGTCAATATTTTGAAATCACCGTGATGTCACGTAAACCGGATTGTGAGTTCCAAAACGCTCTAGTAAACAGCGAACTCCGAGACAGCCTACTTGTGCTTGAAAGATAGAATAGCCTAGTCTATGCATGGCAGCTAGGGTTGCCCGATCAATGTCCATTTCGCTAGCAGATTGTTGGCATGCAATGTGGAATGCAATCTTTGATGACGTCAAGCGTTAAATTAGAAAAGAACAATACACCAGGATTCCGGCGCACTTGAACGAAAACAGAATAGGCAGTTGACCAGACCCATTTTTCCGGCAGGCGCTAAAAGTGCGGTCTGGGAACAAGTCTATCTACTCCCCCCCCCCCCCCCCCCCAACCCAACCTCCTGTTTATCAAAATGATAGTTTGTTGGAACAAAATAATTTGTAGAGGCTCCCTAAAGATTAATAGTATTTCTGGACCTGTTTCATACCTAGTTTGGCTGTTTACTTCTTTCTGAAAGTGATTAGCACCATGACTATAATGGCATAGCTGACACAGTAGTGTTTGATATCAAAACTTCGTCATGTGGTACGCGCACACACATACTAACTTTCACAATAAACCAACAAGCTTTGTGAATGCACTGGTGGATTCATATTGATACACAATGAGTGGAAGGATCTTTCTGTCTTGCAATGCTCATCTCAAGATGGGAGGCGTTAGTGCGCCTATCAATGTTATGTCCCACTACCCTCGGTACTGGCTATAGTGGGGCAAAGTGGGGATTTGACCAATTAAAGTGTCCCAGTATAGGGGGCATCCCCTATAATCAAATCTCCTCACGCAGAAGGTGGGATTACTAGGGATTTGACACATGCAGTGTAACTATGCAGTATACAGAGAACATTGGTATATTCAAGCCTTTTTCAGAGGTAATCAAATTCCCGACTATAGGGGTAACCTCTTTCGATCAAACTCCCCTCCTCTATCCTGTATGGGCGGTAGTGAGTCATAACATTGATAGGTGCATAATGTTTGCAGCACCAATACTGCTTGTCATTTAGGACACTGACACAAAATGTGAATCATACAGTTGGGTACCTCTCCTGTACCCTTTGTCTATCTGACACCACCTGAGGCATTGCGTGTGACCAGATCTCCCGGGCCTTCCTCCTTCATACTGTCAATTTAGTGATCAAACACTAGGGGTGAAAAATACTTGAGAAGGAAGCTAGACGTCACTGCAAATGACGAGATCTCCTGAGCTTTCATCTCCATATTTTGCAATTTTGCATGCTGCTAGTGATTGAAGACTGGAGAAGGCCTGGGAACGAGGCTAGAGTGGGTATGAAGTTTCATTATTTGTTGCAGGGAGCCCAAGGAGACAGACAGACTAACTGACATGAAGAAGAAAACTGACGAGGTAAGTCTTTGTGTGTGTGTGTGTAGGTGTGTGCATGTGTGTGTAGGTGTGTGCGTGTGTGCGTGCATGCATGTGTGCACGTGTATGTGTGTGTACATAAAGAGAGGAGTATGGGGGCATCTTTAATTGCATGTCATTCCACAGGTGTCGGGAATTGCTCGTCAGAATCTGGAGAAAGTCATTAAGAGAGGAGAAAACCTCGATGACCTACAGGACAGAGCAGGTACCGCTGTAGGTCAGAACACAAGCACTAGGCCTTGATAGTATTTGCTAGCATATTTTAAAATAATAGGCACACAAAAGTGTAAGAGAGTTTTAAAACTTGTAGGATGATTATGCACAGTATAGTGTATAGTGTATGTACCGGCCTCACTATGTCATCTGTTGTATTTAAGGTTAAAAGGTCAGATGGTAATATGTTCTGATTGTCTGTTGTGCAGAGTCTCTGCGACTGACAGCTCATGACTTTGACGTCAGTTCAAAGCGACTTAAGAGAAAAATGTGCTGGAAGAACATTAAGGTAGCATTTACATGTATATGCAAAATGTCTATGTAATGCTGTTCAGACTTGACATTTTCTCTTCCTCCCTCTCTCTCTCTCTTTCCCTCCTTCCCCCCTTCCTTCCCTTCCTCCCTCCCTCTTTTTTCCCTCCATCCCTCCCTCCCTCCCTCCCTCCCTCCCCCTCCCTTCCTCCCCCTCCCTTCCAGCTATGGATCATTATTCTGATAGTCCTGCTAGTCATCCTCATTGTTCTCATTGGTAAGCACCCTCATTCATAGGTCTTTACTGCTTCCAGTATTAATTGGAGGGAAGGAGGAAAGAAGGAAGGAAGGAGTTAGAGAAGGGGGAAGGAGGGAGGGGGAGGGAGAGGAAGAGTGAGGGAGGAGGAGGAAGATTAGTATACAAACTACTGAAGTGACTAGTACTGGAGGTGGTAAAGGCTTGGGAGGTGGTATAGTAAACAGTATTGATGGTGCATGTTACATGTATATCAATCGTGTATTAAGCATTATGTGGAGCAGTATCATAATATTGGTGTTGTGTGGTTATCTGGCCTGTATCTTCCTCACTAGTTGCTCTGGTACTTGCAACACGGGGCAGTAGCAAGTCACAATGAGATAATGACAGGATGCATGTAAGTTACTAACTCAGTTACACTTATGTTATTAAAAGTTACTGCATTATATGTGAATAGGGGAATGGCTAGTCTCGCAACCCTGACCCACTTCCACAAAAGAAGGGAAGGGTCTGGTGAACTGCGTATAGTGAGTTGGTCCTGCGAGACTAGGGAATGGCTGGGCTTTTGACACACGCTTTACAATTACTAATATTTTATTTTTTCAATTATTAAAAAGCCTAAGCTATTACTAAAATGACTATCTATTATAATATTTACTTGTTTTATTTGCTTATCACCTGTAGCGACACAAGAATGAGCATATAGCACACCTTGAATGAAGTAACTTTCACGCATAAATTTTATTACGGACACTTTATTATATCAATAAAATAATGTTTTTGTATTTTTCTTTACTTGTGTGTTTAAATTGCTTGTGGTTATCATTGTGTCAATATGTGAGAATGCATTATGATTGTTAGCAGCAATTAACTGTGTGAAGACGCTACTGCCAACATACTGCAGCTGTCCACTCCATTTGTGCATAAAAGTCTAGCTGCGTCCATTAAACTTTAAACCTGCTTTTTTAATGCACAGGGAGATGCTGTTGTTCATGCAAAACTTGGTTCCCATGCATGAGCTAACGCAAAATTAGAATTTCAGCCAGTACATACTTCACTAACTGAGATATGGCCATAGCTAGCTATTTCAGGTAAGTGTCTCCTGCTGAATGTACTGGTAACCTTAATAGCTGACTTGCAACATACTAGTAGCTATATATATATACATAGTCTGGAACCATTTCCTCCTTGGAGGGGGGTCTGGGTTCAAGACTAGTGGCTACTGTGGTGTATTGCCTACTAGAGGCCACCAGTGCTTTGCACGCAGTTATTTAGACAATAACTTCAGAGACCATAGACTGAACTTTACGGAACAACAACTCACAAAAATATTACAACTTCCAACTATATACAATAGAAGAAGACATACAAAAACGGATATAGATTTAATAACAGTCAAAGGTCAATATCTCACATCTCCCCCTCACTAGATTAACACAGTCTTTCTGGGGGTCGACGTATTCTCTCTGAACGGCGAGGTTGGGACTGACTCGAGACTCCAGGATCGTTCACTGGGGGTACCACCTCAGCAGAGGACTGTCCTTGGCTAGCTTGATTATCTCTTGCCATCAACTGTTCAGGACCAACCAATGCCTCTGGCATGTTGGGGGCAATCGAGTCCTCTGGGTACCGGATCCTGACATGATCAATGTGGCGTTTCCAGATACGTCCATCTAACAAACGAATTCGAAATGAAACTGGACCAGTCTTGTCCAAAATAGTTCCTTCCATCCATACTCGAGATCCTGAAAAATTCCGAACATACACTCGGTCTCCTACTTGGAATGCTCTTGCTCGAGAGTGGCTATCATGAGCTCTCTGTTGTCTGGCCTGACTCTCTTGCACTCTGCCAGACATATCTGGATGAAGTAAGTCTAGTCGAGATCTTGGCTGTCTACCCAATAACAGTTCAGCTGGGGAACGGCCAGTAGTCGCATGCGGTGTGAGTCTATACTTCAGCAAGAATCGTGACAATTTAGTCTCAACCGTTCCCTCTCTCAATCTCTTAATACCTTGCTTGAAGGTCTGGACTGCCCGCTCCGCTAGTCCATTGGATGCGGGGTGGTAGGGAGCAGTTCGGGTATGTACGATACCATTTCTATGAAGGAAGTTCTCAAATTCCTCACTGGTGAACACTGCTCCATTGTCTGTAACAATCCTTTCGGGTAGTCCATGGGTTGCGAAAATTGTTCGTAACTTCTCAATAGTCACCATTGACGTAGCAGCTGAGACTGGAATAACCTCTAACCATTTAGAGTGTGCGTCTACAAGCACTAAAAACATTCTGTTTAAAAATGGACCGGCATAATCAAGATGCAACCGTGACCATGGCTTCTGAGGCCACTCCCAAGGGTGTAACGGTGCTGATGCTGGTGGGGGTCGGCTTGCTTGACACTCAGCACAGGCTCGCACCTTCGCCTCCAGGTCTGCATCCATACTCGGCCACCATACGTAACTTCTGGCCAAGCCCTTCATTCTTGCAATTCCTGGATGTGTCTCGTGCAGTTCCTGGACCACCTGCTCTCTTCCAGGTGGTGGCACGACCACTCTTGCTCCCCACAGCACACACCCATCTAGCACACTTAACTCCTCCTTCCTCCTCCAGTACGGCTGCAACTCTCCCTTCAGTTCTTGAGAGGGCCAACCGTGGAGCACGAATCTTCTCACTTGGGCCAGGACTGTGTCCTTGTCAGTCCACGCTCTGATCTGCCTGGCCGTCACAGGCGACACTGTGTCCAAGTGCTCCTGGAGCAATAGGAGGTTACCCGGGACTGGAACAACTGTCGGGGTCTGGGGTAGTGGTAAACGGCTGAGGGCATCAGCATGACCTTGGTCCTTTCCAGGGCGGTAGGTGATTGTATATTCGTATGCGCTCAAGGTGAGGGCCCAGCGTTGGATTCGTGATGCAGCCATCGCTGGCACTCCTTTCGACTCGTTCAACAGGTAGCTCAAGGGCTGATGGTCCGAATAAATGAAGAAGTGTCTCCCGTACAGGTAAGTGTGGAACTTTTTCACAGCAAACACAATAGCCAGCGCCTCCTTTTCAAGCTGAGAATAGTTCTTTTCAGCTGGTGCTAGTGTTCTTGAGGCAAACGCTATCGGTTTCTCCACACCACACTCCATCCTGTGGGAAATCACTGCACCCAGTCCATATGGGGATGCATCGCAAGATAGAGTCAACTCTTTCTCCGAGTCGTAGTGAACCAAGAGAGTGTCCGACTGTAGGGCTAACTTGGCCTGCTCAAACGCCTTCTGCTGCTCCTTACTCCACTTCCACCTCCTGTTCTTCTGGAGAAGGGCATACAGTGGGGACAAGGTTGTTGACATGTTAGGCAAAAACTTGCTATAATAACTGAGAAGCCCAAGGAACGACTTGAGTTCAGTCACATTGTGTGGCTGCGGGGCTTCCTGAATGGCTTTGATCTTATCAGCTGTCGGGTGGATTCCCGCTTCATTCACCTTGTGGCCAAGATACTCCACCTCTTTAGCCATGAACACACACTTTGGCTTCTTCAACCTGACACCAGCAGTCTTTAGTCTCTCAAGCACTGCAGTCAAATTCGCCAGGTGTTGCTCCTGTGTCTCACCAGTCAGCAAGATGTCATCCATGTATGCAGCAACATAAGGGATTCCCTTGACCAAACCGTCAATTGCTCTCTGGAAGATCCCTGGTGCTGATGACACACCAAAGGGTAGTCTGTTGTACTGGAACAGTCCTCGATGGGTATTGATCGTCGTATACTGTTTGGAGTTCGTCTCCAGTGGCAGCTGCAAATATGCATGTTGGAGATCCAACTTTGAAAAGGTCTTTCCTCCCGCCAATGTAGCAAACAGTTCATCCACTCTTGGGAGAGGATATGAGTCGAGTCGAGAGGCCTGGTTCACTGTCAGACGATAGTCTCCACAGATGCGTATAGAACCATCACTTTTAACAACCGGCACAATGGGTGCTGCCCATTCGGCTGATTGCACGGCTTCGACTATTCCCTCTTTCTGCAGTCTATCCAACTCTGCCTCCACTTTGTGTTTGAGAGCAAACGGAACTGGTCTGGCTTTGCAAAAGCGGGGCTGGGCCTGAGGGTCTACATCAATTCGAGCTTCCATGCCCTTGATCTCCCCTAACTCATCTTCAAATACCTCTGCATACCTCTGTAAGGTTTCCTGAAGTGCAGGTGTCTGCTGCAGCTGGTGTATCCCCTGCCAGTTTAGGCGGATCTTTTGGAGCCAATTTCGACCCAACAGGCTGGCACCCGTGCCTCGAACGACTAAAAGGGGTAGTTCCTCCAGCTGGTCCTCGTAGCTCACTTGTACGGAAATGCTGCCAATCACTTCCAACTCCTCTCCACTGTATGTCCGCAGTTTGGTTGAGGATGGTTGGAGGGCTGGTCGATCGTGGGGCCATGTAGAATGGTACGTGTGTTCACTGATGACACTGACAGCTGCCCCTGTGTCCAGCTCCATCGTCATTGGTACTCCGTCCACTGTCACTGAGACTTCGATCGGGCTGGCTCGCTGAGAGTTCACAGGGAATAAGGTGTACGCTTCTTGCTCGCTTGCCGGGCTGTGTGTTTCACTTTCCAGTGCGTGCGTTTGCTGCGGCTGTTTTCCGCTATTACTGCACCGACCTGCAGCTGTGCCTTGCGTTCTCTTCATTGAGCGGCACACTCTGGCCAGATGACCTCGCTTCTTACACGAGTGACAAACAGTGTCTTTGAATCGACAGTCTCGAGGTGCGTGCCTCCCTCCGCACCGATAGCATGAGATTTCCATAGACCTTCCTGTGTCTGCGCGTGCTCGAGTTCCTCTCGGCGGTCCTCGTTTGGACGTCACAGCATTTACTGCCGTCATCGGGGGCTGTCGCTGCCCTTGGAGGTCTTTGGCGTTCTTGTCCGCGCTTTCTATGGCTTGTGCGAGGTTCTGAGCCTTCTGTAGCGTTAGATCGGGCTCCGCCAGCAATCGTCGCTGGGTGCTGCCGCTTGCGATTCCACATACTAGCCGGTCGCGTAGCATGTCCTCGAGTGATGCGCCGAACTCGCAGAACTCGGATAGTTGCCGCAGTTCCGCTACGAATGTTGCAACCGTTTCTCCCGGTTTTTGCGTTCGGCTGTGGAACTGAAACCTCTGCACGATAACTGAGGGCTTCGGAGTGTAGTGCGACTTTACCAGAGCCACTAACTCGTCATACGACTTTTCCGCCGGTTTTTTGGGAGCCGACAAGTTCCGGATCAACTTGTATGTTGCGGGGCCGCTTACAGTCAGTAGCACTGCCCGCTTCTTCACTGGGTCATCAATCCCATTTGCGATGAAGTAGAACTCCAGGCGTTCTACGTACGTGGCCCATGTTTCGTGAGACGGGTCAAATTCCTCGATCTTCCCGTGAGTCGCCATCGCTTTTCACCACGTCGCCGACTATGTGGCTTCTCGTTTTCACCCTCGTCGCCAAATATGTGGTGTATTGCCTACTAGAGGCCACCAGTGCTTTGCACGCAGTTATTTAGACAATAACTTCAGAGACCATAGACTGAACTTTACGGAACAACAACTCACAAAAATATTACAACTTCCAACTATATACAATAGAAGAAGACATACAAAAACGGATATAGATTTAATAACAGTCAAAGGTCAATATCTCACAGCTACGTAGTCTGGAACCCTTTAAATTTCCTCTTTGGAGGGGGGTCTGGGTTCAAGACTAGTGGCTACGTAGTCTGGAACCCTTTCCTCTTTGGAGGAGGGTCTGGGTTCAAGACTAGTGGCTACATACCTATGACAGCTAGACATTAAGATTGCCAGCCAATATTGACTTTTTATTGCAACTGAATTCTTAATTTGTTTCTGCCCAGAAAACATCACAAAATTGCATCCAAGTAAAGAATGAATGACTGAAGTATTGGCTTGTTTGTGCACCTATGCTATTATGCATTCAGAAATATATGTGAAAGAATCCCGTGATTAGGCCTTGGTGGATTATGCTAGCATAATTTTGGGAATAAGTTCTGAGCATCAAGAATTATGCTGGCATAATAGGAACAATTTCATGATCTGTTGGCCGAGAACATTGCAAACTTGCAATCTCATTCGACCAAGTGCACTGTAACCTTGTCCCTATTAACAAGTTCCTTTTGTTCACATCAAGTTCCTTCTTTGGGAAAGACTACATACAGCTTTCAGTAATGCTAGAATACAACCACCGAGAAAGGCAAGAATCCTATAACCACTTTCAAATTATTGTCATTTTTATAATTATGTGGTGAAATCCAGTTAGCATAATTGAGAATAATAGGTGCATTGAAAAGAATAATAGGTAAAAATTATGGGAATAAAAGAATAGAATAATGGGTAGAAGTTGGAGCATAATCTACCAAGGCCTACCCGTGATGGCTTATAGACAATGACAAAAAATAATAAAAAATGAATTTACATACAAGTACAAAAGTATGTTAACGGTAGGTTTTAGACTTCAAAGATTGAAAGAAGCACCACTGTATATATCACTGCAAAAACCACTTGGCTAAAATGACCACAAGTGCAGTTTCAGGGTTCCTTGAATAGATGGATGAGTAGTATGATGAACGTTGGCTCTTTGAAGCTAGGTGGAATTGTGAGGGTGATGATACTGCAAGCAAGCAAAAACTGGAGGCAGGGAACGCCGGGAACAAAGCTAGGTAGATATAACTGAGTGAGAAAAACCTTTTGTATTTTATGAAGATAGAAAAGCAACTGGCTAGAATGAGGTGCAGTAATACAAAGTCTACAGCAATATCAAAGTCATAATTGCTGACAT
Source organism: Agelas oroides (assembly GCA_949130485.1). Classification (NCBI taxonomy): domain Eukaryota; kingdom Metazoa; phylum Porifera; class Demospongiae; order Agelasida; family Agelasidae; genus Agelas; species Agelas oroides. The sequence continues at coordinate 8,897,554 of OX422190.1, forward strand.
CAGTAATAAACAAGGTAAGACAGACCAACAAAAAGAGACTCATCAGATGGGAGTGTCATGCTCCTTTGCATGTGGATTCAGTTCAGCACCCATAAGTTGCCCACCAATTTCATAGATATTTTCTTTGGTGTTTGCAGCTTGTGAATGGTTACTGGTAGGTGGTGAATCCAGAGTAGCATACTCGGGACGATCTGTTACAGTGTTGCCCAGTTTTGTTCGTAAGTGGATGTAAGCACAGAGCACTATTACAAACAGTACAGTAGTAATGATGGCAAGAATGCAAGGAATTGCTACCAAAGCTACTGGAGATTGAGAACCAGCAGGGGACTCAGAACCTGCACATAGACAAATGAAAGAATGACATACATATGCGTACCTGTGTGTATATGTTTTTAATGCATACACAATCTGCTAGCACTTCCTGAAGCAAATGTCAAGACTGAAATCTAACATTTGGTACCAACACAGCCTATGCACACAATTCACAAACTTTACATATGTTTACAGAGAAGCAGAACATACAGTACTCTACTGATGTGATTTTATTTAATGTTTGTGTGTAGCAATGGCATACGTAAATCCATAGAAAAAACGTAATGCTACTATAGACTGTACACACTCAACAGTAAATCAATCATGTATATTGCTAGAGTCTTTTCAGCCTTGTTGTTTTATTTTTGGTTTGTGTTTAGTAATACATCTCTGCTACTCTTCCTTTTCCATTATGAACACAAAACCAAAAATGGGATTGAGATCTTAAGGCTAAGTGTGGGCTTAAACCCATATAGTTTTGCTGACCAGAATTTTACCCGGGGAATGCCCAGGCTTGCCTGGGTCTGGAACCACCAGTGGCCAGATGGTAAATGTGATGACAACTTCTAAGGTCACAAATGAATATAACTAGGTATATGCATGCATAGAGTAACCCTCACACAGACAGTATAGAGGACTGAGGAGTGCAGAGCTCAAGGCAGGGTGAATAAAAGGTGAATAAAAAGGTGGCAAAGTGTGCTTTTGAGGAGATTGCAGACATTAGCAAGGTGTCACAGCCTTTATCTAGTGCCAAAATGGCATAATGTAACTTCACCATTGCTGTCTCACTCTGTTTACCTCTTTGCCTCACTTTCACTCGCTTTGTTGGTTTTGGAAGGCACCGACTGGGCTCTGCTGGGATGTTTTAAATAGCATTCCTAAGCATGACGGATGTTTGTGCACAAGCCACACCCACCAACTGAGTGCAGCCTACACTGCAAGATGAGTACCCTTGTGCTAAGGCGCACAGCAATTGAAGGCCTTACCATCACTAACCCAACAAGCATTTGGTTTGCTAAAAAGATAGCACAGAAACGCTTTGCAAACCCAAGCAGTTCAATTGAAACTTTAATACTCAAACATCTGAACATTTAAGCATCCGTGAAGCATACCTACATGTGAATTTTGACTTGAATTGGAAAACACTCACCTGAACATAAGTGTTGCTAAACTGCCTGTGGTATAATAAGCAATTCATTTCTTACTATGGAATTAGAAATACCATTACTGGGAATTTTGTTGCTAACTTGAAGTACAAAACATCTGCCTGGCAGTCAATGAACTGCCTGTGGCATTTCCAGGTATAATTAAACAATTTGTTCTTACCATGGAAACGGGCATATCATATGTACAAATTTTATTGGGCAATTTGTTGCATGCACAGGTATCCTATTGCAAGTATCAAGGTATGAAACTTGAGAACTGTGATGCTGCAACATGCAGGACCTTAGCTCAAGTTTCTACAACTCTATCATACATTAAGCACAGCAATCATTGAATAGATTGAGCATGCACATTCTTATTTTCTACAGGATAGACCATTCTGGTTCTTAACCTTTCAATTATACCTGTGCTCCATTAACCCACCTGGATTATATAAACTCCCATGCTTAACCCCAGTGCTGAAAAGTCATATGTTGTTTCAGTGACCCCTGTTACCACAAACTCTTTCCCTGTTCCATCCGCATGTGATATACGAATGTTGTAGTATCGAATCATTCCATTCGGCTCAGCTGGAAGTAGCCTCGTCCCCAGGCCCGTTCGAAAAATCGGCCTGGTATCCACTGTTCGCGCATGCGCTTAATTAGTGCGTAAAGCTCATGTGAAATTGTGCAAGGGTGTGTCAAATGACGGCCAATATCATGTGGTTATGAACTATGACGTTATATCTCAGCTTTTATATCGCCGAAGAGGTGAGCGCTGCTCTCCTAGCCCTTTGCCCAGGCCTTCTGACCCCAGCGCTTATCGTTGGACTGCGCTGTCGACGCAGGACCATCTTCACACTACAAATATCTTGCCAAAACCCATAAGCAGCCAGCATAAATGCTTCACAGATGCTTTCTTTTCGTGTTTTAGCGCCGTCGCTTCGCCTCGAAGTCACAGGAAGGCATACAACACGGCAGAATCCAGGCCTTGCACACAAGTAGCCATTGTCAGCAGTGTACGATTAAATATACGGCCAAATACACCTACCTGACGTCACGGCACACGGAGGTAACACGGTATTATCCGGAATTCCCGGAATGTCGCAAACAGTGGATACCAGGCCGATTTTTCGAACGGGCTCCGATATTTCGAACGGGCCTGAACTGGGCCTGGGAACGAGGCTAAGCTGGAAGCTGCCATGTGACAATGTCATCAACTTCATTGACTTGGAAGGCAGTAGACAGAATGCACTATAGTTTTGAGAGGAAGATGAGGAGGGAAAGGAGGAGAAGAAGTGACAAAACACTGAGTGGGAAGGGAAGGGGGTGTTGGCTTCCAAGTTTGTAGCTGAACATAATATTATAAATACACATGTACAAGTACTCAAACAATATTTCACACACCTCCCTCCAGAGTGGTGATATTTGCACTGACAGTCCTCCCACTGGCATCAGTGTCCTGGGCAGACACTCCGTTCTCACTACTCACAAACACCACATACTGTGTGAATGGTCTGAGACCTGTGATCTGACCCTCAGTCATGTTGACACTACCATATATGGTCACAGGCTCTGAGGACGTTGCTATCTGGTACGAGAGCTGGTACTCCAGGTCATCTCTCCCTCCATTGTTCACTGGAGGGTCCCAGCTGAGTTGGAGTGACTGTACTCCTGGTCGATGCTAGCAATGCTTTTAATTCACTCAACCACAACGTTGCCCTCCATAACATCCAATTTGAGTGTCCGGCCATCTCCACCTTCCTCATCAACACGTACAGAGAACCATCCGAGTTATTCATCGATGGTGAAGTAATCTACTCCCAGGAAGGCACCACACAAGGTGACCCATTGGCAATGCCTATGTATGCTGTGGCTACCCTCCCCATGATCAACAGGCTTCCCAAATCAACCACACAGGTCTGGTACGCAGACGATGCGTCCGCCCTTGGCACTATCACCAACCTCCGAGAATGGTGGGATGAATTGGCCAGGCTGGGCCCCTCCTATGGTTACCACCCAAACCCATCCAAGACCTGGCTAGTCACGAAGGAGGAATGCCAGCATGTGGCTGTGTGATGGCTATTGCAGAGAGCAGACTCACTTCACCGGCCCACTGAGCTATTTTCTCAGCAACGAACTGGTCAATGTATGAGGCCGTGCCCAGAGCAGCTCCAAGGTAGGGTCGCCCAGAGCAGGTTACATTGATGTTGGTGCCCTCAAATGCAGCCACTGCAGTGGGGTGCCTATGCAGCTTTCACCCATGGGCTGTTGAGCAAGTGGTCTTATTTATCTCGCATTCTACCAAACCTGAGCAGCCACTTCCAACACCTGGAGAATGTTATAAGAACAGAATTCATCCCTACACTGACTGGAAATCCCCCTCCTAATGACACTGATCGCGAGCTTTTTTCCCTACCTGCCAGACTTGGAGGCCTAGGTTTGCGCAACCCAGCAACATACTGTGAGTCCGAGTGCATTGCATCAAGGATGATATCTGAGCCTCTCGTGAAGCTGATTGCGACACAACAAGATGAATACCCATACCAATGTCAGGCAGACCAGCTGACAGCAAAGTCAACAGTCCGTCAACAGAGACGCCAGCAGGCCGCACAAGCAGCTGAGAACCTGAAGCCTTACCTATCCGGTACGAGAAAAAGAGCTATGGAACTGGCTAGCGAGAGAGGAGCCTCAAACTGGCTGACATCCTTACCCATTGAGGAATTTGGGTTCTGCCTGCACAAGGGCGCTTTCTCTGATGCACTGGTACTCAGATATGGGTGGACACCATCACGAATCCCCATGGAATGTGCTTGTGGGACCACCTTCACTGTGGAGCACGCTCTCTCCTGCCCGAGAGGTGGTTTCCCCACCATCCGTCACAACGAAATACGGGATGTAACAGCCTCCCTACTGACTGAAGTATGCCATGATGTCATGATAGAGCCCAACCTACAACCGCTCACAGGAAAAGCCCTTACCAGAGCCACCTCCAACACAGCTGACGGGGCAAGACTCGACATTGCAGTGAACGGATTCTGGGGAGGTCGATTCGAGAGAACCTTCCTTGATGTAAGAATATTCAACCCTCATGCACCTGCCAACAAAAACACCACCATTTCCAAATGCTACCGGAAACATGAGGCCGAGAAAAAGCGGGCTTATGAGCAGCGCATTCTCGAAGTTGAGCAGTCCACCTTCACTCCCCTAATATTCTCTGCGACTGGGGGAATGGCCAAACAGAGCACAATCTTTTACAAGAGGCTGGCCTCCCTCCTTGCTGACAAATGGGAACACTCCTACAGTTCAACCTTCTCCTGGCTAAGATGCCTCCTCTCATTCTCCCTCCTGAGATCTGCCATCCAATGCATCAGAGGCGCACGCTCCTCTTGTGGCCATGCTTCCAGGTCCCCCCTCCCAATCGACCTGGTCAGCGCAGAAGCACACCTATCATCCGGACATTAGCATTATCACTATGTTTCTATTGTTTATATACAGATATATATACTTTCTCTTTTATTTTCTTGTGTCACTCATGGGAAAGAATTACATCATTTGCACTCCCAAAAAAAAAAAAATAAAAAATAATATGTTACGCTGCACCGATTATGTTACTTACGCTGCACCGATTTTAGTGTGGCGAAACAGGTAAAGCTAGTAGTAGTATAGCAAAAAAACTAATTTAGTAAAAGAACAAAAATTAATAAACTGAGGCACTAAAACTTAGGCACTGGAGGTGCACGTTGTATATTTATGACATGCATATTGCTGGTACTCTTTGCTATAAACTTGAGTTTAAAGCAAAGAATACCAGCTGGCTAATCCATATATATAGGCATACATGTTTGGATACGTTAATACATGATTATTTCTATGCCTGCATGGAATTTGAACATTGATTTTGCCTTTAAAATTGACACTGAAACTTACAGTAGCACACAAGCAAGCATGCAGCAAGCCATGCAGACACTCACCAAATACACACACACCACTATTACAATTGAATTCAAGCTGATTCATAAGTGTTAGAACACATTTCAAAATTCCTAATGGCACCACTATATAAACATACATACAATTGCCTCTAATACATGTTGACAACAAAAACATGCTTCTATACTGTTGTATACATATATATCAACAATTCAGTATCACAATTCTATACAGCAGTTGGTCTTCCCCAGACCTATTTCACTGAATGGTGAATCTGAAAGGAAGTGCAGTGAAGCTTCTCCTGTCACAGCCTTGAGGAAGGACCTTGAAGTGATGAGGACCTCGTGAAAGGCCAGTGACACTAGCAGGAGAAGTACCTGCATCAGTAAATCATAAGGTTATGTGCAGGTAACATCTCATAGGCGCCAGAAGCACTTTCAAATTTGGAGGGGGGGGGGGGGGGGGCAGTTGTAGCGCAGCCGTAGGGGAGGGGTGTGGGAGGGGGCGCGGTAGCTCAGAGAGTATACTGTACTTGAAAAGGTCAGAATGGCCGCGAGACTACAGGAAGCTAACCCACTTCTTCCATTTGTAACCTGGTAACGTTACAATGCGTGTACTTTTTACCTCCTGTCACTTGCTGTCTTTTTCTTGGCTGCAGGTAGCTATAAGTATCAAGCATTCTCTGGCTCGCTCAAAAATGCCCATGCCCCCCCAGCCTCAAGGTTTGGGGGGTCACATGCCCCCCCCCCCTGCTTCCGTCACCTATGCATCTAGAGCATTATAGAAGCATGTATGCAGAGGTCAGAACAGGTAAAGCATTACACAGCAGCTGTAATGGTAATCAGACCACTAAACACCAGCATACATGCATGCTTTTGTAATTTAATCTTAGAACTTATTTCCAACAGGATACCATACATGCACATGTCCTTATATTGGTAGACAGATCAGATAAGTAACTACCTGCATGTCTGACCATTTGTGTCAACCTTATGTTAGTGGGAACTAGCTATGCATGTATACGTACAACATTACATTACAAGCTCACATGAGAACCTCGTCCGTCGATCCACAATACACTGGAACCCTGTCACTGGTCCCACCCCTTGGAAGTGGACAGTCAGATTACTCCCACTCACAAATACACCTTCATCAATGAGATTAGCTGTGCAATAATTGGAGTCTCGGGGAATCACCACCCTCCTTCTGATAACCAGTCGATTATAGCCAGAGGCTGATGCAACAATCTTCAGTCTGTACACTCCTGGAGTAAGACCAGTAAATGTAGTAGTACCATTCGAACCTACATACAGAAGCATGAAATGTCAAATCCAAAATAAAAACATACTCAGCCATTACTGTGTACATGTGTGTGTGTGTGTGTGTGTGTGTGTATGTGTGTGTGTGTGTGTGTGTGTGTGTGTGTGTGTGTGTGTGCGTGCGTGCGTGTGTCAGTAATATTGCATCAGTGATATGTCTCCTTCCTTCCCTCCCCTACCCCCTCTCTTACTATCGTCTCACAAATCAGACAACATCATCACTCACAGTCTGACATCATAGGTGGACTATTTCTCCTGAGAAGTTCGCACATAAAGCTGGCTCCGGGCACAGTAGCCATAATGTCTACTCTGACTGTGTTCCCCTCAACCGCAGGGCTCCCATTAATGAAGTGCACTTGCAACAAGCGAGGTGCTGTGATGTTAACTTGTGTGTGCAGGGTTGAAAAAATATACTGGTGATAGAAATACACTGGGTGAAACCTGTCTATAATGGTTGCCATGAGACTAGCAATCTTTGGGGCCCAGCAATCTTTGGGGCCCAGCAATCTTTGGGGTCCAGCAATCTTTGGGGCCTTTATAGACAGGAAGTTACTTTATACAGGTCACTGTACAGGATTGTATAGTACAACTGGGACCAGGAGTTGTGGCCATAGTAAAGAGATGGCTCTTTTAATAGTGGCTACAATGGACAAGTTCCACTGCATTAAAACAAAAACAAGCAGGTGATTCCCTCACAGATGTTCTGATGTTGTCAGTGGATGTGTTGTAGTTGTAAGGTGAAGTGGGCAGATGCGTCTTATACAATTAGTATAAACCTCTCATAATCACCATCAGTCTGCAACCAGGGTAACCACTCTGTGGTTAAAACAACCAATTTGTTATTGCAGTGATTATGTTGAAAGGCTTTCATGGAATGCCAGTGCTTAGCTTTCCTTCAGTAACTACAGTCAGGACTGCTAAGTGATTGAGTTTGATTAGAGCAGATGGTCACTGACAGACGGCTGAGTGATGATCACACTGGATGCTCACGCCAAGCTTGCTCGCTCGTTTGCTGAGTGAGGATCATGCTGGATGCTCACGCCAAGCTTGCTCGCTCATTTGCTCAATTGCTGCAGTACTCCAATCTTGTAAAAAAAGAAAAATGCTACTTTAGGAGTACGTATACGACAATTGAATTTGCTATACAAGTGCTAGAACATTTACATAGACCACAGATAAGTATATTCTACCAACCAACTGGTGTCTGATCCGTCACATTCAATAGCACTGGACCAGTCGGTGAAGGGCCAGGTGTACTACTGTCAGGTGCACGAGTGACTCCTAACTGGTCGAGAACACTCTGAGGTATTTCAATTTCACTGGGGTCAGGAGGCCCAAAACATAACCCATTGGAATATTGGTCGCAGTCCAGGTGGGGAGGCCAGGCAACACCAAATTCTCGCAGTCTTGCCTCACACCCATTCCTCACACGCATGCAGAGGCTCCTGCAAGGCCTGACACGGATCTTGGGAAACTGTAGGGAGCAGAATGGAGCGTAGACAGCGCACAGCATGTGCACGATGGCATTGGAACACTGTGTTCGAATGAGAGGCCAGAAATTTTGCAGTTCAGCGTTTGCTTCAGCCTGTGTCTCCTGAAGACGAAAGTTGGGGAATGATGCATTATTGTATCCGACATCCATGCATATGTCCATGGTAATCGGTTCACAACGGAACACATCCTTTTCAGGAGGAATAGGTGTCTGCAAAGAAGGGACTGGGGAGGTAGTTTGACTTGATACCAGCACCAGACCGTAGCAGGCGATGAACACAAGCACTTTCTGCCACATGACAGCTGAGTGTGAGTGTGCTGGAGTTGGTGCAATATTGGGAGAAGCGAGAGTGGATGGGTGGGACCGGGGTGAAGATTCAAATATAGAAGTTATCAAGATAGAAAATTGCATGCTGAGTATAAATGGATGATATACTGCCAGGCTATGAAATCATGTACTAGAGCCCTGTGTGACCTGAGGTGCACTCCTACGTAGTAAAACTGCATGCATGCAAAGGCAATGCACATATGTATTTCACTACATAGAAATCAGCGAAACTCACCAATGATTGACTCTTGCCCGTTGCCCTCCGGCCGGATGTTGGTTACTTCAACAATATTGTGGAGTCAGCACCTGAAGCAGTGCCCCACCCGAAGTTCAAGGTTTAATGGCGAAAGGTCCACACACACATGTATTCCGGCACGCTTGGCGCCGCATTCTTCCCTGCGCACACCTAGCCCCGTACCCAGGCTGTTAACTGGGTACAAGGCTAGCGCACACCCAGCTACACACACTAAATCGGTGCGGCAGAACATAAAATTTTATGTTACGCTGCACCGATTATGTTACGCTGCACCGATTAGTATGTTACGCTGCACCGATTAGTATGTTACGCTGCACCGATTTAGTGTGGCGAAACAGGTAAAGCTAGTAGTATAGCAAAAAAAAACTAATTTAGTAAAAGAACAAAAATTAATAAACTCAGGCACTAAAACTTAGGCACTGGAGGTGCACGTTGTATATTTATGACATGCATATTGCTGGTACTCTTTGCTATAAACTTGAGTTTAAAGCAAAGAATACCAGCTGGCTAATCCATATATATAGGCATACATGTTTGGATACGATAATACATGAGTATTTCTATGCCTGCATGGAATTTGAACATTGATTTTGCCTTTAAAATTGACACTGAAACTTACAGTAGCACACAAGCAAGCATGCAGCAAGCCATGCAGACACTCACCAAATACACACACACCACTATTACAATTGAATTCAAGCTGATTCATAAGTGTTAGAACACATTTCAAAATTCCTAATGGCGGCACCACTATATAAACATACAACAATTGCCTCTAATACATGTTGACAAAAAAAAACATGCTTCTATACTGTTGTATATATATATCAACAATTCAGTATCACAATTCTATACAGCAGTTGGTCTTCCCCAGACCTAGACATTCTTCCCCAGACCTATTTCACTGAATGGTGAATCTGAAAGGAAGTGCTCTAAAGCTTCCCCTGTCACAGCCTTGAGGAAGGACCTTGAAGTGATGAGGACCTCGTGAAAGGCCAGTGACACTAACAGGAGAAGTACCTGCATTAGTAAATCATAAGGTTATGTGCAGGTAACATCGAGACCATTAGAAGCATTGTATGCAGAGGTCAGAACAGGTAAAGCATTACACAGCAGCTGTAATGGTAATCAGACCACTAAACACTATAGCATGCATGCAATGCTTTTGCAATTTAATCTTAGAACTTATTTCCAACAGGATACTGTACGTGCACATGTCCTTATATTGGTAGACAGATCAGATTACCTGTCTGACCATTTGGGTGTACCTTATGTCGGTGGGAACTAGCCATGCATGTATACTATTACATCACAAACTCACATGAGAACCTTGTCCGTCGATCCAAAATACACCGGAATCCTGTCACCAGTCCCACCCCTTGGAAGTGAACCATGAGGTTACTCCCACTTACAACTACACCTTCATCAATGAGATTAGCTGTGCAATAATTGGAGTCTCGGGGAATCACCACCCTCCTTCTGATAACCGGTCGATTATAGCCAGAGGCAGATGCACCAATCTTCAGTCTGTACACTCCCGGAGCAAGACCAGTAAATGTAGTAGTACCATTCGAACCTACGCATGTACAGAAGCAAAAGCCAAAACTCATGCCATTACCATTTACTATTGTCTCACAAAGCAGACACCAGCCACTCACAATCTCCCGTCATTGGTGGACTATTTCTCCTGAGAAGTTCACACTGCAAGCTGGCTCCGGGCACAGTAGCCATAATGTCTACTCTGACTGTGTTCCCCTCAACCGCAGGGCTCCCATTAATGAAGTGCACTTGCAACAAGCGAGGTGCTGTGATGTCAATTTGTGTGTGCAGAATTGAAAAATATAATGGTGATAGAAATACAGAGAAACCTGTCTAAAATGGTTGCCATGCATGGCACCAGCAATCTTTGGGGCCTTTATAGACTGGTGGTCGCTTTATAGCTACAGGTCATTGCAGGATTAGGACCAGGAGTTGTGGCCATAGTAAAGAGATGGCTCTTTTAACAGTGGCTACAATGGATAGGTTCCACTGCATTGAATTTCCTGTACAAGTGCTAGAAAGTTTACAGAGACCACAGATAAGCATATATACCATGCACCAACTGGTGTACCTGGTGTCTCATGTGTCACATTAAGAACACTCTGAGGTATTTCAACTTCACTGGGGTCAGGAGGCCCAAAACATAATGGGTCATTGGAATATTGGTTGCAGTCCAGGTGGGGAGGCCAGGCAAAACCAAAGCTTTGCAGTCTTGCCTCACACCCATTCCTCACGTGCATGCAGAGGTTCCTGCAAGGCCTTAGACGGACGTTGGGAAACTGTAGGGAGCAGGATGGAGCATAGACAGCACACAGCATGTGCACAATGGCATTCGAACACTGTGCTCGAATGAGAGGCCAGAAATTTCGCAGTTCAGTGGTTGCTTCAGCCTGTGTCTCCTGAAGACGAAAGTTAGGGAATGATGCATTATCATATCCGAGATCCATGCATATGTCTATGGTAATCGGTTCACAACGGAGCACATCCTTTTCAGGAGGAATAGGCGTCTGCAAAGAGGGGACTGGGGAGGTAGTTTGGCTCGAGACCAGCACCAGACTGTAGCAGGCAATAAACACAAGCACTTTCTGCCACATGACAGCTGAGTGTGCTGGAGTTGATGAAATTTGGGGGAAGGGGGACTCATAAAATAAGAAAGGTTGTATGCCACAATATATCACCCGTAGTATTGATGTCTGAGTTTCCAAACAATGTAAATTTTCTTCTGCGCAGACCATTTCTCCACAATATCACTGCAAAAATTACTAATTGATCGTGAGTGCATGGTTACTGCAGTTTCAGGGTTCATTGAACAGGTGGGTAATATAATCAAATGAATTCCAAAACACAATTATCATCAAATAACCACTCGCAATTCCATCTAGCTTCAAAGAGCTAGCAAAGACACTTGTCTGCCAGCCAAGGAATACCAGTTCATATGCATCCATCTGCTGGGTATTATTATCTATAGTTTTGAACTGGATCACAGCCAGCAGATGGATGCATGTGAACTGGTATATGTTGGCTAGCATCAGGCAAGATATATCATGCAGATATACCCTAAACCAAGGTGGAATTGTGTGCATGGGGTTGATAGATGATAATTGTGTTTGGAATTTTTACTACCGGCCTGTTCAATGACCCCTGAAAGGCTGAAACTGCGGTAACCATGCACTTGTGTATGGTCATCATTTAACAAAGTAGTTTTTGCAGTGATATATATTTCATTGTATTTACATGTACATCAAATTGGGTACAGCAGTTCCTTATAGGGTATATTTACTTTCACTGCTTTGCTAAACATATCTGTCTCAATCAAAAATACACGCGATTTTTCGTCACTTTTCATTAATTTTCTGCAATTTGTTGAATTGTTATTATTTTGTGATGCTGCTCACAGTTACTTCAATATTCAACAACGGTACAACTAGTTCTATATACTAGATTAGTTGTCGAACGGGTTATTACAGTTTTTTTTGATCAAAAACTTTGCTCCAACTTCCGTGCGGAATTGCAACTATTTATGGACACAAAATGCCATTTTTTAAAAAAAAACCATTACATTTTTCACAGCGAGTTTCTATCTGATCGGGCTTACATGTCGCTAGCGGAAAAGTAGTGGCCGCAATATTGCGCTAAAATGACAGAAAATTTCGGCCAGGCAGTTACTTTTCGAAGGCTGTACCGCGCGCTTGCTGTGTTCACTCATAGATTGTAAACCTACGTTATGGAGGTTTACATTCTATGGTTCACTCGATCTCATTGATATGGGTACCGTTCGTTTCATGCTCTTTTCAAAAATACAGGTTGTTGCTGTGATAAATAAATTTTAATTTTCACATCGACATCGCTAACAGTAGTCTTAGCTCTGTGTGACCCGAAGTGCGATCGTAGTAAACTGCATGCAAAGGTAAGTCACATATTTGACCAGAATCAGCAAAAACTCACCAATGATCGACTCTTTCCCGTGGTTCTCTGCGTTCTCTGCGGATGTTGGTTGCACAATAAGCACGTGAAGGCATCATTCGGCTCTTTGGTAGTGAAGCATATCAGCGGTAGCGCAACCCAAAGTTCAAGGTTTAAAAACCTACAGTATATTGTAGATACAGTATTCCTGTTGTCAAATTAAAATCTATCTATCAATCTATCTATCTAAAAATATGGTGAGCGCAGTTTTCAACTACCTTCCACGCCATGCATTCCAACGACATGCATTGTTCCGCTGCACCAAATCGGTAGTCCTAACTCTGTTTTGGGTCTGTATAGTGCAGCGGTAATGCCCACTGAAAAAAATTCAGTTGGTAAAGATTAAAAAATCAACAAAAAGTTACAATAGGCTAACGCGTGCTACGCGCGCGCACACTGCGCTATCGTAAGTCGCTATCCCAACCCCCCACTATATTCGAGCACTGCATGCGCACAAGTGTAAATTTATAAGAATACCAGCTAATCTGTAACACAGTATGACAAACTTGGTGCGTTTATATACATGAGTATTTACTATACTGCCTGGAAATTGAATTATTTACAGTAGCACACAAGCAAGCCAGATGCTCACCAATACATGTACACACCATTACAATTGATTCACTAGTGTTACAACACATTTCAAAATTCCCAATGGCACCACTAGACCTATACAATAAGTGCCTAATTGTCTCTAATACAAGTATGACAAAAAACATACTTCTATACTATTGTTATCAGCAATTCAATTAGACCAGTCCTATTTCACTGAATGGTGAACTTGAAAGGAAGTGCTCTAAAGTTTCCCCTGTCACAGCCTTGAGGAAGGACCTTGAAGTGATGACGACCTTGTGAAAGGCCAGTGACACTAACAGGAGAAGTACCTGCATTAGTAAATCATAAGGTTATGTGCAGGTAACAGTCACTGGAGAGTATAGAGATTGTAGCTTAGTATACTTAGTATTCACTTTTGGAGGGCAACAGAGTTAGATCTATGTACAGTGCAGCTGTGTGAAAAATGCGGGCAAAGAAGTGTTATATCAATTCCTACAAAGAGTGACAAATATGAGATACAAGAAGCTTCTATCTAGGAGAAAGTTCAGCTGTACTGCTAGTTCTCAATCATGCAGTTGCTCTCCAGAAGTTGTTGGCCCCACCCATTTGTGCTATGGAACCAAGACACTTGTGTACATATAATGATTGCATGTACCTGACTGAGAACCGTGCATGTGCAGCAAAGGTGATGCAGTAATGTAAACTGTTAACTTTCATAAGGTTGTAGCTAACAGTGACTAAGAAAATGCAGTATGAATATGATCTAGAGGATTAGAAGCACATGTATACAGAGGGTCAGAACTGGTAAAGGCAGACTGTAACAGTAATCAAGACAATTAAACACTTGCATTGCTGCAGCTATGTATACAAGGTTGACTTATTTTCTTGTTTTCTGGAATGCTACACAGGTAGCTTTATGTATTTCGTATCACCCTTCTGCAATTTCTTGTTATATTCCGGCTTCAGTCAGGATGAAATACATACTATTTGTATCCTTAAATAAGTAAACTAATCTATGTCTGTCTGACCATTTGTGTCAACCTTATGTTAGTGGGAACTAGCTATGCATGTATACATGCAACACTACATCACAAGCTCACATGAGAACCTCATCCGTCGATCCACAATGCACTGGAACCCTGTCACTGGTCCCACCCCTTGGAAGTGGACAGTCAGATTACTCCCACTCACAAATACACCTTCATCAATGAGGTTAGCTGTGCAATAATTGGAGTCTCGGGGAATCACCACCCTCCTTCTGATAACCGGTCGGTTATAGCCAGAGGCTGATGCAACAATCCTCAGTCTGTACACTCCCGGAGCGAGACCAGTAAATGTAGTAGTACCATTCGAACCTACGTACAGAAGCGTGAAATGTCAAATCCAAAATAAAAACATACTCAGCCATTACCGTGTGCATGTATGTGTGTGTGTGTGTGTGTGTCAGTAATATTGCATCAGTGGTATGTCTCCTTCCTTCCCTCCCCTACCCCCTCTCTTACTATCGTCTCACAAATCAGACAACATCACCACTCACAGTCTGACATCACAGGTGGACTATTTCTCCTGAGAAGTTCGCACATAAAGCTGGCTCCGGGCACAGTAGCCATAATGTCTACTCTGACCGTGTTCCCCTCAACCACAGGGCTCCCATTAATGAAGTGCACTTGCAACAAGCGAGGTGCTGTGATGTTAACTTGTGTGTGCAGGGTTGAAAAATATACTGGTGATAGAAATACACTGTCTATAATGGTTGCCATGAGACTAGCAATCTTTGGGGACCAGCAATCTTTGGGGTCCAGCAATCTTTGGGGCCCAGCAATCTTTGGGGCCCAGCAATCTTTGGGGCCCAGCAATCTTTGGGGCCCAGCAATCTTTGGGGCCCAGCAATCTTTGGGGCCTTTATAGACAGGAAGTTACTTTATACAGGTCACTGTACAAGATTGTATAGTACAACTGGGACCAGGAGTTGTGGCCATAGTAAAGAGATGGCTCTTTTAATAGTGGCTACAATGGACAGGTTCCACTGCATTAAAAAAACATCCACACTGCACAAGCAAATTGGTCAAAGCTATACATCAGACAAACTTCAGCAGCCTGTGTGTGCTCAATGACCTGTGGAGAGTCTGAGCCTAAGTTCTGTATACAAAATCCTGTAACCACACAAGGTAGCTAACATGGTGGTTTCAACCATACTTCGTTTTGACGGACTGTACAGTGGATGCTGGCCTATGTCGTCTTACAACTACATAAACATAGTCACCTGTTCCATCAAGGCTACAAAAAGCCTCATTCACTGCAACTTTATGATGCAGTTGTAGTGACAGATGCATGCTGAGTGATAAGAAGTGAGAGTCCTTCAGGTTACTTATGCAATTAGTCTCTAATACCAAGATAAACCATCATAACCACCTGTTCAGCTTGTCTGCAACCAGGGTAACCAATGTGTAGTTAAAACAACCAAGATGTTTGTGCATGCATGAACAATCAATGAACCTGAACAAAGGCAGGCCTAGGTGTTATGCAATGTCACGCAGGATGCATTTCACCCAATACTTGGCCTCATCAGTTGTGCTGGGATGACCAGGAGAGGGGAACTGCAGAAAATGCAGTCAGATCACTGACTGGCCTTATCTACACAGTAGATAGAAGCACCTCAAAGGTCGCATCACTTTGTGCAGCTGTCCTCCAAAAATATTACTTGTTGATGCACATGTGCATGCGGTCATCCCAGCGCAGCTGATGAGGCCTGGTATTGACTGAAATGCATCCTGCGCAGCGGGTGACTTTACATAACATCTAGGCAATTGTTCAATACACACATGCAGTTGTGTCAAGGTGTATTAACTCTATATTTGACAGAGCACTCTGTTTACATCAAAATGTCTATGTCAATGATAAAGTGTACTCCCTAGTAGTGCACTGGTTTGCAATTTCTGACCAGGATAGATATTAATATACTAATGATTCAAAGAATATCATGTTGGCTGTAACTTGAGTGAGCATGCAGCAACATACTTACCTGATATTCACTTCACCTTTACAGGTCCAGGTGTTTCTGTGAGTCTATAGTACAGTGTAAACTACCTCGGCGTATTTATAATAACAAATCAGGTGAAAATATAACACTTATACTGATAAGAATCACTGGCCACCATGCTAAACAGATACATTCACATGCAATTATCTTCAAGCATGCCCATATGAGTGACACCGTGTCAAAGACAGTTTCAGATCCCAGACATCACACAACTTAGCTCGTCTCATTGAAACACTGGCAGACAAACAGAGACCAGATGGGTAGACTGACAGACAGACACATGTATGCACTACAAGCTCTACTCTCATCATAGAACAACAACATAAGACTTACGAGTACATTCCATTTCAGGAGTGTCCTCAGCAGCTCTGTAGTACCCCTCAAAGCAAGGGCACATAAATGCCCCACTCTGTGTGCTGTTACTGTTGGCAGGACAGAGGAGGCAGGTGCCACCTGTTCCATATGTCCCAGCATCACAGGCTGCAGAGGGAGGGAAGAGAGATGTAGGAAAATCAGCTGAGTCGTATAGTTGTGTTGGTCACTTGGAGTGCTTGCAAGTTGCGGGGGGCAGAGGGAGGCTCTGGATTGTGGAAGTTGTAAAAGAAGAACACTGCAGCACAGGATGGGATCTGCTTTCTCTCTCACTTTCACAGTCTCCAAAATATGACACTGATGTTACAGCCGGATTTCAAACCGTTCAGTCCACAGGCTGTTTGTTCAGCAAGCTTGTACAGCTTTCATGCCATTTGGGCTGCTTGTAAACCATTCAGCCAGCTTCTAAGTCGTTTGGCCAGCTTTCAAAGCGTTCAGCCTGGTTTCTAAACGAGACCACTTTGCTTTGTATAATGGAAAGCGGGCCAACCAGTTTAAAAACTGAATGACCAGTTTATAGACCGGTGGCCCGTTTGCAAACTAGTCAAGTTTGCAAACGGTTCGCAACACTAATAGCAAAAAGGTAACACAAACCGTTCATTTTTTCATAAGAATCTCCGACACATATCACACGGCTGCTGTAGCTCAGTACAGGAATACATTCCAAACCCCAACACCAACACCAGCTCTGAACCCCACCTAGTAAGCCCTAGCCCATATATAGACTGCAGAACATCAAGTATGTACTACAATCTCACAATATTTGGGAGCAGCAGCACAAGACTCACTGGTACATTCCATTTCTGGAGGTTCCCCGGCTGCTCTGTAGTACCCCTCAAAGCAAGGACACTCTGACAATCCACTCTGTGTACTGTTACTGTTGGCAGGACAGGGGAGGCAGGTGTCATTTGTGGCTAGGTACATCCCAGGGTCACAACCTTTGGAGGGGAGGGGAAGAGAGATGTAAACAAGTCAGAGAGAAAGGCAGACAGACAGACTGACAACATACCCACACAAGAGCGATTATTAGAGCTTGACTGAAATCTTGAGCCACACACACACCCGGTGCCGATATTCAAACTCCAAACTCCATTCTGTGAGCACACGAATCTTGGCCCTGTTCCACTTACTGGACTTGCATTTTCCACACACTGTGCAACCACCTGAACTGGTGGTGCAGTACCGCCAATGATAGGTGCTATTGTCTCAGGACGAGTTATCAAATCAGATGTCACTGCAGGACACACATAGTAAAATACCAGCACTCGGTGAATGACTAGGCACGAAGTCTCATCCTGAATACCCAGGTAGAAACCGGTTGCTTCTGAGTCTGTGACAAAGTTTATATTTACTGAACCATTTTCTCTGACACTGCCACTGCCATCTCTGGGGACTATCCGACCAACACGCTCGTAGTTACTGAGGTTTCTAGCTACTGTTGTGTTGATGGTTGAAGTCTCATATTTTTGGATAGCAAATGACCGACGACAGTTGTTTAGTATATCGCAAGAGTTCATTATAAAATCCACCTGCACAGTAACTTGTTGCAGTGCAGTTCCATTAACCATCCTACTGATGTGCTGAGTGATTATCCAGTTGTCTTGAATGCCGGCTGGAAACCCACACACTGCGAGAGTCACCCTGCAGGAGCTACTGCTAGCCTGCAACCACTGTAAAGGAGAGAATAACCACTTTGCTGGCTTTGTGCTTGCTTTTCTTTTCTAGGATGATCACTCTCATAAATACATTTGTGACTGGGGTCGCAATTTATTACAACCTACATTTTGTGTACCCCTGTGTGACTGTATGGCTAAGATGGCAAAAATTTCACTGTGACTTTGTACACTACAATAAGTCACATCCACTTCCTCAGTATACAATGTCACTGAGCCTGTTTCCAAACATTATGTTTTTGTTCTAATGCAGCCAACTTACATCGGTGTTGAGGTGGTTCGGATTATTGTTATCATTGTCCACTGTTTGCCAGACTGCTCCCGTGTTTGGAGGCAACAATGTCCGATAGTGGCGTGAGTCCATCAGAGGCTTGACCTCAGGAGGATAATCCAGGATGTTCACTCCAAAACTAGGAAGAGTCTCTGTGCAGAATGACTCTTCATCTCCAGGAGCCTGGGCACAACTCCACCCAGACAACAAACTCAACACAATTGCTACAGCAAGGCACCTCATAACTAACATGTTCTTCTTCTGGACAGTTTCCCGCTGGAAAAACAAACAAAAAAAAAAAAATTGCAAAGTGAACTATTATTTGCTAGTACAAGATATAAACATGTACCCGAAGAACGAGCCTGAGATTACATGGGGAGGACGCAAAATAATAAACTCTCCAACATTCGGATCCAACGCCCAGAACCAGACAAAGACACCTGGATAAAGGACTAAACAGTAAACTCACCTCGCTACGGCCGGATATTCGCACACACGCAGGATAGATTTAGGCAGCTTCACAAATATTCATAACACGTCACTGAACTATGTACTATGACCTCGATCATCAATAATCAAGCCTTTCAAGGTCCTAAACTGATTCTGTCAGCATCTTGGGGTGCGGTTAGACTTGTATTGTGAACAGGAACAAAATACACACACTAAACTCAAAATTACTCAACCATATGCACTCACTCACTATAAGTCACATTTATTGTTGTAAATTTGTTAATATAGCTAGCTACTAGCAGTTCGCAACAATGAACATTCTGACAAAATGGTAAATAAAAATGCAAGCAATTTTTGCTGCTATCACATGTTGTCTTCTTTTACTTCAGTATCTCTGGCATGTGCTTCCAACTCAGTAGCACCATCAGGGTCCTCTCTGGCACGTGCTTCCAACTCAGTATCACTGTCACGGTCCTCTCTGGCACGTGCTTCCAACTCAGTATCACCATCAGGGTCCTCTCTGGAACGCGCTTCCAACTCAGTGAAGGTACACACATCCAAGTAACCAGCCAAACTGGCCAGGTTCTGTGACATCATACTGATCAGCTCTGAGAATGTTGGTCTTTCATTCGGATCCATGTACCAGCACTTAGACACGATGAGATTACTGTAGCAATAGGCAGTAAAGGAAACTCAAATGTACCATTTTGTCAGACGTGTGTGTGTCACTGTGTGTGTGTGTGTGTGTGTGTATGTGTGTGTGTGTGTGTGTGTGTGTGTGTGTGTGTGTGTGTGTGTGTGTGTGTGTGTGATGCATCTTTCTTACATTTCCTCAGAGCATGCAGCATTATTTGGTTTGTTCAATCTGTGCCTGTTCTCCAGAAGTCTGGGGAGGGTGACTGGGTCCACACCCAACGTGACTCAAGACCATGGACTAGTACGACCTACATTACATATGTGGAGAATAGATTGTGGCAATATAGTGCTGTTGTGTGGTGAGTGAGTCAGTGTCCGAAATTTCACAGATAAACTTCCATGAATTGCTGACGAAAGAGGTCTCCCATGAAAGAAACAGGCAGGCTGCACAGTGTTTATAATGAACTCTCAATATTATGCAACACGTGGGCTCTCTAGGTAGGGATGGTATGGAAAAGTAATATATACAATACTTAAACAACCCAAACACAAAATTAATGCGTTATAAGCTCATGTAAGCGCACAGCATTCATCATTGAGTGATTGTGGGGGCAAGCCTGTCAGTGAGCAAGTGCACGCACTTGCCTTCTCACTGAACCAACCTTGAACAATTACATAGGCGTAGGAACCGGGGGGGGGGGGGGGGGGGGGGGGGGGCAAGTCTGTGCCACACCCACTCCATAATGTCCTGTATTACAAATTAATTTTATTCAAAACTGTGCCCCCCCAATCAAAAAGTCTTTCCTACGCCTATGTAATTGATGTATGTAGAGACATGAATTATAAAACATTTCAGTGCATGCAGAGTAAAGTTAGCCTATGGTTGGACTTCAAAGTCAGCTGGGAATAAAAGTAGCTTTGACTGAAGTGATGGATCCAACATGAAGTCTGAAGGGTACAAGATTACTATCCAATAGATACAGGCTGCTTTCTCTTCTGTAAATACACAACTGCAAATACAATACAGCACAGAACAAGTACTGCAGTAGCAGCCACTCCCCCAGTCACTCCCCCAGTCACTCCCCCAGCAATGTCACCAGAAGAAACTCCTTGGCCTTGGTCTGAGAAATTGATTGAAAATGTCAGGTAAGAATGTGTTGTACATGACTTTAGATGTCATACATAATCTCCATGGGCAGAATTAAGAGTGCATAAGAACAGGCGGCTAGAGTAAGAGCGTGCAACTCCGTAAAATACCGGTCGGAATTTACCGCCAGTACTAAAAATAGTAACACATACTGTGCACGCTGCGTTGACATAAGCCATTGTTGCTAAGCACATGACCGGGTGTTCTATTTTTAGTACAGTTCAATAATGTTGACTGGACTACGGGCTTCTATTGGAGTTACACACTCTTACTCTAGCCGCCCGTTCTTATCCGCTCTTGGCAGAATGTATTATAATAGGTTTATTAGGGACTTGCATTTCTGATTATTTATGAAGCAGTATGCAATTCACTATCCTTTTTGGCTATCTACAATCATTGTCAACAGTGCACCTTTCTTAATGAGTGGAAGCAGTAACTGCAGGTTCTATCCCACTTGCAATGGCACAAAAAGTAATATGATTTGTAGTTCTTCTCCATTGAAACAACCTTCAAACATTTTAAATCTGCAAAACTCTCCTTCACACAAAACTCACCTCCCTCCAGAGTTGTGATATTTACACTGACAGTCCTCCCACTGGTATCAGAGTCCTGGGCAGACACTCCGTTCTCACTACTCACAAACACCACATACTGTGTGAATGGTCTGAGACCTGAGATCTGACCCTCAGTCATGTTGACTCTACCATATATGGTCGCAGGCTCTGAGGAGGTTGCTATCTGGTAGGAGAGCTGGTACTCCAGGTCATCTCTCCCTCCATTGCTCACTGGAGGGTCCCAGCTGAGTTGGACAGTTGTGGTGGTCACTTGGAGCACTTGCAAGTTGCGGGGGGCAGAAGGGGGTTCTGGGTTTATGTGTAAAAAATATGAAGTTAAAGAACAGGATAGCATGTATGCAGTGCAATAACACAAACAATTTTGTGGAGTTTCACAGATCTGCTGAGTATAGAGTTATTGCCTCCAACTCCAATGATACCAACACCTAATCCAACATACATGGGCATGTAAGAGACTAATTGTAAGACATGTACTAACTGTAAGACATGTACCATACACATGTCTATCCCTACTGCAGGTTTTGCTCACACTATATAACAACTTACGAGTACATTCCATTTCTGGAGGGTCCCCGACAGCTCTGTAGTATCCCTCAAAGCAGGGACACACAGACAACCCTCGCTGTGTAGTGTTACTGTTGGCAGGACAGGGGAGGCAGGTATCATTTGTGGCTAGGTACATTCCAGGGTCACAACCTTTGGAGGAAGAAAGGAGAGATATAAAACAGTGGGTACACTGGCAAGCAGACGGACGGACAGACAGACAGACAACATACCCTCACAAGAGCGACCATCTGAGGATGGCTTAAACCCAGGGTTACACACACAACCAGCACCTGACCAAACTCCTTTCTGTGAGCATGTGAGTCTTGGCTGAACTCCACTTTCTGGACTTGCATTTTCAACACACTGTCCAACCACCTGAACTGGTGCAGTGCCACCAATGATAGGTGCTATTGTCTCAGGACGAGTTATCAAATCAGAGGTCACTGCAGGACACACATAGTAAAATACCAGCACTCGATGAATGACTACACACGAAGTCTCATCCTGAATACCCAGGTAGAAACCAGTTGTTTCCAAGCCAGTAGCAAAGTTTATATTTACTGAGCCATTTTCTATGACACTACCACTGCCATCTCTGGGGACTATTTTACCAACATGCTCGTAGTTACTGAGGTTTCTAGCTGCTGTTGTGTTGATGGTTGAAGTCTTGTATTTGTGGATGGCAAATGACCGACGACAGTTGTTTTCTATATCGCAAGTGTTCATTAAAAAATCCACCTGCACAGTAACTTGTTGCAGTGCAGTTCCATTAACCATCCTACTGATGTGTTGAGTGATTATCCAGTTGTCTTGAGTGCCAGCTCTAAACCCACACACTGTGACAGTCACCCTGCAGTTACTACTGCTAGCCTGGTTCCACTGTAAAGGAGAAAATAATCATATTGTACAACTAGAAGTACATGAGATCCAAAGAGGATTTTGTGATCCCATACACACCAGGGCTTAAAACTTTCCATAATTACTACTAACCCTCTCAGCGAGATTCAAGGACATGCCCCCAGACCCCCCTAGCTGCTGCTGCTGTGTGCTTACGCATACAACACCCCCCAACCTGAAGTATCTTCTTATGCCACTGATTTCACTTGAACAGTTATAAATTTATAGCCAAGTTTGCTGTTTGGAATATGACTCCACCGTGTTTAATGACGCAGAGAAGGAGACAGAAACTTAAAGTGAGCCAGCTGAACAGTGTTTCACTATTTTACAGACTCTATATGAGTAAAAAAAACTTCCTTTGCGTAACTTGTAAAACATTTACTACTTGTTTTTAACTTACACTGGTTCTAATGTTGCTCGGATTATTATTATCATTGTCCACTGTTTGCCAGACTGCACCCGTGTTTGGAGGCAGCAGTTGCCGATAGTGGTGTGAGTCCATCAGTGGCTTGACCTCAGGAGGATAGTCCAGAATGTTCACTCCAACACTAGGAAGAAGTTCTGTGCAGAATGACTGTGCATCTCCAGGAGCCTGGGCACGACTCCACCCAGACAAACCAAGCAAAGTAGCAACAAGCAGCCACAACTGTCCCATCTTGTTCAGTAAAATGCCCCGTCTCATCCTGCGGCGAGATCGGGTCCGTCACGGTTCTTCAGTGCGGAGTACGCCGTCACGTTGGGGTAGAGGTTAACCCCTGAGGTTAACCGAGGTTAACGAGGATCCGGGCCATGCTGCGCGATCGGGTCGTTCTTCTAGCCTCCTTCCCAGGCTATCGTTCTTCAGTACGTTGGGTCAGATTTATAGCCTCGTTCCCAGGCCCGCGCCCAGCTTCCCGTCGCTTGCAGTACGGTTAAGGTGGCGGGATAGTCCCGGTGGGCGTGGTTTATGAAATATATCAACATAAAATTTCTCGTACAGAATTCATCCCAGTACAACAAAACCTGCTGAATATGAAACAGGGAGGGTAGTGAATGTGTACAGAAAAAACCGTTGAAATAGCTCACTTTGTAGCCACAGTAAGCACACGAGTGTCCCCGCAAACTATTAACCAAAAATCTACAGTACGAAGTTCGCTAGCGACTTGATCTCGCTGTTGGAGATGCGCATTAATAAACTCTAGGGCGGCTCGAAACGTTTTTGCCACTACGGTAAATGGTACTCGAAATAGAAAGTTTTGAATGAGAAAAACTTACCGTCTTACCAAATTTCCTTGAAACAACGGGACGTAACGTTGAAACCGAAGGCGATATCGCAAAAACTGCTTCGAGTCGCCCTTCGCACGGTATTTTTGCGTACTTTCACTGTCTTCGCTAGTTGTAAATCAGTCTCCACGACTTTATTTTTGGTTACAAAAAAGTTCGATAACTAGCACTGTAACGGCTGAGTTCAAAGTTCAAAGTGAATAGCACATGCGCATATATACGTTCAATTAGGAATTACGGTATCTTAATTTATTGCTACGCGCGCGCCGCACGCACAGACCGGTACCCCGCCACCTTAAGCGGGAGAGGGCCTGGTACATTTCCTCACGTGAGTGACGTCACGGACAGGGCAAATTATGCAAACGTGGGCGTCATGTAAACCACAAAAAACTTCGCTCGCACGCACGCACTGGAGCGCGACTATTCCGAGTCGAACGATAGCAGCGCACGAAGGCGCTTTTATGTCGCTATTCACGAGACAGTCGGGAGGACAGAGAGTTTTACCAAGCCAAAACAGTGAAGACACACACCAACAATCAGTGAGCAATTTAGTCGTGTTCGCCCACGTTCAATTAAAGTCTTTCTACCGCCTTTCTACCCGTGACGTCACTTACGTGAGGAAATGTACCTGGCCCTCTCCCGCTTAACCGTACTGCAAGCGACGGGAAGCTGGGCACGGGCCTGGGAACGAGGCTATCAGATTTACGTGTTAGATGCATGCATAGTCTCGTTCCCAGTCTCTCAGCCCCCAGCTTTCATCCGGCTTGCCTTGCAGCCTGTATAAAACGCGCGCGAAGAGTAAGCGATGAAAGCTGGTTCTCATGCAGACATACTCGTATCCAGCTGCATTTTGCCTAGATACAAGGATAAGGCCGTACCCTTTCTGATGGCACATACTGAGTGGCTGCCAGGTGTGTGACTGAGGCATTCGGTACCACTTGTGCAGTACATATATAGAGGATTGTGAGGGCTGCATGGTGGTTGTTCAGTTAAATCAAGTCATCGTACCTCAGCAGCAGAGCACGGGCAGCCCAAGCCAGGTGTCCTGGGTTTGAATTTACAGGCTTTTCAATCACTTTCTTTATTTCGCATCAGAACATCTAAACCATCTTATACACACTGCTTTTTTTAAACAATCACAGTAAAATTTACACCATCACTGTCACATTTTATCTTCTTTTACTTCGATATAACCGTCAGGGTCCTCTCTGGCACATGCTTCCAACTCAGTATCACCATCATGGTCCTCTCTGGCACGTGCTTCCAACTCAGTGAAGGTACACACATCCAAGTAACCAGCCAAACTGGCCAGGTTCTGTGACATCAAAGTGATCAGCTCTGAGAATGTCGGCCTCTTGTTTGGATCCATGTACCAGCACTTGAACATGATGAGGTAGCTGTGGAGTATGCAGAAGGAAAGCATTGATACGATAGCTAAGAGGGCTTCAACTGAACTGAAATGAATCTAATAGTAACTGCAAATCATCACACACAGCAAAACTATCAGGATACCACTGCGAATGCAAAGAGAGTGAAATGTGTGTGTGTGTGTGTGTGTGTGTGTGTGTGTGTGTGTGTGTGTGTGTGTGTGTGTGTGTGTGTGTGTGTGTGTGTGTGTGTGTCTTACATGTCCTCAGAGCATGCAGCATTAATTGGTTTGTTTAGTCTGTTCCCACCCTCAAGAAAACTGGGGAGGGTGACTGGGTCCACTCCAGGATAGGGAATCTTGCCTCCGGTGAAGAGCTCCCAGCATGTCACACCATACGACCACTACACAGATCAGACCACAGGAGCATGCATAACAAACTGATAAAAAGACAACATTTCACAACTCAGCATGCATCCTCTCCCCAGGACTACATCTGATTACAATAATAGCAGAGCCGTACATGACAGAGCAAGCTGTTTACATGCATGTGTACTTGCCTTCATGTGCCATGTGCATTGCTACATATTTTATATATGTGTATTTTACATGTGACAGGAATGGACATAGTTGGGTGGTCAGTTGAATCATGCTATACGGGGCTCATTCAGGCTTGTCCCAAGTAACAGCTCTCACAACGACTTTCACAATCAACGCACGGCAAACAATTTCTGTGACTGTATCTGTGTTCCTGCAGAGCGCAGACTTACCACATCTGACTTCTCTGAGAAAACTCCTTCGGTCAGAGCTTCTGCAGAAAGCCACTTCACTGGTAGTTTAACAGCTCGATCCTTGTCCTGCCTGAAATAGGTTTCAGAGTACATACTTTCAGAGAGTCCAAAGTCTGCTACCTTGATGATAAAGTTGATATCAATCCTGTGGAAAATTGGAGTCATGTGAATTACAACTTGTTCCTTACATTCCTGAGTAAGATTCTCTCTAGCCACTGACTCACATGCAGTTCCGAGCTGCAAGGTCTCGGTGTACAATTCCTTTTCCAGCAAGATACTCCATTCCTTTAGCAATCTGAATACACATGTCTGTTAGTCGTTTACGGGCCACAGTAGCCTGGTAAGAAAGACATAGTTTAATTGATTGCAGCACAAGATGCAAAATAAAAGATTGATTGTGAAGAAAGACATAAGTAAATCAGTTAATACAAGATATTCATTGGTGTCATGGTGTACCACCCTGTGAATGAATAGCCTCGTTCCCGGGCTCCTCCGTTCCGGAATGCGATATTGAAGTTGTACATGCGGAGGGAGCCTGGTATTTTTTCTCACGTGAGAACCCTCAAAGGTAGAAAGGCAGTAGAAAGACCTTAATTGCGTGTGGGCGTACCCAAGACTCAGAACAGGAAAAAGAGCGAAGGTAGCGGCCAACTTACTACATGTACCTAGTTATCAGGGGTTGAATATCATACACACTGAGCATTGAACACATAGTTGGTTGAACAACATGCAAAACGTTGCCTTTCTGTTTTAGTCCCATTTCGATTACATCATGCTTACGTAGAAAAGATACCAGGCTCTCCACGCATGTACAATTCGTGTTCTGGGAGAGCCTGGGAACGAGGTTAGTAAATGAAAGTCACCGCTGTGCTAGCCTCAAACCCAGGCTTTCCATTCCAGGTTTTGTCTCGCAGCGTTGGAGAAAAATTGGAATTTTTCTCCAAAGCTGTGAGGCAAAATCTGGAATGGGTTCAAGGCTGAAAAAGTGCTATTAAACCTTAAAAGGAGTCTTCACATTGATTTGGTCCTCCTTTGTAGGTCATCATTAACAAACACTTGCCAGTTCATGATCATCACTGTCAATGGGCACCACAAGGTTCATCTTCTCTTTCTTGATGTATGCAAGCAGACTTCCATTAGCCATGAAGGGCATCACGATATAGGGGGCAGGGCCAGCATCTACACACACTCCAATGATACCGAGGACATGAGGGTGTTCAAAGCCATACATTTTCAGACTCTCTTTCATCATATCTGCAACTCGGTTCTCATCAAAGAAACCTAGAGTGAGGGAATTCTTCTGTGTAAAATTCAGCTCTATCTAATCTTAGATTTATACACACATTTATGAACATTACTGTATCATGCTGCAATACTGTGTGGAGATATAAACTGTGTAGGTATTCTACATAACCCTGGAAACTAATGAAAATGCCCCCCTCAATAAAATCCTGGCAGCAATAAAATTTTACCACCACAGTTTTACTTCAAAGTGGTCATCAGAGATCATAAAAATTAATTTTTTGAATCGCTAGGGCCATGCCCCACACACCCTTAGTGATCTGTGTTTCAAAGCAGCACAGCCTGGCCTGATGGGTCACGGTTCCTCCCCATCCCCCCTCCCAACTTAATTTTTTGCAAAACTTAATCCTGTATGAAACCTGTAAACTATGTAGGGATGCACAAAAGATCAGAAGTGAACTATAATGCTACAGTTGCCCTCTATACACTGCAAAAAAATACTTAGTTAAAATGACCACAAGTGCATGGTTACTACAGTTTCAGGGTTCATTGAACATGTGGGTAGTATGATTAAAGGAATTCTATAACACAATTAACTTCCATCAACTCCCTCACAATTCCGGATCCATCAAGCTTCAAAGAGCTACATAGACGCTTGTCAGCAAGCCAACCTATATCAGTTCATAGGCATCCGTCTGCTGGCGATTTTCCAGTTCAGAACCGGATATATTGCCTAGCAGACAAGTGTCTCTGCTAGCTCTTTGAAGCTTGATGGATTGTGAGGGGGTTGATGGATTGTGAGGGGGTTGATGGATGTTAATTGTGTTTTTGATTTCTTTACTCACCTGTTCAATGAACCCTGAAACTGCAGTAACCTTCACTCGTGGTCATTTTAACTAAGTAGTTTTTGGAGTGTAAAAGAAACAATAAGCTACATAGACAGGGTGTTCTATTTTTAGTATGAGTCAATTATTTTGCCTGGACTAGGGGCCTCTAGTGGAGTTACACACTCTTCCTCTAGCCACTGGTTCATATGTGCTCTTGATATGTATTATGTGCATGTACATTGTGCTTTCCTAACCTTTCAGAGTCTTTACCGCCACAATTTCAGGAATTGATTGGCCAAGTTTCACCAAGTGAGCTTTGTAAACAATCCCAAATTCACCTACATAATACACAGTATAGGAAAGGTAAGCTGCGTGTGGTACTAAAATGTAGATCATGGGAGCATCTCAGGGTGTGGCTTAGAGTAAGAATCCTAAGTAAAGTATGCAGTATGGAGAGTCGCCTTTTCACTTACATGCTCCGTCTTTTCACTTGTCTTCCAGCACATAAAAACATGGTTGCATTATTCATTAATTACTCACTTTTTTACATTTATTACTCTGGTCAGTTGTATGCCTATACTTCTCCGGAAAGAAGAGCTGATACTTGAGCATAGTATTCATCTGCCCCACACTGTAAAATTATTACAACCACAGCATTCTTTGAACTAGCATAGTCACGAGCTGTAGTGCAATAATTATTACAGAATTTTTATTTTGCATGTTGTTATATTTAATTATGGTTGCACAGTACGTGATATATTTTGCTCACTATAATATAGATTTGGTGATGCATCTCTGGAATCATCAGTAGTGTGTGCACATGGAAGAGAAAAGATTAAAAATTATGTGGCAAATGTCTATGTTTCAGGAATGTTGCCATACTGATGACAATGTATAACAGGGTCAATTGTATTAATTACTTACAAATAATGATTACAATTATCCAAATTACATGGTTAAATTACAGGTTTAAGTAGTCATGAATTGGTTTTATGTAAATGTGCTGACATAGCATGCTGTTGCTACATGTCTTGAATAGCACATGGTCAGCTGTAGCCTCGTCCCCAGACCACTCCCAGATTTTATCTCGCAGCTGTGGAGAAGACTCGGGGTTTTCTCCACAGAGATAGAATCTGGGAGTGGCCTGGGGACGAGGCTAGGTCAGCTGACTGTGCTGAGTTTGCCAGTATTGTAATTGAAGTTGTAATTGAACTTGTAAATGGTAATTACCATCCACTGCAAACAATTACAAAATTACATGCCTTTTGTTCAAGCATTACAAATTACAGCAGTTGTTTTGAAGTGAAAATACCAATTACAAATCCTGTATTTGAAGCTGTAATCATTACATAGTCATTACATTTGCTACAAGTAATAGTTAAATCCCTCCCTGGGGGGTGGTTGTTTTACACATTGGTGTCGGGTGTAGCCCGACACCAATATGCAAGACCACACCCCAGGGAGGGATTTAACTATTATATAACCTGTTACCTAGGCAACATCACTATAGAAAAGTGATATGAGCAACATTCTTATATGTTGCCTAGGTAACGGGTTATATCCCTGATTACAACAACATGCGGTCATGTTAATTTGTTCTAATGTAATTAATCTGGAGCTAATAACTAACTTGACAGCATGCTGATTTCTCCTCCAGAAGTACACAACTGCAAACACAAGCACTGAAACGCAGCACAGTAGAATAACTATCACACCACCAGTCACTCCTCCAATAATGGCACCAGTAGACATTGGTTGTTCTGATGGTCGGGAGAGATGAATATGCCACCTTCATGTGTAATTGCATTTTGAACTTAGGATGGACCACTGACAAATTGAATAGGCCAGGCCCACCTTAGTCTTGAACCCAGATTGGAGGAGGGGGGTCTGGGTTTGACCCTATAGGCAGTGGTGTAGCGAAGACCGGGCCTGGCCGGGCACGTGCCCGGCCAAAGCACCATGTTCGTCCCACTGATGTCATGCAATCTCGCGCGAAGCGCGTGCGAGCACTAGACTGCCTAAAGAGGTAGCATACAGCAGGTGCCCGGCCAATACCAAGTGGTATTGCCAAGGGTGGGCCTATAGGCAGGTAGCCACTGCCTATAGGCCCACCCTTGGCAACACCACTGACCACATCTTCCTTTTTAACCATATTTGGTCACCTCAGTTACACAGTCGAACCGCCAGCGTACAATTTTAATTATGAACCGGATGTGTTACCGTCTTGTAAAATCACGTTTCCGGTCTCGAGCAATTTTTGTGCCTTGTCTTTGCAAGACGATATCTTTAAAAGTACTATAGCTGTTACTTTAAAACTTGCAGACCGTGTTCTTCCACTCCTTCTGAACAAAATGGTATCAAAAAGGGGCCAGTTGACTGTGCCCGAAGCTGCTGCAGTGCTGTTCCAGTACCATCATCCAAATCAGACCGCTATAAACCGCCTATACGTTTACCGTCCGAATAGCAGTTCTCATCACCCAAACAGCCTCCACTTCGGTATACATTTAGTTTAATGGTTGTTCTTACTGCATGCAAAAATTGGTCTTGTTCCACTGTAATCACTGCACAATACTGGCTGTTTTATTACAACCTGGTATGCATGATTGCATAGGTGTGCTAGGTTCCACATCCAGGTGATCCAAGGCTTACACTGGAGTATCTGGTACCTATCCTATGCTGACAAAGTTATTTTACACTTCCTGGTTCATTATAAACTTGATAAAATGCAAGACACAACAAAATATGTGAATCACAGGCCAGTCAGTGACTTGAAGAGGGTTGACCAGGTCATGAGATTCACGATAGCTACTTCATGCCTGCATAGGAAAGTACATAAAACATGAAAACAAATAAGTTAGGATGCAGATCAAGATTGTTCAACTACTACTGAAAATATAGGGGGGTTGAGCTTCCAAGTCGCCGCTATGGACTTTTGACTTCCAATCTCATTTTTACAACTTAGTCTGTGGGCTGGTGAGGGAAAAATTATTGTCTTCTTTTTGTGTTCTGTAAAAGCAAACAGACCCATTGCAGTTAAGTCACTACTTATAAGAAATATAAAACTTCTATGCCTAGATGTAGATCAAGACAGATGTCACAGGGCAATATCCAGATAGTCTACAGTTCAGTGACGTCCACACAGAGCAATAATTTTTTCTTCCCACACACTAAGCAGTTCCCAAGGATGCAAAGGAAAGCCCTCTACTCACTTCTGAGTGCACCCGAAAAAGAAATAAATCAAGTGGGACTGAAACTAGTCTCACAAGCCAGATCCACTTCCGCAAAAAAAGGAAGGGTCTGGTGAACTGTGTATAGTAGCCATGTCCCACCGCACCATACGGTGTGGTCCAATCACGTTACAGTATCTTGTCACATGACACATTACATTGCCGTTTGAGTAGCAATAATGGTCTTGAAAATCGCGACAGAGAGCTAGGACATCTTTTCTGCTACTACAGGACCTATAAACACACTTCAACTATACTTCTCGGAGGTGGGCGCACTTTGCAACTGGTATTTCAAGAGTGCATTATTTGAAGTCTGGTTACATCTAGCTAATTGCATTCCGGTGGGACGCGGCTTATATTCACAGTTCACCAGACCCTAGTCTCGTGTCCCGCCCATGCACGCCTTCCGGCGAGAAACAGTCTGGTGAACGAAGTCGAATTTCTTGGGCTTATTACCCAAAAGTGGTAATGACCAATGAGATTGCGAGATCGGTAATTAGTTCCCTTACAACAGTAAAATTCGTTCATCTCCATTCGAGTATCCGTAACCTTTTTTGAGTGGGTTGGCCGCAAAATGTTTTGATCGTTGCTAGGTTACATTGTCGCAAAAGCGTGCGCTAGCCCAAGAAATTCGACTTGGTTCACCAGACTGTTTCTCCTCGTGAGAGGGTGGGGTCTGGGGACAACACTAACCAGATCTTCCCTTTTTTGCGGAAGTGAGTTTGGCTTGTGGGACAGGGCTGGAACCTGGAAACTTTCACATTCTAGCGGTTTAACCACCAGGTCAACACCACCAGCAACCCTCCAGATACCGTCCTGTCATGTCATAGGCCATTATCCAGATAAGTTCACTGATGTCACAGACCAAAAGCCGGATACAGTTCTGTTACATCACAGGGCAGTATCCAGACACAGTTCTGTTACGTCACAGGGCAGTATCCAGACACAGTTCTGTTATGTCACGGGGCAATATTCCAATACAGTACTTTTACATCACAAAACCAATAACCAGGTGCAGTTCTGCTATGTCACAGTTGAAAAAATTCTCTTTTGAGCCAAGCAATGAAGCATGAATTGTGTGGCCTTGTTCCCAGTCCCTCCTCTTCCCTCTCCCCTCTCCCCTAGCTTTCTGCTGTCTAAAAAGGGCTGCATGTAAGTGTTGAGACATAATTTACTCACCTTTGGATGGCGGTGGACTGAAACAGGTAGACCCCAACACTCGTCTTCAAATTGACTCAAGTAGCAACACCAAGGAGTCAGGTTGCAATACAGGCACCTTTCAGCTCGCAAAGGATACAAATCCCATAGATGTTACAATCTTGCCTGCAAAAAAATGGTCCAGGCATGATGAACACGTTGAAGTGGATGAGACTCAACATGGATTCCGTACCTTGAAAAAGACCAAGATTTTGACTAAAAGTGTTAGTAG
Organism: Agelas oroides; assembly: GCA_949130485.1. Taxonomy (NCBI): domain Eukaryota; kingdom Metazoa; phylum Porifera; class Demospongiae; order Agelasida; family Agelasidae; genus Agelas; species Agelas oroides. The sequence continues at coordinate 8,930,644 of OX422190.1, forward strand.
TTATGACTGTGCTGTTGAGCAGTGAGGCCCAGAAGTTCACAGAGACAATAATACTGACATCAGTGGCAAAAGTATTGGTGTAGAACTTGACAGGTGATGTACACTGTCGTTTACAATTGTTAAAACTAATCAGAATTCAGACAACTATATCTTCCAGACTACACATGGGAACAACTTACAATTTTTGATTTCAGCTGCATTCACCTTCGTTCTGCTTGATTCTAGCTCAGCAGACCTCAGAATCAATGAGAACTGCTGTTCGGACATCGTTTGTACATACCGTTTCACAAGCCCGTCTGGAAATGGTCACGTGTTTTGGGATGTAATGTCATTTCTGTACCAGATACGAAAATGCAACTTGAACAGGCCCATTCCCAAGTCCATGAACTTTCTCTCAAAAAAAGTCACATGCAAAAATATTGAATGGCTGCTGAGAAAAATGAGTGTGAACTTATCGCAAAAAAATGTCAGTTTTGTTGCGGGCCACGTTAATGACGTAATGCGTAATGCATACTAAATTATCCTTGTACGTACAATATGGGGACTTCTGGTCGCTGGCGGTTCGGCTGTACATTCCTTTTGTGTGCGTGACACGTAAAGTTCAAGGAGTGCTTACAATTTGAACCAGTGTATAGAGTGTAGTTCAGAAGCTTCCCTCTTTAATCGAGCAATGTAACCGCACCCCAAGATGCTCATAAGCAATGAACCAATTTGGTAGCATTCCTTGGTCACACTGATGCAACTGAGACAACCTAAAAATGTGGTTGAAGTAACCCAAGTAGTGCCACTGTAAAAACATTTAGGTTACTTTAACCATATTTCGGTTGCATGTGTGTGGTGTACACATCACGAAGTTCAAGGAATGCTTCCAAACAGAAGACCTTGAAATCAAAATGTTGAGAAGCTTCTCTTTTAACTAACTTCTTTTCACAATTATCATTTCTGGAAAAGGTTTGGTTGCATACTTATGGTAGAAATGCCAGTAGGACTTCTGATAGAAAAAACGAATTTAACTAAAGAAGAAGTTCTTGGATGGAATTTCAAGAAACCTTTTTAGAAGCATTCCTGCATGGGACTTCTGATAATGATACCACTCTGGTGCAACTGACATAACCTACAAATATGGTTAAAGTAACCTAATTTTTTTACAGTGTTAACTTTCATGCTCTTAATGTAACCAGGTTAGGGAATCATAGATGTTATGAGGGTTGTCAGTGTATTGTGGTTGTAAGATGAACTGGGCAGCTGCCCCTTGGGTTGCCTTATGCAATAAGTCTTCAATACCAAAGCATATCTAGAAGAACCTTATTTTCTATGAAAGTTGCTCACCACCTTACAACACTGGCAGACATGCATAGCCAGTCAGGGGACAGACATACATGAACAGACAACATACCCTCACACGAGCGACCATCAGAGGATGCCTCAAACCCTGGGCTACACACACACCCAGCACCACTAATCGCTGACCAAACTCCATTCTGTGAGCATGTGAGTCTTGGCCCAGTTACATTTTCTGGACTTGCATTCTCAACACACTGTCCAACCACCTCAATTGGTGTACTGTCACCAACAACAGGTGCTATTGTCTCAGGATGAATGATCAAATCATCTGTCACTGCAGGACACACGTAGTAAAATACCAGCACTCGATTAATGGTTAGACATGAAGTAATGTCCTGAATACCCAGGTAGAAGCCAGTTTCTTACCCGGGAAAGTTTATACTTACTGAGGCATTCTCTCTGACTGTAGGAGCATCTGTATTTCTTGTATCAAACTGAGTAGCTAGTCGGTAGTTGCTGAGGGTTCTAGCTATGGTGATATTGATGATGGAAGTCTGATACTCATGGATGTTAAACCTCCGAGCACAGTTGTTTTCCACACACGAGTTCAGTGTAAAATCCACCTGCAGTGTAACTTGTTGCAGTGCAGTACCATTAACCATCCTACTGATGTGCTGAGTGATTAACCAGTTGTCTTGTGTGCCAGCTGTAAACCCACACACACTGACATTCTGTCTGCAGGTAAGATTGGTACTCTGGATCCACTGAGAAGGGAGGAAGTATCAAATCCATGACTATAATTTTACCACGTAGCTATGGGCGCAGTATGTCACTGTAAAAACAAATTTGCTGTGTTAGCAAATTATTTGGTTACTACAGTTGCATGACTGTTCTAATTCAAAGAATGTGGTGCTTGTAAAACATTTTGTGGTAGGCTAGTAAAGTTTACTCAAGTATCATGCAGCTCCCACTGCATGCATGAATCCCTTTCATTGTGTGGTAAGGATGGTCACGCAACGGTAGTAACCAAATACTGTGCTAAAACAACAACTTTGTTTTTGTAGCATGCATGCATGCATGCACACTCACTTCACCTGTTACCTACTAAACTTACATTTGTTGTAGTATCGTTACGATTATTGTTATCATTGTCGACTGTTTGCCATACTGCACCCGTGTTTGGAGGTAGCAATTGCTGATAGTGGCGTGAGTCCATCAGTGGCTTAACTTCGGAAGCATAGTTCAGGATGTTCACTCCATCATTAGGAAGAGTTTCCGTGCAGAACGGATCTGCATCTCCTGGAGCCTGGGCACAACTCCAACCAGACAAACCCAGTGAAACAATTAGCAGCCACAACTGTCTCATCTTGTTCCATCAAGAGTGCATATTCACTGTAAAAACATTTGGGTTATCTCAGTTGCATGTGTACAGTTAGTCTATCGAGCTAGACCAAGCTTCTCTCGCTCGCCGGAAGTTGGGGGCGGGGTTAACTTCCGGCGAGCGAGAGAGAAGCTTGGTCTAGCTGGATAGTGTACAGTGTACACATCATGAAGTTCAAGGAATGCTTCCAAACAGGTCTTCTGAAGACCTTGAAATCAAAATGTTGAGAAGCTTCTTCTTTAATTAATCTTGTTTTCAGAACACCTATCCATTTCTGGAAAAGGTTTGGTTACATAGTTTTGGTAGAAGTGCCAGTAGTTAAACCAAATAGGACTTCTGACAGAAGAAACCACAAAAGAAGCTCTTGAATGGAATTTCAAGAAACCCATTTTAGAAGCATTCCTCTGACTTCTGATAATGATACCATCTGAGATAACCTACAAATATGGTTAAAGTAACCTAGTTTTTTTTACAGTGTGCATACACACACACACACATACACACACACACACACACACACACACACACACACACACACACACAAATATTGCACTGCAAGATTCCGTGCATGTGAAGTCTATACTGCAAAAAAAGTTTTAACCGCAGAGTGGTTACCCTGGTTGCAGTCAAGCTGTGGTTATGTCCATGTGACGTGACATCATTCACTGCATGTGACGAGATATCCCAGACCCCCTTCTCCCCCACCAAGAGGCTAGGTATAATCACAAATCAATGTATGTATACATGCATGGAAGATCTTGAGGTCAAAGATCACTAATGAAGTGCAACTTGATACTCCTGGAGGGTAGCCTCGTTCCCAATCCCCATTCATGTGTGTGTGTGGGGGGGGAGCCTAGGAATAGGGCTACCTGGAGGGTGCAGGCAAATCCAATTTCCTGTCAGAAAAAAGGAAAAAGGAATTCATCATTCTGAATTCCTTTTGTGCTTTCTTCAGATAAATGAAAAAGAAACGCGCGTTTCTGAATTCTGTTTTTCTTTTTGCCGCGGAAAGGAAAAAGGAAATAGGGTCTCATTACTTTTACGCCGTTTCATGTCCCCTGTCACATGACCCAGGTGCAGGGTGAAAGCCACATTACATCGCACTTATACCACATTGCCACAAGTGGCATCGCACAAGGTGTTCATCACTTTTTAAAGCAGAAAAAAAAAAGAAGTAATAAAACCCATTTCCTGGCCCTAGCCCTAACCCTAACCCTAACCTGTATACTGAGCCTTAACCATTACACCACAAGCAATTTCGAAGGACCATGCACACTTTTCCGTCTAATGTGTACCGCTCAACCATCATACAAGTGCCATACTACACTACGCATGCGCAATGCACACTCCACCCACACGTATCACGTGAGGGGGCATGAACCGACATGAAAGTATTGAGACCCAAAGGAAATATGCCATGCGAGTTTGATTTTTCATTTCCTGGTAGGTCAAAGTACGATGAAATCAGCTGAAATTCTTTGTTTAGAAAATTGATTTTTTTAGTTGGACAAAAAGTGCACGCACCGCACCAACCCCTTCACAGATGTTCAGTGGTTACGAACTTCAAGATGCTGGTAGCCTGGGAAGCTTCCTCTACAGTTGTCTTATGTTATCAGCAGAACATAACCTCAGCTTGTCTGCAATTTGCAACCAGGGAACCACTCTGTGGTTAAAACCACCGCTTATAGTGGATGTGCTTGGGTGCTCTTTCAGGTATACTAACCTCGCCAATTTTTAGAGGATTACAAGGCCTGGGAAGCATACACACTATATTTCTATATTTCATTCTGTTCCTCTCCCACCATTTAGTGCATGGTTATATATATAGTGTGTTGTTCCTTGCCTGTCTGAAGTTCGCAAGACTGGGTTGAAACTCATGATATCACACACACACAAAGTGAGAGGTTAGACACTTGGGTCTCTTGCCAGTTGTGATGTTTTGTCTGACTACAGGCTGTGATTGACTTTACTGACAGAAAATGTCTCCAAATCCAACCTCTCACTTTGTATATGTCTTACCAACTTCAGATGGGCAAGGAACAACACACTAGGTACTCATGCTCAGATAAAGACAGCAATTTTCTTAATCTTGACAGGCGGATTACACACACACACACACACACATGTAGGTACTCAAATATAGCCTGACAGCAACTTCCTTAGATCTCGACAGGCAGATTGATGCTGGTCGCAAACGCTTCAACACGGGAGATATAGCCAGGTGACGTGACTACTCCTTGCAGTATATTTTCTAACAACCTACACTGAAGCTGATTGAATGAAAGTTGAAGATATAAGTCCTCTGTCTACACCTCCTCCAGGCGCCGGCTCTCAGCATCTTTGAGTTTCAATGAACAAAAGCTCTTTAGGTGAACGCTTTACTGAGCCAGTTCACCACAACTTGGGTGGGCAATTAGTGCTTTCGCGGCCGCTGTACATGTATACTTGCGACGTGTGGCGCTATCAACTGGACCAACATCTAGTCTCACGTATCCAGACTCTCGCAGGGAGGGAGAACTGCCCATATAAGACTTGTTCCAACACCTACCCCAACTTAGTCTCGCCGGCCAGACTCTCCTCCCCGTGTGAGAGTCTGGCCGGCGAGACTAACCCCAACTGGGGTGGGCGATAAGTAGCTGCGCACCACAGAGTTTACATTGCTTCGCGATAATTGCAGCTTGTCCAGTGTGAGTGTACATAATCATTATGTACACTCATATAAGTCCCTTCACGGCCACAGCGTTTATGATAAACGCTGTGGCCGTGAAGGGACTTATCACCCACCCCAGGGGTGGCTGTTGGAACAAGTCTTGTATGGGCAATTCACCAGACTCTCCCTCCATGCAAGAGTCTGGCGGCTACGCGAGACTGACCAACATCCACTACAGTATTGTATGTAGATTCTGCATGTACCTCCACAGAGAAAAAGAGCTTGCCTCGACCTCTTTTGGATATATGAGAACGCGACGTTCAGTAGAACACTTAGCCGTTAGTGCTGTCAGTTTGTTGGCCGTCACTATTCAGTGGACTGGACTTCTGGACTGGACTACTGGACTCACGGAAACTGCCTCTGGCAGGAAATGAACACAAATATATCGAGATTCAACAGCACCCTACAGGAAAGACGTAGTAATATTTAGCGTCGCTCCCAGGCCTAATTCTTTCTCCACGTACATAGTCTCGCAGGCCAGACTCTCCGCACGTGAGAGTCTGGCCCGCGAGACTATTCTCTGACAGTTCGATCATGGTGCAAGTGCGCGCTTTTGTTTTGTAGAAAGCGATCAAAAATTGGAGCCAGTAATTCTGGGAACGAGGCTAAGTAAAGTGAATAGCACTGAAGTGCTTAACCCTCGGCGCATAATATTAATGCAGAGTCACAGGACATCCCACAGATTCCCTACTCACTACAAATGCTCACTACATTAGGGAGGGGTTTGTTGGGGGAAGGTAAAGGGCTAGTAGGACAACTTGGGACACTGTTATCCTGTACGACTTTGTGTAGTCTCAGCTAGCTATCTAGTGTACCATCATACCGCATGAATTTCCTTCGCCTACTTAGCTATACTCCCTGGTAATCCTGGATATGTACCATGCCTTACATACATATTGTAGCAGTATTGACCATGCCTGTACATACATATTGTAGCAGTATTGAGCATGCATGTACATACATATTGTAGCAGTATTCAGCATGCATGTACATACATATTGTAGCAGTATTGACCATGCATGAACGACCTTAATTGCGCGTGGGCGTACCCGAGACTCAGAACAGGAAAAAGAGCGAAGGTAGCGGCCAACTTATTACATGTATCTAGTTATCGGGGGTTGAATATCATACACACCGAGCGTTGAACGTATAGTTGGTTGAACAACGCGCAAAACGTTGCCTTTCTGTTTTAGTCCTATTTTGATTACGTCATGCTTACGTAGAAAAATGCGATACATATTCGCGTTCCGGGGGAGCCTGGGAACGAGGCTACAACTAGCGCTTGCCGTGGCAAACGAATCGCAGCATAACTCTTGAACGAAACGTTCTTGGCGAAATCGGCGAAATTTAAACACATCCTCGTTCGGTTTGAAGCCTATCTGCGTCCAAACTTCAGAGATTTAGCCGCCAGGTGAGCCAAGCTAGTTGTAACAGACAGACAGACAGACAGACAGACAGACAGACAAACGAAGTACTGTAACCCTCGCTGCGCATGCGCGCCGAGGGTTAACTAGCCTAGAACCCAAGCTCTCCGTTTCAAAGACAAAATCCAGAACGGAAAATCTCGGTTCAAGGCTAACAACACCAAGTCAAGCGTGCTTAGGAAATGAAGTGGAAGAAGACAGCAGTAACGACAAGTAATGAACACCCAGCCACTCTAGCTTAGAATACCGCATCCTACACACACGCTCTCCACATGCAATTCATAGTGCGCATTCGCACTTGTTGGCGGGGTCGAGATGTAGCCACGCCCAGGTTCCCGTCCAGAAACGATAAAAGCTGGGTGGCTGGGTATCAAGTGTGCAACTACAACACTGCTACAAGTCTTGTGGCTGGGTGTCTTAGCTCTGTGCATAGTTTGCTGTTCGTTCAGTTTCCGTGAGTCCAGTAGTCCAGTCCACTGAATAGTGACGGCCCAGTTTGGCCATGTATCTATGGTTTGTTGTAAGTATGCAAGGATGTGAATAATTTATTGGCGACATTCTGTCTGCACTGTAACGTATAGTCTCGTGCCCAGCCCCTCCCCGCACGTGCGAGGAGGGGCTGGGCACGAGACTATGTAACGTAACAATGCGGAGGGACTAGCCTCGTTCCCAGGCCTTCGATCACCGCGTTAGCTGTGATTGATGGCCTGGGAACGAGGCTACGGAGGGACGTCACAGCACACGTTTGGTACTGGTACCGGTACAAAGTCTGTCTGATCTGGTACACGGTCACGTATGCGACAACAAGGGACTCCCAGATTTACTTAGACTTGGAGGGAACTAAACGAATATGTGAGAGGATGTTTGTTTGTGTGTTCAATATAATTTGCCGACAGTGCAGTGTCCTGGCCTGGCGGGCGGGGCGCGGTAGTACAGTTTGTTGACGGGTTACCATGGTGACTGGTGGGCTTTATTTAGAACACTCACCTTCCGTATAATAGTAATCGGACGTGATACAGTCCCATTACACCTTTTTTCTGTACTGATTCAATACCACAATAGCATCAGAAACAGTATCAGACCCTTCCTGTATCAGACCAGTATGAGATAGCGAGGCTTTTGGCTGTTCATGTAGAGCTGCATGAAAATCCTGTTTCAGTGTTTCATACGCTCATAATCACCTACAATCACAAACTTGACTGATAAGCACTTGCTTACATTTAAATGTAAGCATTAAATGTAAGCAAGTACTTATCAGTAAAAGTTGAAACAGTAAAAGTTGGTAGATGGCTCAGGTAAGGTGTATTTTAATTGAAAGTGAAAGTGTTCTAGCTAAGTAAACTGTAACTATAGTTAAATACTGGCGACTATCCTTGTACTAGAGTAATGAGAGTAATACTTGTAACCGGTTACAAGTATTACTCTCATTACTCTAGTACAATGGCCATGGTGATGGTAATACTGGTAAGCTAGTGATAAGGTAATACTAGCAAGCATGGTAGTAGTGATAAGGTAATACTGCTCTCAGTATGGGAGGACGCAAGGGGCCCGGGAAGAGGGGAGCAACATGGTAGGGACTAAACCCCTTGCTTCACTTCTCCCCTCCTCCCTTCTCCCCTCCTCCTCCCTTCCCTCTCCCTCCCCTCCTCCCCCTCCCCCTTCTCCCCTCCTCCTCTCCCCTCTCCTTCTTCCCCATTTCCCCTCTCTTGCTTTCTCCCTTGATCCTCCTGGTAAGTATAGGTCTGGTATGACACAGCCAGGAGCCGCTCGGAGACCTCCAACTGGGATGAGGGGCAGGGTACCAACGGGAGGTAGACCACCGTACAGAATGCCAACAGGTCAGAAGGTCATCCAAGTGAAGTATACATTCATGGCTTCCATTTTTCATGATGGGATCTTTTGTTTAATGGTTTAATGTACTACATGTACCTAGTATGAGGGGCCCTGTTTTCAGTGTACAATATACATGTATATTACATAACTACAGTATTAAGAGGTAGATTCCTTACATGTATGTGGTTCACTCTAGGTGTTCCAAAAGTATCAAATCTCTTAATTTGGGATCAGTAGCTATGTGGTTTAGGGGCAGTGATTAGGTTTAGATCAGGGTGCACATTGGCAATATATTAGTTGCTTCTCACTGTGGTTGCTAATGTAATTGCTCTATTTAAGTGAATTCTATTTTCTCATACTGCATGACAAACTTCACCACACACTGTACATGAAAAATGCTCTGCACACGCCATCTCTCCTGTTCTGCACTCAAAGGATCTGGAGTGGTAAGTATCATGGTGTTAAAATGTGTCCAGCCACAATGTACAAGTATATGTAGTGTCGTTCCCACTTCCCAACCCCCTCCCCAGTTTGTCGCATACTGTAAAAGTTTGTACAAGCACATGACATGTACATGTATACATGAACAATCAATGAACCACACCTCCCTAAAAAAAGGCCTGGATGTTATGCAAAGTCACCCACTGCGGAGGACGCGTTTTGGCCAATACCAGGCCTCATCAGCTGGGTTGGGATGACTGGGAGATGGAGACTGCTATCTCATGCACAAAATACAGTCAGGTGACTGGCATTATCCAAAAGTTCAGTAGAAGCTCTTCGAAGGCATCTTCTCTTCATGCAGCTGTCAGATGAGCTGTGACTAATTACTATCTCTATTCCCATACACTGTACTTTACTGCAGTGTACTACATGTAGCTCTATTCCACATGTGGAAAACCACATGCGTTAATTGTCACATTCCACCACACTTTACCACAAATGTATTTGAGATCCTTGTGGTGTATAGATTACATCTCACCTGCTTAATGTGTGGTTGCTATTATTCTCCTAGATGCCTGGTACATCAGCTAGACCAGGGTCCAGAGGGGGACTGCAGGGAGTTGGAGGTATGGATTTGTAAATTGATCAGGGGAGGGGGATATGTTGCCATCATCATCAACCCAACCTTGATTCAAGTGGGAGAGAGAGAGGAGGGTGGGGGGGGGATGAAGGGGAGATATGAGAGGAGGAGAACTGGGGTGTGGGGAGGGAAGAGGGGGTGAAGGGGACAGGAAAAAATATGCACTTTGTGAAATGAAACAACTGTGCTCCTCTCCTCCCTCCTCTCCTCCTCTCCTCCTCTCCTCCCTCCTCTCCTCCTCTCCTCCTCTCCTCCTCTCCTCTCCTCCTCTCCTCCTCTCCTCCCTCCTCTCCTCCTCTCCTCTCCTCCTACCTGTAGCTCGACTTATTCCCCTGTCTCTACTATCCCTCTATCCTCTCCTCCCTTCCCCCCACCTACCTTGCAATCACTATAGCTCCATTTATTCCCTTGTCTCTGCAGCTCTTGGTTCTCAGATCAAGGTGGCAGACCGACCAGTGACCCAGCAGGGGCTTGGAGGCATGAAGACTGGAGCCAGGGGTAGGAACAATTCTTTTTCTCCTCTCATCTTTGTGTATATTCTATGCTTGAAGTAGTCTCATTCTCGGACCACTACTACTGTTGGGAGACAGCCTGGGAATTGTTAGTTCAGTGTGTGTGTATTGTCCCTTCTTGTGCAGGTCCGATGCGGCAAGTGCAGGACAGGTCCTATTTTCTCGGCATGTTGCGGTGAGTCATTCTAGCCATAAAGTTGCCTAAAGCAGCACAGAAGACAGTTGAACACAAAAGTGTGTGGTAAATAAATTTGAGGACATTTACCCCTGGTACATGTACTGGGCAAGAGCACATTAGAACAGGCAGCTTGAGTAAGAGCGTGTAACTCGGTGAAATTACAAACCGGTTGGAATTTACCACCAGTACTAAAAATAGTAACTGCACATAGACATAAGCCATTGTTGCTAAGCACGTGACTGGGTGCTCTATTTTTGGTACGGTTCAATAATTTTGACTTGACTATGGACTTCTATTGGAGTTACATGCTCTTACTCAAGCCATCTGTTCTATTATGCGCTCTTGGTATATACCCGAATTAGGCCTTGATAGATTGTGCTCACATTTCAACCATTATTCTCTATTTATTGTACTGGGTCAAGAGCGCATAAGAACGGGCGGCTAGAGTAAGAGCGTGTAACTACGTAAAATTCGAAACCGGGCGGAATTTACCGCCAGTACTAAAAATAGTAACACGCACTGCGCACGCTGCATTGACATAAGCCCTTATGCATTGTTGCTAAGCGCACACGTGACCGGATGTTCTATTTTTAGTACGGTTCAATAATTTTGCCCGGACTACGGGCTTCTATTGGAGTTACACGCTCTTACTCTAGCCGCCCGTTCTTATGCGCTCTTGGTATATACCCAAATAAAGTGCATAATTCTATTTAGTTCAATCCCACCATTGCACAGGGGTAAGATCCAGGAGCTCAACACAGAGATACTGAAGATGACGAGGGAAATAGACACGTACAACCAGGAGAGCGCCACCTACCTTGCCTTTGAGAAAAAGTGAGCTGAGTCTTGGTGTATAGACTAGCCTACTAGACTCCCTTATGTCATTTGCTGTACTGAAAAACGGGCCTGGGAATGAGACTAGTTATAGAGAGGACTCTCTTGTAAAGACAATTGTGGTGCTGATTTGATGGGGATTTTGGTAGCCATGACAACTAAACAACTAAATTACAACTAAATTCTAATGAAATTACACACATGTCTTAAAGGTGGAAGTCTTGAGCCTTACAATTGGAATGAGTCCTCGCATGATACCCACGTTTTTGTGATAGTCAGATATGTTAGCGTATTACACAAGTTATTGTCACACATACACATACATGTGTATCCATACGTATAGAGGGGAGGGAGGGACATCTATCACAAAAGCGTGTGCAAGGACTCACTGAGAGAGACAGTCCAAAAATCGGTATACTAAAGTATACATAATTATGTGCATACATACATATAGAGAAGGGGGAGAGGAGAGGGAGGGAGGTAAGAACGGATTCACATATTCAGAGTTTGCTGAAGAACCATGCCCCCCCCCCCCCCCACACACACACACACACACACACACACACACATACGTGTATAGGGCTGAGGTTTTGGCTGCTGAGATAAAGGAGCTGCAAGGAGAGATGGCAGACTATAACACGGTTCGTCTTGGTTCTGTTGAGAGATGTTTGTATGAATAATATAGCTATCTGATAAGAGAGTGTACAGTATGATGGTCGGCTGTTATTGTGAACTTCACACTACGCACAATATCTTTGATCCTCTTTAGCTGATGGACAAGCTGAACACAGACACAGAGTTGGCAGCAGTGATGGCAGACTGTGCTGCAGTAAGTTTGATAGTTTACACCTGCCACCTCAGAGTGGTTCGGTATCACTTGTAAGCTCTTTCAGTGCCACCCTTCCATTCCTCCCCTCCTTCTCCCTCCCTTCCCCTCTCCTCCCTCCCTCCCTCCTCCACCCTTCCATTCCTCCCCTCCCTCCTCCACCCTCCCCCTCTCCTCCCTCCCTCCCTCCTCCTCCCTTCCCCTCTCCTTCTTCCTCCCCTCCTTCTTCCTCCCCTCCTTCTTCCTCCCCTCCTTCTTCCTCCCTTCCCCTCTCCTTCTTCCTCCCTCCCTCCTCCTCCCTTCCCCTCTCCTTTCTCCCTCCCTCCTCCCTCTCCCTCCCTCCTCCACCCTTACTAAACAGCTTCAGATGCAGAATGAGATGGAAAGGAGAAACATTGATGCCACATTTGCAGAGAGGCAAGAGTAAGTTGCTTCTCTCTTCGCTTCTCCCTCCTCTTACCCCCTCCTTCAGTCTCTTCGCTTCTCCCTCCTCTTACTCCCTCCTTCAGTCTCTTCTCCATACACTTTATCCTCCTCCCTCTTCTCCCTTCTTCCCCTTTTCCACTCTCCTCCCTCCCTCCTCCCTTACTCCTCCCCTCTCCTCCCCTCTCCTCCCCTCACACTAAAGGAAAGAACTGGAGGCTCAACAGTTGGAGGAAGAAATAGAACAAGAGAAAAGAACTGCTGAAAATATTGTCACTGGAATGGTAAGGGAAGGTGGTGCGTGTGTGTGTGTGTGTGTGTGTGTGTGTGTGTGTGTGTGTGTGGATGGGTGGAAGGGGGAAGAGTGTGAATGATGGTTGCAACAGAGGATAGAATCAGCTGTCGTCCAGAACTGCCCATACAATCTTTAGCTAGATCAACATGAAATGACTCGAGAACCAGTAGACAAACTGTGGCACGCAGATAGCACAGAATTTACATAGACTATACGGTGTATAGTCATTATGTGCAGTTGACAATGTGTGTTAACATTTCCACAGGAGCCTGAGATGTTGGAAAGGTACCAGGATTTGAAGACAGAGAATGCCAGGATTGAAAAGGTGAGGAGCCACTATATGGGAGATTTAATGTTCTCCTGTTATAGCCTTTGCTTCCCTGGCCTCCCTCTTCCTGTCCCTCATTTTCTTCTCATTCCTCCCTCCTTCCTCTTCCTCTTCCTCCTTTCTTCTCTTCTCCCACCTCTCTCCCATCTCTCTCCTACCTCTCTCCCACCCCTCTTGTTTCTCACACACACCATGCCATGTAGGATCTTGAGGAGAAGCAAGATGCACTAGACAAACTCACTGCCAAAGTCCAGACCCTGGAGGAGGAGGTGGCTGGATCAGAAATCAAACAAGAGGTGAGGGTGTGTGAAGGTAGGGAATGGAGGGGAAGCAAGGAAAGAGAGGAAGGAAGGGAGGAGGAGGGGGGAGGGGGTTGCTGGTTCTAAAATTGAACAGGTGAAGGTGATGAAGTGTACCAATGCATGTACACATATACATGTATGGATGTGATGGCCTTATTTTCACCCCCCCCCCCCCCCCCCCCCCCCCCCCACACACACACACATACTAGGCATTCCGTCTCCACCAGCAGTTGTCAGAAGCCGTAAACAAGCGTGATGAGTGGCGAGAGAAGGACAAGGAGACTCCACAAGAGGAGAGGGAGAGACTACTGAAGCAGGTGAAGGCCGACAATCACGAGATTGCATCCATTGAAAAGAGGTATGCAGCTGTCAGTTCAAACAGTCACCAGGTTTGTATCTTACATCCATGAGTTCTTCCTCCTCCTTCTCCCCACTCTATCTTCCTCCCATCCTTCCTCCCTCCCTCCCTCCCTCCCTATCCCCCTCCCTCCTTCCCTCCAGGACTTCAGAGCTACAGGAACGTCTAGCTACCGTGCAGGAACACAATCGACAGGCAGACAATGATCTTGAGGAACTCCAGGGAGAGAGAAGCTCAAAATATCGTGAACTCAAAAAGCGGGAGGAAGCTATGAATGGTATATTAACATAACGTATACCTGTCGGACATGTACTTTATCACTTTGAGCCTTATCAGTAAAACCTGAGCCTTAAAAATGTTCCACATCAGCTTCGGTACAAGCACTACAAGTAGTAAAAGCTGAAGTGGAGGCCTGGGAACAGAACCACATATGGATATGTACACTAGCATCAGTCTAGCACATACCTACATGACCCACCTGTATAATGTAGCTAAGTTAGCCCCACCCACCTTTTCATTGCTTGTGGTACAGTTTTGCATACTGCAAGTGACAAACAGTGGGCAGGGACTTTAGGCACTTATGGATACTTCTATTTATTCATTTTTTTGTTAAGCATCTGTTCTCTCTCTCTCTCTCTGTTACCTCAGAGTTTCTGGAATCATTTGAAGATAGCAAAGCTACTGAACATGTGAGTGTACAACTTGAGGGCAGCTTGATCTCATGTTCCTTCATCAACTGCTTGATCCTACATCAGTTGCTACAAATTGCCTCATACCAAGGCCTGGCTAATAGCAGCTTCATCTTATGCCACCTCAGATACCTCATGCCCCCTCAGATACCTCATGCCCAGGGCTAAACACCATGGTCTACGGTCCATATAGCCTTGTGGTGGTGGCCTGACTTTGAACACATGTATGTATTTTTGCATGTAGTGAAAGTATCCAGACCATATACCCTACATGTATGTACTCATGTTACTTGTGAAATTTCCCACAATGTGGTATTTCGGCAAGGAAGGTCAGATTGTGAAAATATCAGTCTGGGAATGAGACTAGTCTTGTGGTAGCCTGGGTATGTGGCTTTCTACACGTACCTTGTAGCCTCGTTCCCAGGCCATTCCTGCCTCCAGTTTTTGATCGCTTGCCGTATGCAAAACGGAGGGGGGAGGCCTGGGAGATAGAGTCACATGCGTGACGTGAGGTACATTGTAGACGTGAGGGGGCGGTGCCCAATCGTTGTAACTCTCAAACTTTGCGATGATCAGCCTCGAGTCTACGGAACAGCGAGCTGTATTGACACTGTCTTTCAAACGTTACCGTCTGAAGTTCTTGGACAAGATATTATGAATAGAACCTCGAGATTCTTCGTCGGGCACCACCCCCCGTCTACCCTCATGTCTACCTGACGTCACGCACATCACTCTTTCTCCCAGGCCTTACCCCTCCGTTTTTGCATACTGCAAGCGATCAAAAACTGGAGGCGGGAACGGCCTGTGAACAAGGCTAGCTCCTTTGCAGTGTGTCACTCTGTGTGTGTGTATGTGTGCAGGAGAGGATTCAGAACCTGGAGGCGAATGTAGTGACAATTCTGGAACACATCAGCCAGGTAACAGTAGACAAACTATTTCGTCTCATGGCTTTTGAACTTTAACTGGGCTGGTGGTCATAACTCACGTCTTTTAAACTTCATCTCATTGACCATAACAGTTTTCCTTCCCTGTACATTGAAACCACAATACAAGTAGTGTATGTATTTTCATAAGAACCTGTACAATCTTGTATAGCAGTGCAACTGAATAGTACATGTAGTTAGCCCAGGAGATCTATAGGTACTTTTTGCTTAGGAGTATCCACATCTCTTTCACCCTTCAGAGTATGGTTCAGTCCCAGCAACTGCCAAGCACAGGACAGTTTGAAGAGATGCAGGTACGTACAACTGTATGGCAAGTCCACTGTGAAGGGTTCTTCAATTCTCACTATAGTGATGTAGCTTTGGATCATACCACACGAGGTTAACGGAGATTAAACTTCATGGTAGCTCTACTATAGTGGGAATTGAAGGATTCTTCAGATTGGATAGCCTCGTTCCCTGGCTCTCCCCACGCTCTGCAAGTGACGGAAGGCTGGGTGGGGCCAGGAAACGAGACTACAGATTGAATGTGGTATGCCCACTGAGAATCTCTCCCTCAAGTTTTAACGGTTACTATCCAGACCTCCACCTCAGCTTTTTGCTTGCATTACTGCAGCAACAAAACATGACTCATTAAGTACGTATGTACTATCAACAATCACTTATCATGCAGGCTGACTTGCTCTTATCATGCAGGCTGACTTGCTCTTCAAGCAAGAGGAGAAAGACAAGTCAGAAGCTACTGCTAAAACACTGGACCTTGGTAAGAATGTGTTTGTGTGGAATGTATTCATTGCTGTCTACGTGTATGGTGTTTTGGTGTAATGTTTTTCATGATTTCAAGAGTTTGCATTCTGTATATCTAGAAAATGCCAAACTGCAGATGGACTTGGTTAAAGTCGAGGAGGTAAGTTCAATTACCCTACCCTACAACTCTCTACCATGCACTGCCATGGCTCTGTCACACTTGAGGCTTGTTTCCAGGCTCTCTCCACTGTCATACTCTGCCATAGCTATTCATTACTCTATGCCTTATCTATTACTGTACATTCAGCATCATAATCATCATCACCATAGTCAGTCCACGAATATTTATCTTCTGATATGTCAAGTGATCTTCATTTTACCCACAGCTGGAGGGCAAGATCACCAATGAGCTCAAGGCACTTAAGGAGAGCATCAAAACCATGACCGAAGTAAGATGAAGTGTATCAGATTAATAAAATGTTGCGTTTTGAAGAGGTGTTGTTTTATCACCAAATCCTGATTTTGGAGTAAAGCATGGTACCACTTAAGATATTGACGGATTATAGTGCCAATGAACTTGGGAGTCATATGTCTGTTCATGTCTGTACCAGCCTCGTTCCCAGCCTCCCCACCCATCTTTTACTGCTGGTACTGTAAGCGACAGAAGGCTGGGCGGGAGCCTAAGAACAAGGCTAGTCTGCACTGCATGGAAGCAGAAGCACAACGCAGTACACTATAGAATAAAATTGCATATTGAAGACACATTTCATCACCTGATTTTGGAGCACAATTGACAAATGCACTAAATTGGGTTTAACATATTGGTACTACTGAGGTTGGTAGTCGCATGTCTCATCCTGTGCATACTGCATACATGTAGCTGTGCATACTGCACAGCTACATGTAGGTGCTTCAAGCATGCGCAACTGTAATGGTGCTCAATCATCTTCTCTTGCAGGAGGTGGAGGTGTACAGTGACCTACAAGGACTGCACACGGGAGAGGAGGAGAAGAGAAGGGTAGGTGCCATCCCCTCTGACAAACAGTGACATTGATAAACCAAAAGATCAACTAATAGCACAGTCAGCACAGCTACATAAGTGGGCCTTTAAAATGGTGCGGGCATAAGATGAGAAACTGTTTGCAACAAATAGTGGAAAAAACAGAAACATTAATGTTATTAGGTGATACTGTCTAAACCAAACCCCCAACATATACCCAGTGACCTGAGAGTTCTGTATTAATAATACTTTATTTATTTGATGTAAAAGAAACTGTAAAATGAGGTCAGGAGTATACTAGCCTCATTCCCAAACCTTCCCTGGCTGGCTTCAGTTTTCAGTATGTGGTATTTTGTCACAGCTGTGTGTTGTGAACTTCAGTGCTATTTTTGTCGTAGCTGCTAGCTGAGGAGAAGGAGAAACTGATGGAGAAAAGAGAAGCAACAAAGAAACGTGAGTTGAGTAAACGTGTACGATTTTTTGCAATAATCTTTATTTTGAGACATTTTGAGGACACTTAATTTACTGGGGTTAGTTATGAAGAGAGCCAAAGTGCCAAAAGGTCACAAAGAAAGTTTTACCTACATGCCATCATTGCCAAGAATCCTCGCTAATTTCACAAATGTGGTAACATGCGTTTGCAATCCACAGATTGTTCAGAATTTACCTTGCTCTCTTGATGGCTCTTAGGGAGTGCTTGATTTCATTTTGCATTGCTCCTTAACACTACTGCATTGGTTAGAAACATTACATATGTTGTAGCTAATGTCTTCCTAACAAACTGTAGGCGGCTTATTTTTTATCATCTCACTCTTGTAGGGACGCAAGATTTAGAAAGTGAATACGATGCAGCGAAAGCACAACTGGAAGCAAATGACACATACACACAGGTTTGAGTGATCATCTTGCTTTTGAGTTAGTTCAGGAAGTCTACTAAAAACACTGAACATTCAGTCACAACATTTGTCAAAACTGAGTAACCGTTGATATTTCACTTTCAGTGAATGTAATCAAACAATAAAGTTGTTTACCTCTGCAGCTGGGTAATCTTGAGAGAAAGTGGCAACATCATGAACAGAACAACTTTGTCATGAAAGAATGTATCCTTCTTGCTTGCTACATGAGACCCTCATTCCCACTCCTTGTTCCAACATCCCTCCCTACCACTATCAATTTCAGGCTTTCCTTTTCCTTTGAAGTTTAGTCTGACCCCTAGCTATCCTAGGACCATGTGACTACTAGTGTGTCACAGAGGAGGTAGGACAAGGTAATATACTAGAAAATGTAGAACATTGTGGGGGCGAGCCTGAGCGAAGCTGATCCCAGCCTGATCCTTGAGTGAATATCATCAACAAAGCAGATAAACGGTTTTAGTGTGCTTAATTTGCTCAGGAATGCACTAAAAGTTATGTGATACACATACCCTCACGCCCAGGCTCTCCCCAGGCCTGGGTGTGAGGGTAGTGATACACAGAGCTTGTACTACCTCCTCTGGATGGTACGAGGCAAAAAGTGTATGTTGTGTATTTCGTAAGGCCCCAATTCGTTGATTTTTAGTTTCGAATGCGGGTGGGCGGGTATTACCATTATGTAGCCGGCAGATATTTCTCATCAAAGAACTCAACAAACATGATGTCAGGAGGATCAGCGCTCGTTATATGCCACTGTAGAAGGGTTCTTTGGATTCTGTGCAGTAGACAGACACGTTTGGTAGCGTTACGTTCATCGCTACGCTTATCCGGTTCGTCCGTATGTCGTTAGTACACGATAATGGTGATAAATTCAATCACAGAAAATTTGTGCAGGCGGCCGATGAGAAACTAATAATCAACGAATTGGGGCCTAATGTAGGGATGAGGTTTGATGTAAGCATTCGGGGAAACTGTATAATACACTGGATGCAAGTGTGCCTTAACCACCTCAGACATAGCTGCACGCCAGGCAGAGGGTGACTACCAACAGGTGGCGAAGGAGGTGGCAGCCTCCATGAAGGCCTACAACTCCCTGCTCTGTCAGTCCCTCTCTGGGGTGACTGCTAACTAACTAATCAGAATTACTGTATCCTATAGCACATTCTGGTGACTAAATTTAGCATGATGTCATTATTATGCTCAGCATTAGATAATTATGTACATTGAGAGATACTTAAGACATGTCTGAATCTAGAACTATGGGCTATAAACAAAGGTTACATGTAAGGTGTAGGTCTCTAGAAATAAGATCAGGTCCTACAGATGCTGAACCAGACCACTGACCACAAGTGTAATTCAGTGAAACCTGTCTGGAGCCTTTCAACAGTGGTCCGACAGGTCTATTGTGAAACCTGTCTGGAGCCTTTCAACAGTGGCCCGACAGGTCTATTCAGTGAAACCTGTCTGGAACCTTTCAACAGTGGTCCGACAGGTCTATTCAGTGAAACCTGTCTGGAGCCTTTCAACAGTGGTCCGACAGGTCTATTGTGAAACCTGTCTGGAGCCTTTCAACAGTGGTCCGACAGGTCTATTCAGTGAAACCTGTCTGGAGCCTTTCAACAGTGGTCCGACAGGTCTATTCAGTGAAACCTGTCTGGAGCCTTTCAACAGTGGTCCGACAGGTCTATTCAGTGAAACCTGTCTGGAGCCTTTCAACAGTGGTCCGACAGGTCTATTCAGTGAAACCTGTCTGGAGCCTTTCAACAGTGGTCCGACAGGTCTATTCAGTGAAACCTGTCTGGAGCCAGGACTAGTGGCCAGAATGAAGAGGTGGTGGCTATTGTTTTTTTTTTATGAACTGTGTGCAGCTGCAAGGCTTCCCCATTGACTCCCATACATTAGCGTGAGTTAGACGTATGATAAAAAGCCTTTTACAGTCACGTGAGAGTCCGCATCAGTACTACAAGTTACATGAGAATCCGTATCAGGTACTGCAAGTCACGTGCGTGCGTCTGAACGTGCAATGAAATCAAAGGTTTGTATCGTTAAATCATTAACACCATAGTACCAAGCTATACCAGGGGTGGGGGGGGGGGAATATGGGCTAGTGGCCAGAATGAAGAGGTGTGGCTATTGTGTATTATCTACAAAATCATCATAATGAAAGTCTCTTGACCCTCTTGTGGTCAGACACCTTTTGAAACACTATTAACATTCTTGGCACTAAATATAACATCTTTACCCCACCTTGCTTGTATAAATGTGTATGCATGTATTGGTAGAGGTCCTGTAAGCCTTAGCACAAGTGCATTCTATTACAGGTAGCTCACTGGGTTAATTAACAATGCATAGTTGCTGCTGTGAAATCCATCTAATATAGTAGCTACCATTAATATAATCAATACACAATGTCATCTGCACAGTGGAACCTGTCTATCATCGTATATACTCCACTTCACCCTTGTTATTCCACATGATGACTACATTTAGCATCACATTGATTACTGTGCTCAGCATTTGTTAATGAGACTGAGATACTGCATGTACACTGGATAATTGGGTACCTAGGCCTGCAACAGTGCAGGAGTCATATTAGGTCCATATGCAGTATGCAAGTCAATCACTGATACTTGCATGCCAAGCCTTGACCCATGATCCACACGACTATTTTAGCATCAGTCACTCTGCCAAACAGTCTTTCTCATGTTCACGTCTGTTCTGTTCAACTAGTCTCTGCTCCATACAGTCCATAACTACATGGTCCATCTCCATAAAGTACTTGTTGAAGAAGAATGTGTGTCCATCGACTCCCTGGCTGTAAATCAAGGGAAGATCGCCACTACCCACTATACAAATGTTATGATAGTTTCTACCTTTGCACACAGGAGGAGTATGTTTGTGCCAGTTTTCAAGCCACACACATGTGCACACTTGGGGCACAGTGATACCCTTCTTGGGGCGGCCGCCTGGTACATCTGGTAGTCTGTACAGAGATGAATAAAAATGCTCCTCTGGAACTTTGACATCTTTCACATACTCTCTGAGTGCAATGGCTGTTTTGTTGGTCAGGAAAAAGGACACAAATGCTCTACTGTTAGCCATGTAACTCCAACCTTTATAGATCTTGATACCGTATGGCACAGGCCCCAGTTTACTCCATGTGTAACGATTATGTCCAACAATTGCCAGAAACATTCGATCCATTATACTATCTACAGCAACTTTGTAGGCTAAACGATTTAAGTCAGCTTCTGGTACTTCAAACGAATCGATAGCAGAAGATCCATTCAGTTTCATTAGACTCTGAACAATCTCTCTGTTTGTCATCAGTGGTAGCTCTCGACCACACAAGTTAATAACGTACTTCCACCTGGAGGTTTCAAATTTCAAAAGGTCTTGCATACAGTTCAACTGAGCATCAAAGATACTGTGATGTTCATAGTACACTCTTTCCAGTTTCGAGGCAATAAAAACATTGTTTAGACAGTGGGAAATGTGTAGAAATGGCCTCACAAAGTCCATTCCTTGTCTTGCATCTGGATGAATGCAGTACAGGTTCTGGGGTCGATAAATGACCTTCAGTAGCCTCAGCACTTGCTGCACATTAGTGTACACTACTAGGACATATGCCAAAGGAAAACTCTCCTCTTCACGAGATATGTAGAAATTATTAACGTATTCCTCAACTACATGAGAACAGTTGTTAAGACTCCTCAAAAAGTGTTCTTCTGACTCCGCATTTTTCCATGTTCTAAGCTTTTCTTTCACTCTCACAAACTCTTCCTCGTCTCCCGCTCTAAGGGCTCTACAGTCAGCCTCTATCCTTGGCTGAACGAGAGTCACTACATTCTTCTTCCAAGATTGCACCTCGGTGACATCACAGTGGTCTTGCCTGGGGGTCCAGGTGGCGTTAATGGGTAGCAATCTGAACGATGATTCAGACAAGTACTGCCGCTCAGGGGAGCTGGTCACGTACACGTACGCAACATTCACTATCTGAAGAAAGAGAATGAACGATAAAATAATCAGAAGCGATGTCTTGAGGAGGTGAAGAGATGATTTGCAACAACGGATCGACCATAATCCAATGAATAGCACTGAAGTGCTTAACCCTCGGCGCATAATATTAATGCAGAGTCACAGGACATAGCTAAGTAGGCGAAGGAAATTCATGCGGTATGATGGTACACTAGATAGCTAGCTGAGACTACACAAAGTCGTACAGGATAACAG
Organism: Agelas oroides; assembly: GCA_949130485.1. Lineage (NCBI taxonomy): Eukaryota > Metazoa > Porifera > Demospongiae > Agelasida > Agelasidae > Agelas > Agelas oroides. Next base: position 8,952,934 of record OX422190.1, read on the forward strand.
TGTCCCAAGTTGTCCTACTAGCCCTTTACCTTCCCCCAACAAACCCCTCCCTAATGTAGTGAGCATGTGTAGTGAGTAGGGAATCTGTGGGATACTCCCTGGTAATCCTGGATATGTACCATGCCTTACATACATATTGTAGCAGTATTGACCATGCCTGTACATACATATTGTAGCAGTATTGAGCATGCATGTACATACATATTGTAGCAGTATTGAGCATGTATGTACATACATATTGTAGCAGTATTGACCATGCATGAACGACCTTAATTGCGCGTGGGCGTACCCGAGACTCAGAACAGGAAAAAGAGCGAAGGTAGCGGCCAACTTATTACATGTATCTAGTTATCGGGGGTTGAATATCATACACACCGAGCGTTGAACGTATAGTTGGTTGAACCATAGATATATGAGACGTATCTCATATATCTATGGTTGAACAACGCGCAAAACGTTGCCTTTCCGTTTTAGTCCTATTTTGATTACGTCATGCTTACGTAGAAAAATGCGATACATATTCGCGTTCCGGGGGAGCCTGGGAACGAGGCTACAACTAGCGCTCGCCGTGGCAAACGAATCGCAGCATAACTCTTGAACGAAACGTTCTTGGCGAAATCGGCGATATTTAAACACATCCTCGTTCGGTTTGAAGCCTATCTGCGTCCAAACTTCAGAGATTTAGCCGCCAGGTGAGCCAAGCTAGTTGTAACAGACAGACAGACACACAGACAGACAAACGAAGTACTGTAACCCTCGCTGCGCATGCGCGCCGAGGGTTAATAATCAGAGTGTCTTTCATGGTTTATAGTAGAGTCACATCCGGGAAGCGTGGCTTCTCCTCCCATTATATTACCGACCTCCCAGCTCCGCCCCCATTGCGCATCAAGCCACGCCTCTTTGCGGAGGGGGCTTGTTTACCGCTTGTAGGACGATGGGTACAGAACGCGGCACCCAAACATGGGTATGCAGGTGTTCGTTGTGGCTCTACTCCTGGCGGTCTTCCTCTCTAGCGTGGAAGCAGACATCGCATCAGCCAAAAATGGCTGTCACTGTCTAAACTCTGACAACGTACAGGACTCGCACTGTGACGCAAGTAAGAGCCGTAAACACAAGTAGGTAGGGGGTGTGGCTGATAAACCACTTCAAGTGGTAGGGGAATATGATTTTTGTTAAAGGATTAACCTGGAGGCACTTGGAGGTATATAAAATGTAATTGAATTTTTGTGCAGCACTACTGCACGTTATGTGCAGTGTGTTGTGGCGTTTAAACTTTAAATCAAAGTGTACTCTATAAACAGAAAGTATATTTTATTTAGTCATATGCAATAGGATAATAGACTCTACTGTTATGGTTCCACTTCTGAAATGCTTAGTCTTGTGCCCAGGCTCTCCGCCACACATGGAGCCTGATCCTGGGTACAAGATCATGGAATGCTAACAGTATACACAAGTAATGGTGTAATTTATGAGTTTTGCATGTGACAATCTCACAATTATTATACCAACAGCACATAAGAATGCATGGTCTTTTGTTATAACTTACAACCAAAACAGAGCCTATATATTAGTTGTTCGCAAGATTCTCTTTACCACTTTTGTAGGAAGAGTCTGTGTTGAACACACAACTTGTTTTTGATTGGTCCTTAAGCTTGTTTGTATCGACACTAGCAAATTCACAACAAAATTGTAAACGTTTTGACTACCTTTCAGTAGTCCTTTTCAGTGGTACTAGTGAATTGGCTATATAATGTTCATGGGATACAAACCTGAGACTACTGGCTTCGATAACTTCTATATAGCCCTTTTGTGATTTGCCTTCATGACATATGTTCCTGAGGTAAACAAAAATGTCTACAGTCTGTTAATCTTGCATGTAGCAAAAAAGGGGATTCCCCTTCAATTTATCCCTCACAGCTGTCTATCCGAGCTGGTACCACAAGTCACTAACTGCAGCTGCAGGGACGCCGGTGAAACTCACGTGCTATGGGCAACACCCCTGTCTGTCACAAGATGTGGTGATAGTCTGGCATATTACTGCTGTGCCCGAAGAGGAGGATAAAGAGGGAGAAGACACGAAGGAGAATAGAGACATGAAAGAGGAGGAGGATGAGAGAGACACAAAGGATAGGAGAGATGCAAAGAAGGACGAGGATGGAGGGTCTTATCGCACCAACAGTGATCTAGGACACTTATACTTGCAACAAGGACTCAGTATCTCAGGACATTGTCGAAATTTTTCATGCTATTCTACATTGCATATTCCGGCAGTTGCAGTTAACAATCATACTCAGGTTTGGTGTGGTGTGTACGCTACGGCTTGTCCCGGGAATGAGCAGAATCTTACCCCACCCATCACTGTCATAGTCGAAGGTAAGCAACTGTTTACAGCAACAAAAAAATCACACACACACACACGCATGCATGAACAATCAACGAACCTCATCTCCCTTATAAAACAGGCCTAGATGTTATGCAAAGTCACCCACTGCGCAGGACGCATGCACATGCACACACACACACACACACACTACTTAAATGTGACATTGTATTGTTGCAGGATACATTGTAATAATTGTGGTAACAAATAGTAACGGTATTACAGAATCAGTGGTAAATCTTTCTGTGGTCATCATGCCACTCTCTACCACTCTCAGGCTCTCTCCTTGGTCCTCCGGGTGATGTGGCAGTGACAGAGCTAAACTCTACCCACCTGCGGGTGTCCTGGTTTCCCCCTCCTCCCCCCCTCACACCTTCCCTCACACACTACTCCATTTACATCAACAACTTCACGGAAGATGTCATGGTTCACATGACAACAAGGACCCCTAGCCTGGTTGTACCCATGCCTGGAGGCAGTCTGGAGTTTAATGTCCATGCCTGCAGTGCAGCAGGAGAGGGGGAGGCAAGCAGTGTCATATATAAGAGAGGTGGGTGTGGGTGGGTGTGTGGGGAGGAGGGGGGGGGGGGGGGGGGATGGATATAAATGTGTTTGCTTAGAACATCTCTCAGCAAAGGTAGTTAGTTGTCTGGTGGTCTCAGTGGCAGTGGTAGATCACCTGTGGCTCAAGCCAGGGGCCCTGGGTTTGATCCCCACAACTGCTGGCTATTCATTTCCTCTGTTTTGCCTCTAACATAAAACATTCAAGGCTGTGTTTGTTTGTCAAAGAAATTTTTCCCACTATACACAGATATGTACTACACAAACACATGCATACCTGGAAAAGGGGGAGTGTATGGATTAGTATGAAATTGTATTGTATGGTACATGCAAACACATAATCACGGCATACTGTACATGCATACACACACACACACACACACACACACACACACACACACACACACACACACACACACACACATGCACATACTTACCAAGCAGTTTTACTATGACTACAAGAAAGGGCTCCTGCATAAGTCCACATTTTCTGCTACTTACAAAAATGCTGCTTTTCTCAGTTAGTACTAGATTTGATTGCCCTGGTCTTGAACAACCATCGCATATGAGGCACATTACAGTGCACGTGGTTGTTTAGTCACTTCTTTGACCATGATGTTGCAGCACACTAACACCTAATCATACAGAACCATCACCGGTAATGGTAATTTTGCGCGGGAATTTCCAGCAATACATCACATTGCAGGATCATATGTATGCATTCACAGGTACACATATTTGCTTCCACATGCAGCAACCCTGCAAAACATTACTCTTGGTGGAGTAGCCCATATCTTGTGTTTCCGATGTGAGTTTACTGCTGATTCCCAGGCCCAAGGGTGCCAGGTGGACATCCGGGATAAGAGGACAAGAGAGGTGGAGCAGTCATTCAGCTTGAGTCAGAGTCGGAAACTCATGACGTGTGCAAGAGGACTTCAAATGGAGGGTACAGAGTATGAGGTGGTTGCTAGGGAGATTGAGGTCTCTGGGAGGGTGGGGACGGAGATAGTTGGGCAGTGGGAGCCACCCCTCCTCTCTCCACCCTCCTCCACACCATCTTCCCCCTCCCCATTGCCACCCTCCACAAGCGAAGACATGTTGACAGGTGTGTAACAGTTATACAATTGTTAGTCAGCATCTGGAGGAGGGTGGGGACAAGCTACATGGGCCAGTTACTGCCTTGGTATTGTCTCTCTTCCTCAATTAACACTTGACCATCAAGAACTGAAGGAAATAACCAAACTAACATAGAATAGAGTCACACACTAGGTTTTTCTTATAGCCAAGCCCCCTCTTGCATTCAGACCAAAACTTGAACACATAGAAGAATTAGACGATTTGTGTAACCAAAAATCTATTCTCTCAATGAAATATCGGTATCCTACAGTTTCACCCCTTCCTGTACCTATACCAGAGGAAGAAGAGGAGGTAGAGAAGAAAGAGGAGAGGGGGGAAGAAGTGAAGGAGGAGAAGGTGGAAGACGACAAAGAGGAAAGGGAGAAAAAGGAGGAGAAGGGAAGGGAAGAAGTGAAAGAGGATGAGGAGGAGAAGAGAAGGGAAGAAGTGAAAGAGGATGAGGAGGAGAAAGAGGAGGAGCAGGAAGAGGAGAAGGAGGAGGAAGAAAAAGGTATGTGTAGTGGGTAACACAACAGTGGAACAACTAGTATCCTCAATTCAGGGAATGATGTATGAAGTTAGGACTTGGTAAGATACCCCTTATAAGCACACTGCCCATTCTATATCTCTATCACCAGTGAAATCAACTATGGTTGGAGATGAACATGAAGAAAACACACTGCCTGTTCAGCCTCCCGCTAGAGATGAACATGAGGAAGACACACAGGCTACTATATCAGCAGAACATCTGGCTGGAGGTGAAGATGGTATGCTGCCTGCTCCAACTCCAACTCTAACATCAGCAGCTGGAGACGAAGATAACAATGGAGAAGACACCACACTGCCTGCCGAGCCTCTACCATCAACAAATCCTCTGGATGGAGAGGATGATGAGGAAGCTATGCTTCCTGTTCTGTCTCCTTCATCAAAAGAGCCTCTGGCTGGAGATGAAGATGAGGAAAGCATGCTGCCTACTCTGTCTCCATCGTCAACAGAACTGCTTGCTGGAGACAAAGATGAAGATACCACATTGCCTACTCCTCCTCCACCAAAAGAACTTCCTGCTAGGGATGACGATAAAGACACACTGCCTGTTCCATCTCCATCAAAAGAGCCTATTGCTAGAGATGAAAATGAAGGTGGAGAAGCCACACTGCCTGCTGAGCCTTTATCATCAACAAAGCCTCTGGCTGAAGAGGAAGATGAGGAGATAAGCATGCTGTCTGTTACATCTCCTTCGTCGGCAGAACCTTCTGCTCAAGATAAAGATGATGAGGAAGACACAGTGACTTCTCAGCGTCCACCATCAGTACAGCCTCTTGCTGAGGAGGATGATGATGAAGGCGTTTTAACTCTATCAACAAAGCCTTATGAAGATGAGGAAGACACTCCGCCTGCTCAGCCTCAACCATCAACAAAGCCTCATGATGAGGAAGACACTCCGCCTGCTCAGCCTCAACCATCAACAAAGCCTCATGATGAGGAAGACACTCCGCCTGCTCAGCCTCAACCATCAACAAAGCCTCATGATGAGGAAGACACTCCGCCTGCTCAGCCTCAACCATCAACAAAGCCTCATGATGAGGAAGACACTCCGCCTGCTCAGCCTCAACCATCAACAAAGCCTCATGATGAGGAAGACACTCCGCCTGCTCAGCCTCAACCATCAACAAAGCCTCATGATGAGGAAGACACTCCGCCTGCTCAGCCTCAACCATCAACAAAGCCTCATGATCAGGAAGACACTCCGCCTGCTCAGCCTCAACCATCAACAAAGCCTCATGATGAGGAAGACACTCCGCCTGCTCAGCCTCAACCATCAACAAAGCCTCATGATCAGGAAGACACTCCGCCTGCTCAGCCTCAACCATCAACAAAGCCTCATGAAGATGAGGAAGACACTCCGCCTGCTCAGCCTCAACCATCAACAAAGCCTCATGATCAGGAAGACACTCCGCCTGCTCAGCCTCAACCATCAACAAAGCCTCATGAAGATGAGGAAGACACTCCGCCTGCTCAGCCTCAACCATCAACAAAGCCTCATGAAGATGAGGAAGACACTCCGCCTGCTCAGCCTCAACCATCAACAAAGCCTAATGATGAGGAAGACACTCCGCCTGCTCAGCCTCAACCATCAACAAAGCCTCATGATCAGGAAGACACTCCGCCTGCTCAGCCTCAACCATCAACAAAGCCTCATGATGAGGAAGACACTCCGCCTGCTCAGCCTCAACCATCAACAAAGCCTCATGATGAAGAAGACACTCCGCCTGCTCAGCCTCAACCATCAACAAAGCCTCATGATGAGGAAGACACTCCGCCTGCTCAGCCTCAACCATCAACAAAGCCTCATGATGAAGAAGACACTCCGCCTGCTCAGCCTCAACCATCAACAAAGCCTCATGATGAGGAAGACACTCCGCCTGCTCAGCCTCAACCATCAACAAAGCCTAATGATGAGGAAGACACTCCGCCTGCTCAGCCTCAACCATCAACAAAGCCTCATGATGAGGAAGACACTCCGCCTGCTCAGCCTCAACCATCAACAAAGCCTCATGATGAGGAAGACACTCCGCCTGCTCAGCCTCAACCATCAACAAAGCCTCATGATGAGGAAGACACTCCGCCTGCTCAGCCTCAACCATCAACAAAGCCTCATGATCAGGAAGACACTCCGCCTGCTCAGCCTCAACCATCAACAAAGCCTCATGATGAGGAAGACACTCCGCCTGCTCAGCCTCAACCATCAACAAAGCCTCATGATCAGGAAGACACTCCGCCTGCTCAGCCTCAACCATCAACAAAGCCTCATGAAGATGAGGAAGACACTCCGCCTGCTCAGCCTCAACCATCAACAAAGCCTCATGATCAGGAAGACACTCCGCCTGCTCAGCCTCAACCATCAACAAAGCCTCATGAAGATGAGGAAGACACTCCGCCTGCTCAGCCTCAACCATCAACAAAGCCTCATGAAGATGAGGAAGACACTCCGCCTGCTCAGCCTCAACCATCAACAAAGCCTAATGATGAGGAAGACACTCCGCCTGCTCAGCCTCAACCATCAACAAAGCCTCATGATCAGGAAGACACTCCGCCTGCTCAGCCTCAACCATCAACAAAGCCTCATGATGAGGAAGACACTCCGCCTGCTCAGCCTCAACCATCAACAAAGCCTCATGATGAAGAAGACACTCCGCCTGCTCAGCCTCAACCATCAACAAAGCCTCATGATGAGGAAGACACTCCGCCTGCTCAGCCTCAACCATCAACAAAGCCTCATGATGAAGAAGACACTCCGCCTGCTCAGCCTCAACCATCAACAAAGCCTCATGATGAAGAAGACACTCCGCCTGCTCAGCCTCAACCATCAACAAAGCCTCCTCCTGGAGATGAACAAGATGAAGCTGTTCTGCCAGTTCCACTCCCAACATCAGAAAATACAGAGAAAGGTCTGTGTGCTGAAACTTAACTTGTGCACGCAGAGTTTGTTTACATTAGCTGTTAGAAATCAAGCAGATCATATACACAGCATGCCTATATAAATATTAAGCTAGATGCACAACATTACGTATGTATAGTAGCTACAAGATACTTTGTGTTCATAGTGCAGGGTTCAAAAGTGGCAAAGGTTCAGTTAATTTATAACCTGCCACGGTTGACAAAAGCTGTAGAACCATAACATGTGTGACACTACTTTAAAGGTTACTAATGCCACTAGCTAGGGATGCTGAGAAAAGCCAGGGGCAATCAGGAACTAATGCACATGCACCACTTTGGAATCTTGTGCTATGACAGCAGTGCACCTGTGTTCAATCCTCACACATGCAGGGAGGCCTCCAGTAACTGCACAGGATGAGAGACTAGAAAGAGCCACAGTTCTGCTTCTGACAGTGGGGGTGGTGGTTGGTGTTGCCATGGTAACAGCAATTGTGAGGGGCATAATAGCAGGTAAAGATATTAGTGTCTTCAATTCTTACTTTATGCTGGCTATGAAGGGGGCTGGGCCATCAGTCCTTGTAATCTTGTACACTACCTGCGTCCGTGTTGAGCCTCTCAAACCTCACACAGCTAACTACTGTATAGCTTCTCCACCGAGCCTCTACATACCAACTCACCCTTTTATACTGTAGATTGGCAAAAAGTGTATCATGCATACATGTTGCATGTATTATACACAGTTAATTTTTCACGTAATTGTTGACAGAAAAATACATAGCAAAAATTTGTCAGTCTTTACAAGTTGAAAAACATGTTCAGCTACACACCTATGACTTTTTTTATACTTTTGATGCATTTAAAGAAAATTTGCGCACATGAAGAGCTGTCCACATTTCCCCCTTCCCTTTCCTCTCCTCCCAAAGTCTCTACTACAACCAGCCCACCAACAGCACACCCTCCACCTCAGCCTCCTGCCACCCCTCCTCCTCACCGACACAAACAGCTTCCAGGAGCCTCAGATCTTCCTGTCACTAGCACTGCGCTCCCTCCACCACAGCTGATATTTCACAGAGACTTTAGGAAGCAGTTTCGATACAAAATGAAAATCCCCAGAACAGTTTAGTTTATCTCACAATTTTAGCAGCTGATCCGTCTTCACAGTGTGCTTCAGCAATATTTTTATATCCAATCATACAAATTTTGAAACCCAATCATAATTTTTTTATTACTTTTGCTGATGATGTGTTATATTAGGTAGTAACATCTATGATTGTACTACTTCAATGCTTACAGCCAATATAATTCAATTATGCAGCTGTGTGATATGTACTTGGTTGTATCACTAGCTGTATAGGAAAGTAGCCTTGTTCTAGCAACTAGGCACAAAATGCTTGCATACCTCCAGCCTACGGCCTAGCTACCACAGAAGTTTCTGAAAACACTTCCAAAAACTCCCTGTCCAACCTTATACCCTCTAACCTCATGCAGAAATATGAGCTCATACAATCAGGTCCAGGTATAGTATGTTCCCAACCCTTTACCAAGATTCATTACTAGCGTACGCTATACACACCTGGCAAATGCTAAAGTCATAAAAAGTGGGCGTGTCATGGTTTGGAACTTGATAACGACAGTTGAGGCAGCAGGTCTCAAATGAAGCTGGCACTGATGTGAAACAAATCTTTGCATTGCTATAAGCAATCAAACACTGGACAGCAGGGAAGGCCCAAATATGTTAGGAAGAAAAGACAGAAACCTAGCCTCATTCCCAGGCTCTTCCAACGGGGAGCTAGAGTCAGGGAATGAGGCTAGGAGAAACCAGTTTATGTGCACACATTACTTATGAACCAGTGAATGTTGATATAAACTCGGAACCTGTCATATACAACATACACAGAAAAGTAATTGGTCCTGAGTAACAGGACTTGATAAACTTCACTCCTATAAAAGCACACCTAACTACTGCCTTTTTCCCAAAATACTTTCTGCTTGTGTTGTTCTACCATGTCCTTTACACCACTGTCCATCATATCTTCAGTCAGTGTACCATCCACTGACCCAAACGCTTTCGCCTTGTGAAGAGAAAGGGAGAAGAAGGAAGGAGAAAAAATGAAGGGACGGGGAGAAGAGAAAAGAAAGAGAAAATGGAGGGACAACATGAAAAGGAGGTAAGGAGAGACAAGTGAAACGAAAAGAGACCAAAAGGGAAGGAGGGTGGGTGGGAGGGGAGAAATAGATACACTTGTAACGGCCAGAACAGAAACAAATTTTAGGGTTTTATGCTGGCGCAGCTATTATCAACTATTTTACACAAAACACACTGAACTTGTTACCACATATCAGAACTAAGAGTATCTAACATACCTGCCACGCAACAGCAAGCTTTGCAATTTCCCTTCCAGAAAAGCCATCAATTGTTTCCGATATCCTCTGGAATTTCTGTTCCCATTCCACATCAGTTGGTAGTGGAATGTGCCTGGAGATGGAGGACTAGTTCAATCATGAGCTACACCACATAATGATATAAGTAAAATCACTAGGGTTCAGCGATACGGCACTTTCGAACATGCAGATTCCTACATGAGACTGCCACACATGGTAACACAATGCTTGTACCATGCCATGTGATATTGAGTTACATTGAGTTACACCATGTGAATCACAATACTGTATTACACCCATACACATCACCCACACACCTGGGTCTTCTCCACCAATTGACGCGAGGTGGTGCAAGGACATAGAGACTAAAATACAGCTTGAGCATGCGTAACCTCTCCAGCTGGCCTGGTAGATTAAACTGGACGAGGTCATCTAGACGATCATTGATGGCCCAGTCAAACTGGTCTGGCTGGTTGCTTGCCAGTACTAACATGAACCTGTGAGTAGGGATGGTGAGGAGGTGTGTGTGTGTGTGTGTGTGTGTGTGTGTGTGTGTGTGTGTGTGTGTGTGTGTGTGTGTGTGTGAGTGCGTGGGTGGGTGTACGTGCATGTGCGTGCGTACGTGTGTGTGTGTGTGCGTGCGTACGTGTGTGTGTGCATGTGTGTGTGTGAGTGCGTGCGTGCGTGTGTGTGTGAGAGTGCGTGTGTGTGTGTGCGTGGATGGGTGTGTGCGTGCGTGTGTGTGTGTGTGTGTGTGTGTGAGAGAGAGAGAGAGAATTCCCTCCTTAATATTACTGCAGCCCTATATGTTGTGTTCTACGTCCTCACTTTCGTGAAGACTCTCCAGTGCGGTAGAGGAAGGCATTCAGAGTGCTCCTCAAATCCTCACTGATGGCCACCTGCAGACAAATTCAAGGCAGAGTAGAAGAGAAGTGGTTTGCTGGTTAGAATACCATCAACCAAAGGACAGGACTTGTTACACAGATGAATGTGCTAGCAATTTTCCTCTTTTCCTTCTCCCTCTTCCTCCATTTCCTCCTCTCTCCCTTCACTCCATATCCCTCCTCCTTCTTTTAGCTAGGTTACCATTCATACATGTGGCAACCCTGGATAGAAATCGAATATTATTCCGTAGTGTATTTCGAGCGCATCACTAACTTCGACATACCATATCACTGAGCTTCCTCTAAGGGTGTGGTGGCTCATACACGCTTCATTGACATATCAGATATTCATGCTTTACAAAGCGCATCTGAGCCCCACTATTAGCGGAAGGTCAGTGCTACAGTGCGTTAAACTCGGCAATACCCTCGGTTTCTACCCTCGGTTTCTAATGCCACACACACAAACTGTTACTATGGTACCTTGCTTCTCTTCCTGAGGAAAGCATCTGCCTCGTCCACAAACAGTACAACGCTACATGAAGAGAAAAAATGTTACTAGTTAGTTCTGCATGACAATCTCTCAGCCTTCATTGTACTTCTTTCCTCCCCCTCTTAGTCTCCCCCTTCCCTTATCTCTCCTCTCTCCCTTCATATCCTCTTTCATATCCTCTTTCTCTCCTCCTTTTCCTCCTCCCCTCCCTCACCCTCCCACCTCCCCCCTCCCTCCCACAGACCTACCCCTTCTTGCTGGTGTTAGCCCAATCAAACACTTTGTGCATGGCGGTCACTCCCTCCTTGCCGAGGGGCACCACATCCCCTCCTGTCATGATAGCATAGTCCATACCAGAGTGACGAGCAAGACTCTGAGAGAGGGGGATAAAACAGAAACGTGGGAGGAAGAGGAGGAGGAGGAAGAGGAGGAGGAGGAAGAAGAAGAAGGAGAAGGGGGAGGAGGAAGAGGAAGAGAAGAAGGAATAGACACAAACACACACTCCTCTTCCTCCCTTTCTCCCTCCCCTCCTCATAGCAGTGGACAAATTTTCATCTCCTTGCCTACCTTGGCAAACATGGTTTTCCCAGTGCCTGGTGGTCCGTACATTAACACATTTCGATAAACACCACTGTTCCTCTTTGTGTTGATGGTGGCCCGAGCAAGGGAGCGGAGGTGAGACTCAAACTGGGGCTGTGAGGGAAAGAGGAAGGAGGAGGGGAAGAAAGGATGGGAAGACAAGAGGTGGAGGGGGAAAGAAGTAGGAGGGGGGAGAGATGGGAAGGGAGGAAGAGATGTGGGAGGGAGGAAGGACACAGGAAGGGTGAAGGAAGGAGAGGGAAGAGAGGAGTGTTATATATTAGCACAGCATCCTGCTTGACTTGCTCAATGTATTGCCAGTACCTCAAATATGATGCCAGTCAGGGGGTCTGAAGGTCGGGCAAACAACCTCCGCAACGCCTGGAGAATAGCATGATAAAGCAGTGTATAAGTGAGCTTCAAAAAGAACCTTTATGATACACACATGTACACACTGCACACACACACACAGTACAGGTCCTACCAGTATTGGGTGCCTGATAGATTGGAAGAAAGAGAGGCGAGAAGTCTCCCTAATTAACGAGGGTTTCCCCAGTCTGGCCTCAATGAACCTCCCGGCTATCCCAGTACCCATCCTGGCCGTGTAGATACCAAATGCCACAAGAGTAAGACCAGCAGCCTTGATGGTATGTGGAAGAGGAGGGGAAGACATGGGGGAGGAGGAGAGGGCAGATGAAGTAGAAGAAAAGAGAAATGGGAGGGGAGGAGGAGGGGAAGGAGCGCACACGCATGCACACACGCACGCACGCACGCACGCGCACACGTGCACACACACACACACGCACACACACACGCACGCACGCACGCACGCGCACACGTGCACACACACACCCACGCACACACACACACACACACACACACATGCACACGCGCGCACACACACACACACACACACACACACACACACACGCACACACAGCTTACAGTGGCAGATATCTTGTCCCAGTCAGTAATAAAGTTAGTGATTCCCTCTCCAATCAATGACCCGGCAGCCCTGGGAAGGAAACACAAGCCTGATTAGCTACTTTGTCTTTGTTCCCTCCACTCTATCCTCTCCTCCTTCCTCCCCCCATTTCCCTGCCACTTCCCTTCCTTCTTCGCTATCCTTTCTCCTCCCTCCCCTTCTTCCCCTCCCACTACCCTGAGCCTCTTACTTGATACTCTCCAGCACCGTCACACGTTGTTCTGCTGCCTTCAGTTTGATTTGCTCCAGAGCTAAATCCTGGTTTTCCCGCTCCATCTTGGTCCTGAGATTAAGAATTACAGAACAACAGTAACGTCTGGCGGACATTAAAATGTGCCTTTAACTACATAAAGATGATGTATTGCAGGAAATTTGTGTATGGTACAAATTTTGTACATTGCACAAGAAGCTACAAAATGCAACATATGAAGTTTCAGCTCAAGTTGATGAATAGACAGATACTGTAACATGTACGTTAAGATTTTTGCAATGGATAAACATTCACATGCATTATGTGAAATTATGTGCACTGCATGCATTAATATGCGGCACATTCACTATGCTATCATGAGTCAAAAAAAATTAAAACCATGAAAATTTTCAGCGGTAAGCTTTTCAGGCTTTCGTGGAATATTATCCCTGTGAAAATTTTAACATATACAGTGGATACATTTTTAGCCTATTGCCATAGCAACAGGTTACAGATTGATCCATCAATTGATCTACTGCGTTCTTACTTTCCCTGAATCTCTGCAGCTACTCTAGCCATCTCATTCTTGTGACGAAGCTCGGCCTCATACTCTATTGTGCCTGTGTGAGAGTGGGAGTGAGGGTGTGTGGTGTGTGAGGGTGTGTGAGGGTATGTGGTGTGTGTGGTGTGTGTGTGGTGTGTGTGTGTGGTGGGTGGTGGGCGTACACACAAGAGTGTGAAAGTAAGAACTGATGCAATGGTTCAACAATCAAGTGAGTACCTCTTCTCATTGCTTCTTGTTTCTGTACAGACTCCTCTTGTTTACGCAGGTTCTCCTCCTGCATTCGACGCTGTTAGCACAAGGAAGAATGGAGAGAGAAAGACGCTACAACAGGTTAGCTTCTTTTGTCCTCCCACCCCCCCCCACACACACACACACTCACCTGTTGCACAAGCTGGTCATCGTACCTCCGTCGTGCCAGTTGGTCCTGGTACTGGGACCTCTGCTGGTGCTGCTGAGTCTCAGCCGCCAGTGTCTTCCTCTTCTCCTCCTGCTCCACCCTCACTCTCTCCACCTCCAGCTGACGGATGTACGCCTCTTGTTTCTGTGATTCATAGTGGGAGAAGGGAGGTGGGAGGAGTATGAAGGGGAGAAGGGCCAGGAGTGAGAAGAGGGGGAGAAATAGGAAAAGAGAGGAGATTTAGGAAGAGGGAGAGGAAAGGAAGAAGGAAAAAGGTAAACGGAGAAATTGAGAGGATAACTACAATATGGCTAGAAACCAAGAACAGTAGAGACTGTGGCTTAGGGAAATATAAAATTATGTACTTAGCATTTTATGAACATTAAGTAACAAGAGCACCTCAATCCAGCCTTAAGTGACAGAATACCTCATGGGCTTTCCCCCTCCCTCTATCCCTCAACACAAACCTACGTGTACACACACACACACACACACACACACACACACACACACACACACACACACACACACACACACACACACACACACACACACACACACACACACACACACACACACACACACACCTTGTAATCTTCATGGTGTTTTACTTGAGCTGTCTGTTCCTGCATACGAGCTAGTTCCAAGGCTTCCTTGGCATGAGCTAGAGGAAGGGACAGAAGGGAGGAAAGGGAGAGGGGGAGGGAGGGTGAAAGGTGGAAGGAAGGTAGCGTGCAGTGCGAGGGTCTGGTGTCATGCCTCACCTGTGTAACAACTGGTTATTATTCATAATATGATAATACGGGAGGTCTGCTCCATGCATGTGAAACACGAGAAGGACAACTAGGACCGTGTTATCTCAGCTGTACAGTGTCTACAGGCAGTGAACTCCCAGGGCTGAGCTTACTGAACACAACAGGAAGGAAGGAAGACAGGCAGAGACACCTTAGCTAGTGGAAGAACAGCATTGCCATCGCAGGAAGGTAGTTTATTATCTTCAGCTGTTCTTCTTTCAAACTAGGGTAGCCTAAGTTGCTAGTTACAGCAGCCTTTGTGCTTCCCTTCAAAGCTATGATGTATTCGTCTGGATGTTCAATCTCACTGGAGCTGCGATAGGCGTAATACCAGACTAGACTGAAGGGAGGGGATATCGACTACCAAGACACACTAGGTAATCAAACTACCACTGGTTCAGATCCATTCCACCAGTACTTACGTGACTGGTCCAGCTCTCGGGCAGCCTTTGCAGCTCTCTCCAGCCCAGTGGGGTCAAAGCCAGTCCACTTCTTCCCCTCCCCCTGGACCTGCGGTGTCTGATCTTTCCCCTCACCACCTCCTTCCATTGGGGGCAAGAAATCACCACTGCCGCTTCCGCTGCCTCCACCGTACAGCTTGTCCCACAACCACGACATGAGTAGACTGGACGGATCCACGTGGATACCGCATTCGTTTATTACGTTCTTTTTATACGAAAGGTGACTCGGTGGTTATAGTCTCGTTCCCAGACCATCCCCGAAAATCGTTGAAGTCTGAACAACACCACTTCTCTACTACTGGCACTATATAGTAAATCCACGAATGAGGTTTTATGTCAGTGCCATGGCTAGTCTCACAAGTCAGACCCAACAAGCTGCAGTATTGATTGCTTTAATTTTCAGGCTTTAATAAATTATTGTGATTCAGCTATCGATGATATTCAACAATGTTGTCTAGCTACTACAGATCAAATGTTATAACTACACATTCTTTTGTGTCACTGCAGCAGTTTACAATAAAATTAGAAGTATATTAGATGACATTTTTACATCAGTAGCTACACCTAGCTACACTGAACTAATAAATACCCTTATTCAGCTATCCGATAGTGTGAATTCTAGTACACAACAGCTACAGACAACTGTCTAACAAGAACAGCTTTGATAATACATTTCAACATCAACAATAATGGTATATCAGAAGTAGAGTATAAAGATCTGTAGAAGCAGTTCTTTTACGCACATCAAATGCTCCAGTGCACGAGCTCAATGGCTTTCTGTCCATTCTGTATGACATGATAGAACAGTGGCTGATTACTTTGAAGCGTAGTGATTGGTCAGTTTACTGGAGTAAGGATAAGTGAAAGTCTGTATTGCAGCTACAGCCTGAACAATATAATATTATGATACAGACTCATGAGAATGAAATGGACTGACTCCTGAGTGTAACTGTATAGTACATAGCTACAGCCCATCAGTGTTTGCAAAGCAAATACTGGGTGATGAGAATGAGAGCAGAAGTATAGTAAATGCACACCTGATATCCATGAGTGTACTGAATGTTGGCAGCTAGCTAGCTATATGTAAGCTTTGAATAATTAGCACTACCTTAGATATAGCTACCACTGGCTAGGTGCCAGTCTTGTTCCAAACTTCAGACTGCACAAAATTTGAAATGAAGTACATACCTTGTTGGTGAGGTTTATCCTCATTCTGTGCTTGATCAGTTTGCTTCATGGCCATCTCCCGAACCTGCTGGAATGAAATTGACAATACACAGTAATCATGCGTGCAACCAGTTTTAGACGTACAATTTGGTTAATAAACTTTGACTAACAAATTAAAATGCTACTCTTCCTGTCTAGTCCCATGATCACATTTAACAATGAGCACCTGTACACAGTGAACAGTACTGTGCTACTTCATGTTTGGTACTGTTCACATCTCTCATCACGTTAGTGGTATTGTGGTATTGTACCTTCTTTGGCTGGTGTGGGTCAGTGCTTGTCTCTGGCAGTAGTTCAGCTATGTCCTCACGGTCACGATGTACAGGAAGCTGCAGGAGCTAGGAGTGAAGGAGATGTGCATACATCAGCTGCATGTACATTCTAGCAACTTTCCACTGCAAAAAAAAAAAAGACCTAGTCTGGTAGCATCTGATCTGTATCTTACCTGTTCAGTGGCTGCTGCCTGGCGGAGCGCCTTAATCACACCGGGATGGGCTGCTAACATGAGAGGGAAACGCCCACTCTGGGAAGAGAAGTAGACAAGAATCTGATGTGATCTATAAGCAAACAATGAAAGGACCTATTTGTTGGATTTTTATAGCAAGTTTGGTAGCTAGCAAGCAATTGTCGCCTTCTCTACTCTGTTTGATGATTATAGTCTCAAATATTAGCATGGTAGCTGTAATCAATAGCCATGCCCATAACTGCTGTTTCCATGGTAGCAGCACTTAGCTGTTCAGGTCACCCTTGCCACTGAGTTTGTCCTAAGTTTGTAGGTGGAGAGACAGCCTCCTCCCTCTAGCAGTCTCTTCTATATCCAGGGAACCAGAAATCTTCCGTTATAGCATCCCAATTGAAATCCCCTTTTGGTATCATGGAACTGCATCTTAAGCTTCTGGTGCAGCTCCTCGTATACCATGTTTTAACTAATCACATACGTATACCTGTGTATCTAGTGCAAAAGCTATATCCATGCCTTCTGTGACCTATATGGTCATGATTGCAATTCAGGATTTACATTAAACTTGTCGGTAGAAATGTTTGTGAAATAGAGTAAGGTGGCGAATCAGGTTGATATGCATACAAGAATAGAGTGAGGTTCACTAAGGTTTTACAGGATACATGATATATCATAATTATAGCTGGGAACTTTTTTCATGTGCACAGATCCTTTACGATTCTTCAAAAAAACATCCCAAAATGGAACTTTTGTCATTTTACGGCATGCAAGACTAAAGTAGTGCTAGTGACGCTCAAAATGCTTCTTAAGAAATCGAGTGAAACTTTGTTTGCTGGACGCACATGTATATAAGGTCTCTAGCCTAGAGACTTTGTTGGTATGGGGTGTGATGATGTATTCAGCTTATGGGGTGATGTCAGTGTTTGGTAAAAGTACTGATGGAGTGGCATAGCCAGCTAGTTGGCCAATAAATCATAGTATAGTCAATGGTTGACACTTCATGTTTGTGCGTTATAAAGTTTCACAGGAATAAAGTTTGTGAGTTCCATTCAATCATGAATTTTTATGCATTGCAAAATTTCCCACTATACAATACCATACTCTATTACTCAATTTTGAGTGCACACCACTGTACTGTTTTCACCTTGTCCCGTAGGTTAGGGTTTGCCCAAGCTCCAAGGAGTACCTCTACCACTTTGTGGTGGCCCTTGAAGCTGGCTACATGTAGTGCTGTCAAACCATCCTGTAGGGTAGAATGCAACCACACAAAATGGCTCTTACTCAAAACTCCACCACTTGACAAGTTATCCAACTATATAAAAGTTGTAGCATAATTTATGGTACCAATTATCAACCAGTACCAACCTTTCAAACAGTAGAATACAGAAAATTTAACATAGTTTTACTAATTTGAAGATTGTTTACTTTCAGTCAATGCATTGCACAGTCAGCAAGATGGTTTTGCATTGAGTGGTGCTACACTTCATCAAAAAACCAGCAGAGAAAAGTTGAGCAATTATGGCAGGAGCTCTGAGGCTCAGTAATACCCTACTAGACTTGTGTGTCTGTTCATGATAGAAGTCCATCCTATAAAGTCTGCCCATATGGCATGCTGTTTTTGCATGTGTCATGTTTGTATTCATCCCACTCTGCTCTTGTGGAGGTGATAGTGTATGGTATGGTATGGTGTAAACTCTTTTCAAGCTAACAAGTGACAACCTTGTGGCTTGCTGATACTTCCTATTAGAAAAGGTATGGGTTGAGCGATGATACCAGTGGTTGATAACTGGCATGATAATACAGGACAGAAAGAGTGTGCATGTGTGCTATAAACTATTTGCCAAGAGCCTGCTCATTTGGTACAAGAACCAAGTTGCTATGTCATTCCTGGACTGAGATATGAAGACAGGTACAAACTGTGTCTGATAATTGGCACTGTACACTACATTCCTCCTGTAACATTTGAGGATGGTGATTGATATGGTATTACGTTCAATGTCCACATTAGACATTTAGAGGCATCTCATGTTGCATTAATGTACTGCTAATCACGAAAGCTGGCTGCCAATGCAGCTAAAATGAGTGATTGTAACTACATGAGACAGCTTTAGAATAATAGCTTGAGACAGTACACCTGAATTTTAAGTTAGTGTCTCCGTTGAAGTAACTAAGCAGTAGTGTCATTTGCTATGGTGACAACATCTTCAACACTAGCACCATAGCATGGAGCAGTGGACATACCGGCAGGAGTTAAAAACACTAATCCCATCAGTTCAACCATAGAGCACAGACAACTACTTTGCATACAGTTGTCAACTGTCTTTGTCTGCTGTTAGTGAAACAGCCCATCAATCTTTTGTCATGACTCCCAAGCATGTTTGCATGTTTTTCTCGATAACAGTTAAGGAATTTTGCACACAGGTGCACGTCTATATACTATTTGCTAAAACTTCACTGGAGTTTTGATGCTACACTAGCAGCATTCTCGCATGTGTGCGTGTGGTATGGTGGTTGTATGTGCATATACATGCATATTTGTGTGTTGCATGTGCATGGGTGTGTGGTTGTGTGTACATGCACATTAGTGTGTGCATTTGTGTCAGTGCCATCAGAATAGTGGATACAAATCTACAAGTGTATGTACATGTATCAGTAAACATACACGTACAATAAAACGCTCATACACATTTGGCAATTGCTCATCATCCTTTTATTCATGTTTACAGCTGACAAATGTGATGTTACAAATACATACGTTTATATAGAGCTCAATATGGCACACACCTCACTTCATGTACCATTTAGTACTCTAGACATTGGTAGATATTCTCATAGTGACTACCAGTACTTGTGAGGTATACTAAGTGTTGCATGAGGACAATATGCATACAGGCATAGAAGGGAGGGCTCCTGGCTTCACAGGATGCACAAAGTGCCATTAACATTACTCAGGTTTCAATGCACACCACTGTCCTGTTGTGTTGTTACCTTGTCCTGTAGGTCAGGGTTTGCCTCAGCTCCCAGGAGGAGCTCAACCACTTTGTGGTGGTCATTGAAGCTGGAAGTTCTTAGTGCTGTATAACAATCCTGTATGGTAAAATGGGTGATCGTAACTACATGAGACAGCTTTAGAATAATAGCTTGAGACATTTCACCTGAATTTCAAGTTAGTGTCTCCCTTGAAGTAACTAAGCAGTAGTGTCATAACATCTTCAACACTAGCAGCATAGCATGCAGTACTGGACATACTAGCAGGAGTTAAAAACACTACTCAAGCATACAGGACAGATAACTACTTTGTATACAGTTGTCAAATGTTGTCGTCTGGTGTTGGTAAAACACTCCATCAATTTTTTTCATGACTTCCAAGCATGTTTATATGTTTTGCTTCATGCCAAACTTAACAATTAAGGACCAGGTTTGCACACAGGTGCATGTCTAGTCGCTAAACATTTCACTGGAATTTTGACGCTAGACTAACATTCTCACTCTAGAAACACATCCCCAAACCACTACATGTACATGCTTTCAATGCACAAATGATTTTGTTCTCCCATGCACATAACCACTGGCTATGTGTTGGATATGTTCTCTGACCTTCACATTCCCCTGACTGTTGTGTGGTACTTAGTGTACAATGAATACTGCACATGGCACACCACAAGTGACAGATGAACAAATAATAGTAATTATCCACCTTGCTCTGCAGGTCTACTGTAGCCCCAGCCTGAAGGAGCAGGTCCACAATCCTGTCATGCCCCTTCTGGCTCGCAATATAGAGAGGAAAGAATCCATCCTATGTGCACATGGTGGTGTGTGTGCATACATGTGTGTGGTGGTTGTGTGTGATGTGTGTTGCATGTGTGTGTGTGATGTGTGTGTGCATGCGGGTGTGTGGTTGTGTGTACATATGGATTTGTGTGATCATTAGTGCCAGTGCATTCAGAATGGTGGATACAAGTCTACAAGTATACGTACATGTATCAGTAATCACACAAGTACAATAGAACACTATCATACAGTTTTGACAACTGCTCATTATTGTTCCTTACACATGTTTTACAACTGACACAAATGTGATGTTACTGGTATGTACATATAATGTATTCTTTATATAGAGCTCAAGAGTAAGAATATGGCACACATCTCACCCCATGTACCGGTTAGTACACTATAAATCTGTAGCTGTTCTCATAATGAAAACATGCAGAACAGTTGGAACCATGTTTGTAGCTAAAACCTTCACTGGAGTTTTGATTCCAGACTACCATTCTCAGTTCAAATTTCTTGGGAAAACACGTCCCCAAACCACTCAATGTACATGCTTGCAATGCACAAATGAATTTGTTCATTGTAAATTGTATATCACCAGTGGCTATGTGTTGGATATGTTCTCTGACCTTCACATTCTGACTGTTGTGTGGTACTTAGTGTACAATGAATACTGCACATGGCACACCACAAGTGACAGATGAACAAATAATAGTAATTATCCACCTTGTCCTGCAGGTCTACTGTAGCCCCAGCCTGAAGGAGCAGGTCCACAACCCTGTCATGCCCCTCCTGGCTTGCATCAAAGAGAGGAAAGAAACCATCCTGCGTGCACATGGTGGTGTGTGTGCATGTGTGGGTGTGTGGTGGTTGTGTGTGATGTGTGTTGCATGTGGGTGTGTGGTTGTGTGTACATTAGTGTGATCATCAGTGCCAGTGCATTCAGAATGGTGGATACAAGTCTACAAGTATACGTACATGTATCAGTAATCACACAAGTACAATAGAACACTATCATACAGTTTGACAACTGCTCATTATTGTTCCTTATACATGTTTTACAACTGACACAAATGTGATGTCACTGGTATGTACAATCACTGTATTGTTTATATGGAGCTCAAAAGTACCCCATGTACCAGTTAGTACACTATAAATTTGTAGATATTCTCATAATAAAAACATGCAGAACAGTTGGGAAGGGTCTTGCTAGAGGACAAGTATTTGTGAGGTATACTAAGTGTTGCATCAGGATAATATTGCATACAGGCATAGAAGGGAGGGCTCTTTGCTTCACAGAATGCACAAAGTGCCATCAACAGGTTTGAATACACACCACTGTCCTGTTGTGTTGTTACCTTGTCCTGTAGGTCAGGGTTTGCCCCAGCTCCCAGGAGAACCTCTACCACTTTGTGGTGGCCGTTGAAGCTGGCAGTTATTAGTGCTGTATGACCATTCTGTATGGTAAAATGGATGATTGTAACTACATGAGACAGCATTAGAATAATAATAGTTTGATGACAGTACACCTAAACTTTAAGTTAGCATCTCAGTTCAAGTAACTAAGCAGTAGTTCCCATGTGTCATTTGCTCCAGTTGTATGGTGACAACATCTTCAACAGTAGCAGCATAGCATGTAGTGGTGGACATACTGGCAGGCACTACTCAAGTCAGTTCAAGCATAGTGCACAGATGGCTGCTTTGCATACAGTTGTCACTTGAGTGTGTCTGGTGTTGGTAAAACTGTCCATCAATTTTTTGTCATAACTCCCAAGCATGTTTGCATGTTTTCTTTGATGCCAAACATAACAGTTAAGGACCAAGTTTGTAGCTAAAAACTTCACTGCAGTTTTGATCCCAGACTAGCATTCTCAGTCCAAATTTCTTGGGAAAACACGTCCCCAGACCACTAACTGTACATGCATCCAATGCACAAATGAATTTGTTCATTGTAAATTGTATATCACCAGTGACTATGTGTTGGATATGATCTCTGACCTTCATATTCCCCTGAATGTTGTGTGGTACTTAGTGTACAATGAATACTGCACATGGCACACCACAAGTGACAGATGAACAAATAATAGTAGTTATCCACCTTGCTCTGCAGGTCTACTGTAGCCCCAGCCTGAAGGAGCAGGTCCACAATCCTGTCATGCCCCTCCTGGCTCGCAACAAAGAGAGGAAAGAAACCATCCTGCGTGCACATGGTGGTGTGTGTGCATGTGTGGGTGTGTGGTGGTTGTGTGTGATGTGTGTTGCATGTGGGTGTGTGGTTGTGTGTACATTAGTGTGATCATCAGTGCCAGTGCATTCAGAATGGTGGATACAAGTCTACAAGTATACGTACATGTATCAGTAATCACACAAGTACAATAGAACACTATCATACAGTTTGACAACTGCTCATTATTGTTCCTTATACATGTTTTACAACTGACACAAATGTGATGTCACTGGTATGTACAATCACTGTATTGTTTATATGGAGCTCAAAAGTACCCCATGTACCAGTTAGTACACTATAAATTTGTAGATATTCTCATAATAAAAACATGCAGAACAGTTGGGAAGGGTCTTGCTAGAGGACAAGTATTTGTGAGGTATACTAAGTGTTGCACCAGGATAATATTGCATGCAAGCATAGAAGGGAGGGCTCTTTGCTTCACAGAATGCACAAAGTGCCATCAACAGGTTTGAATACACACCACTGTCCTGTTGTGTTGTTACCTTGTCCTGTAGGTCAGGGTTTGCCCCAGCTCCCAGGAGAACCTCTACCACTTTGTGGTGGCCGTTGAAGCTGGCAGTTCTTAGTGCTGTATGACCATTCTGTATGGTAAAATGGATGATTGTAACTACATGAGATAGCTTTAGAATAATAATAGTTTGATGACAGTACACCTAAATTGTAAGTTAGCATCTCAGTTCAAGTAACTAAGCAGTAGTTCCCATGTGTCACTTGCTCCAGTTGTATGGTGACAACATCTTCAACAGTAGCAACATAGCATGTAGTGGTGGACATACTGGCAGGCACTACTCAAGTCAGTTCAAGCATAGTGCACAGATGGCTGCTTTGCATACAGTTGTCACTTGAGTGTGTCTGGTGTTGGTAAAACTGTCCATCAATTTTTTGTCATAACTCCCAAGCATGTTTGCATGTTTTCTTTGATGCCAAACATAACAGTTAAGGACCAGGTTTGTAGCTAAAAACTTCACTGCAGTTTTGATCCCAGACTACCATTCTCAGTTCAAATTTCTTGGGAAAACACGTCCCCAAACCACTAAATGTACATGCTTGCAATGCACAAATGAATTTGTTCATTGTAAATTGTATATCACCAATGGCTATGTGTTTGATATGATCTCTGACCTTCATACTCCCCTGACTGTTGTGTGGTACTTAGTGTACAATGAATACTGCACATGGCACACTACAAGTGACAGATGAACAAATAATAGTAATTATCCACCTTGTTCTGCAGGTCTACTGTAGCCCCAGCCTGAAGGAGCAGGTCCACAACCCTGTCATGCCCCTCCTGGCTTGCATCAGAGAGAGGAAAGAATCCATCCTACATGCACATGGTGGTGTGTGTATGCATGTGTGTGTGTGGTGGTTGTGTGTGATGTGTGTTGCATGTGGGTGTGTGGTTGTGTGTACATTAGTGTGATCATTAGTGCCAGTGCATTCAGAATGGTGGATACAAATCTACAAGTATATGTACGTGTATCAGTAATCACACAAGTACAATAAAATCATACAGTTTTGGCAACTGCTCATTATTGTTCCTTATACATGTTTACAACTGACACAAATGTGATGTCACTGGTATGTACATATAATGTATTCTTTACATAGAGCCCAAAAGTAAAAACATGGCACACATCTCACCCCATGTACCAGTTAGTACACTATAAATTTGTAGATATTCTCATAATGAAAACATGCAGAACAGTTGTGAAGGGTCTTGCTAGAGGACAAGTACCAGTATTTGTGAGGTATACTAAGTGTTGCACCAGGATATAAACATACAAGCATAGAAGGGAGGTTATTTAGGGCTCTCGGTATCACAGGATGCATGAAGTGCCATCTTCTATTACTTAGATTTGAATGTACACCACTGTCCCATCCTGTCCTCACCTTGTCCTGTAGGTCAGGGTTTGCCCCAGCTCCCAGAAGCAGCTCTACCACTTTGTGGTGGCCCTTGAAGCTGGCTTGTTTTAGTGCTGTCGAACCATTCTGTATGGTAAAATGGATGATTGTAACTACATGAGAATAATAGTTTGATGACAGTATACACCTAAACTTTAGGTATAGTGTCTCCATTCAAGTAACTATGGAGTAGTGTTCTTTATGTCATATGCTACAATTGCATAGTGACAACATTTTCAACACTAGCAGCATAGTATGTAGTATTGGACATACTGGCAGGAGTTAAAAACAGCATACTGGCAACTGTCTTCATCTGGTGTTGGTGAACATTCCATCATTCTTTTGTCCTGTTTGAATGTTTTGCTTGATGCTAAAAGTAAAGGACCAAGTTTGCACACAGGTGCATGTCTAGTAGCTAAAAACTTTCACTGGAGATAGCTTTAGAATAATAGTTTGATGACAGTACACCTAAATTTAAGTTAGTGTCTCCATTCAATTAACTAAGCAGTAGTTTCCCATAATTATTTCATTTGCTACAGTTGTATAGTGACAACATCTTCAACACTAGCAGCATAGCATGTAGTACTGGACATACTGGCAGGAGTTAAAAACACAACTGAAATCAGTTCAAGCATAGAGCACAGATAACTACTTTGCATACAGTTGTCCAGTATCATCATCTGGTGTTGCTAAAACAGTCCATCAATTTTTTGTCATGACTTTCACGCATGTTTGCATGTTTTGCTCGATGCGAAACTTAATAGTTAAGGACCAAGTTTTTACACAGCTGCATGTCTAGCTACTAGCTAAAATTTCACGATTTTGATTCCAGACTACCATTCTCATGCAGTCAACATGTATATATCAGGAATACATGTACATACAAGCATAGAAGGGAGGTTATCTGGTTTCACAGAATGGATGAAGTGCCATCAACAATACTCAAGTTTTAATGTACACCCCTGTCCTGTCCTGTCCTCACCTTGTCCTGTAGGTCAGGGTTGGCCCCAGCTCCCAGGAGGAGCTCCACCACTTTGTGGTGGCCGTTGAAGCTGGCTTGTTTTAGTGCTGTATGACCATTCTGTATGGTAAAATGGGTAATTGTAACTATGTGAGATAGCTTTAGAATAATAGTTTGATGACAGTACACCTAAATCAAAGTCAGTGTCTCCATTCAATTAACTAAGCAGTAGTTTCCCATAATTATGTCATTTGCTACAGTTGTATAGTGACAACATCTTCAACACTAGCAGAATAGCATCTAGTAGTGGACATACTGGCAGGAGTAAAAACACTACTCACATCATTTCAAGCATAGAGCACAGACAGCTATACTTTGCATACAGTTGGCAACTGTCTTCGTCTGGTGTTGGTGAACATTCCATCATTCTTTTGTCCTGTTTGCATGTTTTGCTTGATGCTAAAAGTAAAGGACCAAGTTTGCACACAGGTACACGTCTAGTAGCTAAAAACTTTCACTGGAGTTTTGATCCCAGACTAGCATTCTCAGCACAAGGGAAACACATCCCCAGAGCACTAAATGTACATGCTTCCAATACACAAATCATTTTGTCTTCTAATCAGAAGTGGCTATGTGTTGGATATGTTCTCTGACCTTCATATTCCCCTGAATGTCGTGTGGTACTTAGTGTACAATGAATACTGCACATGGCACACTACAAGTGACAGATGAACAAATAAAAACAATATTCCACCTTGTTCTGCAGGTCTACTGTAGCCCCAGCCTGAAGGAGCATCTCCACAATCCTGTCATTCCCCTCCTGGCTCGCAACAAAGAGAGGAAAGAATCCATCCTGTGTGCACATGGTGGTGTGTGTGCATGTGTGGGTGTGTGTGGTGGTTGTGTGTGAATACACATGTTTACGTGTTTCATGTGGGCATATGCATTTTGCGTGCATTAGTACCAGTGCATTCAGAATGGTGGATACAAATCTACAAGTATACGTACATGTATCAGTAATCAATACAATAGAATGCTTTCATACAGTTTTGGCAATTGCTCATTATTTATCTATGCATGTTCACAACTGACACAAATGTGCATATGGTGTTACTGGTACATACCCTTTATTGCCGAGTGCCTTAGCGTGAGGCTGATAATCGTGCAGCGCAGTCAGTTCACGTTTGTGTGTATGTATGTTATCCATCACACTTTAATTAGCGTCGGCAGTCTACTCGCACGTGCGTACAGACATGACATGCACGTGGTCACGTTGACACTTAATGAAATTATGCAAACGCTGCGTGAATGGAGTCTCTACACGACCGTGCTAGAATGTGAAAGCGGAAGCAAAGGGTGACTGCGTCACGAGAGCAGGGCAAAGAAAAGGGAACGTGATAGAGTGAGAAAGAAGCGATGCATACAGGGAGAGTCTAGCGGTCACCACAGGTAAGGCGAAACGTTAAGCCAACCAAGGGCACATCGCTCGATGTGCCCTTGGCCCACTACCAGGTAGTGACCTCTTCGTAGACTTCAACAAGTGATTGCTTTGCCTTGTTCTCGTTTTCCCACCTCACAATAGCCTGAATAGGCTATAGGCCTACCACGCCTACTGCATACCAGACACATTCGCGAGGCGAACATTCTGTGCATGTGTATTCCTAGTATAGAACTGAAAAGTAAGAATATAGCACACATCTCACTTCATGTATCATTTAGCACTCTTATAGATTTGTAACTTTCTCACATGCAGAACAGTTGGGAAGGATCTTGCTACTAGATAAGCACCAGAATTGTATGGTATACTAAGTGATAATATCAATACAAGGATGCACAAAGCACCATCAACATGTACACCACTGTCCTGTTGTGTTTTTACCTTGTCCTGTACGTCAGGGTTTGCCCCAGCTCCCAGGAGGAGCTCTACCACTTTGTGGTGGCCAATGATGCTTGCTTTGTCTAGTGCTGTATCACCATTCTGTATGGTAAAATGGATGATTGTAACTACATGAGAATAGTAGTTGGATGACAGTATACACCTAAACTTTAGGTATAGTGTCTCCATTCAAGTAACTAAGGAGTAGTTTCCTTTATGTCATATGCTACAATTGCATAGTGACAACAATTCAACACTAGCAGCATAGTATGTAGTATTGGACATACTGGCAGGAGTTAAAAACAGCATACTGGCAACTGTCTTCATCTGGTGTTGGTGAACATTCCATCATGTCTTGTTTGCATGTTTTGCTTGATGCTAACAGTAAAGGACCAAGTTTGCACACAGGTGCACGTCCAGTAGCTAAAACTTTCACTGGAGTTTTGATCCCAGACTAGCATTCTCAGCACAAGGGAAACACATCCCCAGAGCACTAAATGTACATGCTTCCAATACACAAATCATTTTGTCTTCTAATCAGAAGTGGCTATGTGTTCGATATGTTCTCTGACCTTCATATTCCCCTGAATGTTGTGTGGTACTTAGTGTACAATGAATACTGCACATTGCACACTACAAGTGACAGATGAACAAATAATAACAATATTCCACCTTGTTCTGCAGATCTACTGTAGCCCCAGCCTGAAGGAGCAGGTCCACAATCCTGTCATGCCCCTCCTGGCTTGCATTAGAGAGAGGAAAGAATCCATCCTACATGCACATGGTGGTGTGTGTGCACGTGTGTGTGTGTGGTGGTTGTGTGTGGTGTGTGTGTGTGGTGGTTGTGTGTGGTGTGTGTGCACGTGTGTGTGTGGTTGTGTGTACATTAGTGTGATCATTACTGCCAGTGCATTCAGAATGGTGGATACAAATCTACAAGTATATGTACGTGTATCAGTAATCACACAAGTGCAATAAAATCATACAGTTTTGGCAATTGCTCATTATTGTTCCTTACACATGTTTACAACTGACACAAATGTGATGTTACTGGTATGTACATATAATGTATTCTTTATATAGAGGTCAGGAGTAAGAACATAGCACACATCTCACCCCATGTACCCGTTAGTACACTATAAATTTGTAGCTGTTCTCATAATGAAAACATGCAGAACAGTTGGGAAGGGTCTTGCTAGAGGACAGGTACCAGTATTTGTGAGGTATACTAAGTGTTGCACCAGGATATAAACATACAAGCATAGAAGGGAGGTTATTTAGGGCTCTCGGTATCACAGGATGCCTGAAGTGCCATCTTCTATTACTTAGATTTGAATGTACACCACTGTCCCATCCTGTCCTCACCTTGTCCTGTAGGTCAGGGTTAGCCCCAGCTCCCAGGAGGAGCTCTACCACTTTGTGGTGGCCCTTGAAGCTGGCTTGTTTTAGTGCTGTCCAACCATTCTGTATGGTAAAACGGATGATTGTAACTACATGAGAATAGTAGTTGGATGACAGTACACCTAAACTTTAGGTATAGTGTCTCCATTCAAGTAACTAAGCAGTAGTTTCCTTTATGTCATATGCTACAATTGCATAGTGACAACACTAGCAGCATAGCATCTAGTAGTGGACATACTGGGAGGCACTAGTCAAATCAGTTCAAGCATAGAGCTCAGATGGTTACTTTGCATACAGTTGTCAACCGTCTTAGTCTGGTGTTGGTAAAACTGTCCCTCAATCTTTTGTCATGACTCCCAAGCATGTTTGCATGTTTTCTTTGATGCCAAACGTAACAGTTAAGGACCAAGTTTGTAGCTAGAAACTTCAGTGGAGTCTTGATCCCAGACTAGCATTCTCAGTTCAAATTTCCTGGGAAAACACATCCCCAGACCCCTAAATGTACATGCACAAATGCATAAATGAATTTGTTCATTGTAAATTGTATATCACCAGTGGCTATGTGTTGGATATGTTATCTGACCTTCACATTCCCCCGACTGAATGTTGTGTGGTACTTAGTGTACAATGAATACTGCCATGGCACACCACAAGTGACAGATGAACAAATAATAGTAATCTTCCACCTTGTTCTGCAGGTCTACTGTAGCCCCAGCCTGAAGGAGCAGGTCCACAATCCTGTCATGCCCCTCGTGGCTCGCACTAAAGAGAGGAAAGAATCCATCCTGTGTGCACATGGTGGTGTGTGTGCACGTGTGGGTGTGTGGTGGTTGTGTGTGATGTGTGTTGCATGTGGGTGTGTGGTTGTGTGTACATTAGTGTGATCATCAGTGCCAGTGCATTCAGAATGGTGGATACAAGTCTACAAGTATACGTACATGTATCAGTAATCACACAAGTGCAATAAAACACTATCAAACAGTTTTGACAACTGCTCATTATTGTTCCTTATACATGTTTACAACTGACACAAATGTGATGTTACTGGTATGTACATATAATGTATTCTTTATAATTATAGAGATCACAAGTAAGGACATGGCACACATCTCACCCCATGTACCAGTTAGTACACTATAAATTTGTAGCTGTTCTCATAATTAAAACATGCAGAACAGTTGGGAAGGGTCTTGCTAGAGGACAAGCACCAGTATTTGTGAGGTATACTAAGTGTTGAAACAGGATAATATTGCATACTAGGAAAGAAGGGAGGGCTCCTGGCTTCACAGGATGCACAAAGTGCCATCAACATTATCCAGGTTTGAATGCACACTACTGTCCTGTTGTGTTGTTACCTTGTCCTGTAGGTCAGGATTTGCCCCAGCTCCCAGGAGGAGCTCTACCACTTTGTGGTGGCCGTTGAAGCTGGCTTGTTTTAGTGCTGTCCAACCATTCTGTATGGTACAATGGATGATTGTAACTACATGAGAATAGTAGTTGGATGACAGTATACACCTAAACTTTAGGTATAGTGTCTCCATTCAAGTAACTAAGGAGTAGTTTCCTTTATGTCATATGCTACAATTGCATAGTGACAACATTTCAACACTAGCAGCATAGTATGTAGTATTGGACATACTGGCAGGAGTTAAAAACAGCATACTGGCAACTGTCTTCATCTGGTGTTGGTGAACATTCCATCATTCTTTTGTCCTGTTTGCATGTTTTGCTTGATGCTAAAAGTAAAGGACCAAGTTTGCACACAGGTGCATGTCTAGTAGCTAAAAACTTTCACTGGAGATAGCTTTAGAATAATAGTTTGATGACAGTACACCTAAATTTAAGTTAGTGTCTCCATTCAAGTAACTAAGCAGTAGTTTCCCATGTCATTTGCTACAGTTGTATGGTGACAACATCTTCAACACAAGCAGTATAGCATGTAGTACTGGACATACTGGCAGGAGTTAAAAACACAACTCAAATCAGTTCAAGCATAGAGCACAGATAACTACTTTCCATACAGTTGTCCAATATCATCATCTGGTGTTGCTAAAACAGTCCATCAATTTTTTGTCATGACTTTCACGCATGTTTGCATGTTTTGCTCGATGCGAAACTTAACAGTTAAGGACCAAGTTTTTACACAGCTGCATGTCTAGCTACTAGCTAAAATTTCACGATTTTGATTCCAGACTACCATTCTCATGCAGTCAACATGTATATATCAGGAATACATGTACATACAAGCATAGAAGGGAGGTTATCTGGTTTCACAGAATGGATGAAGTGCCATCAACAATACTCAAGTTTTAATGTACACCCCTGTCCTGTCCTGTCCTGTCCTCACCTTGTTCTGTAGGTCAGGGTTGGCCCCAGCTCCCAGGAGGAGCTCAACCACATTGTGGAGGCCGTTGAAGCTGGCAATTCTTAGTGCTGTATGACCATTCTGTATGGTAAAATGGATGATTGTAACTACATGAGAATAGTAGTTGGATGACAGTACACCTAAACTTTAAGTATAGTGTCTCCGTTCAAGTAACTATGGAGTAGTGTTCTTTACGTCATTTGCTACAGTTGTATAGTGACAACATCTTCAACACTAGCAGCACAGCATGTAGTAGTGGACATACTGGCAGGAGTAAAAACACTACTCACATCATTTCAAGCATAGAGCACAGACAGCTATACTTTGCATACAGTTGGCAACTGTCTTCATCTGGTGTTGGTGAACATTCCATCATGTCTTGTTTGCATGTTTTGCTAAAAGTAAAGGACCAAGTTTGCACACAGGTGCACGTCCAGTAGCTAAAAACTTTCACTGGAGTTTTGATCCCAGACTAGCATTCTCAGCACAAGGGAAACACATCCCCAGAGCACTAAATGTACATGCTTCCAATACACAAATCATTTTGTCTTCTAATCAGAAGTGGCTATGTGTTCGATATGTTCTCTGACCTTCATATTCCCCTGAATGTTGTGTGGTACTTAGTGTACAAAGAATACTGCACATGGCACACTACAAGTGACAGATGAACAAATAAAAACAATATTCCACCTTGTTCTGCAGATCTACTGTAGCCCCAGCCTGAAGGAGCAGGTCCACAATCCTGTCATGCCCCTCCTGGCTCGCAATATGGAGAGGACAGCGTCCATCCTGTTTGCACAAGGTGATGTGTGTGTTGAATGTGCATGGGTGTGTGGTTGTGTGTAAATGTGCATTAGTGTGTGCATTGTGTCAGTGCCTTCAGAATGGTGGATGCAAGTCTACAAGTATCAGTAATCACACAGGCATAATAGAACACGTTCATACAGTTTTATCACTTGCTCATTATATTTTCCTTATACATGTTTACAGCTGACACAAATGTGATGTTACTGGTATGTACATATAAGGACATTGCACATCTGCAGTTACAAACTTGACTGGAGTTTTGATCCCAGACTAGCATTCTCATCCAGGGAATACATGTCCCTAGACCACTAAATGTAACTGCTTCCAATGCACAAATGATTTAGTCATCCCATCAGTCATGTTTGAATGCACATCACTGTCCCATATCCTGTCCTCACTTTGTCCTGTAGGTCAGGATTTGCCCCAGCTCCCAGGAGCAGCTCAGCCACTTTGTGTTGGCCATGGAAGCTGGCAGTTCTTAGCGCTGTATAACCATTCTGTACGGTAAAATGGGGAATTGTAACTACATGGGATAACTATAGATAAATAGTTTGATGATGGTACACCTAAAATTTCGCATATAAAGCAATTAAGCAATAGTCTACTATATGTCATTTGCTACAGTAGTATAGTCACAACATCTTCAACACTAGCAGCATAGCATCTAGTAGTGGGCATACCGACAGGAGATAAAAATACTACTCATATCAGGTCAAGTATAGAGCACTATCTTCTTCTGGTGCTAGTGAAACTCCCCAACATGCTTGGGAATCATGACAAAACACTGCAGTGTTTTGTCATGATTCCCAAGCATGTTTTGCTTGCTGCTGAACTTAACAGCCAAGTTTGCACTCAGGTGCACATCCAGCAGCTAAAAATGTCGCTGGAGTTTTGATTCAGACTTGCATTCTCAATCCATTTATTTAAAAGAAAATATGTCTGCTAAACATCAATGCGCAAATGATTTGGCCCTTCCATGTAAGTCAGCGCTGGCTATGTGTTGGATACATCTATATTCCCCTGAATGTTGCATGCTACTTAGTGTACAATGAAGTGACAGATGAACAAATAATAACAATTTTCCACCTTGTTCTGCAAGTCCACTGTAGCCCCAGCCTGAAGGAGCACCTCCACAATCCTGTCATGTCCCTCCTGGCTGGCACTAGAGAGAGGAAAGAATCCATCCTATGTGCATATGGTGGTGTGTGTGCATACACGTGTGTGATGTTTGTGTGTGAACGTACATTTATGTTTGTGTGTTGCATGTGGGTGTGTAGTTGTGTGTACATGTGCATCAGTGTGTACATTTGTGTCAGTGCATTCAGAATGGTGGATGCAAGTCTACAAGTGTATGTACATGTATCAGTAATCACACAAGTAAAATAGAACACTCATACAGTTTTGACAATCACTCATTATTTTTACTTACACACATTTACAAATGTGATGTTACTGCTACATACCATAGTCTCATGAAAGAGTGCCCAACCTTACTTTTAGCCCAATTTCCTGTATGGGGTCGAGTACTGAAATGAGTACCTACCCTGAAGTGAGCTTCATGTGGCTAACGAATTGTAGCTACCCGTTGAGCTTGAGAAGCACAGCCTCGAGTGCAATGCA
The DNA here is from genome assembly GCA_949130485.1 of Agelas oroides. Classification (NCBI taxonomy): domain Eukaryota; kingdom Metazoa; phylum Porifera; class Demospongiae; order Agelasida; family Agelasidae; genus Agelas; species Agelas oroides. The sequence continues at coordinate 8,986,794 of OX422190.1, forward strand.
TATCTCATAAAATTTCGTGTTATACTACATCAAAGGTTACTACAAGATTACTTTGTGTAGACGGACATAGCTAATGTGGCATGCTCTGCAAGCTACACCATACTCACTGTAACATGGTGCCATTCAGAGTCTTGTGTGCCATCATGACTTCGAAGCCACTGGCAGCTCTGTTGTATATTATTGTTTGTATTATTTGCTTTGAGGGCATCAAGTCACTGTAAACATGTCTTAATGCGACATGGGTGCTCTAATTCAGAAACACTTGAAAGAGCACTCTCCCCCCTCTTTGGAAGACTTGTCAAATGCTCCGCCAATGGGTGCTTTTTCACGACACTACAGCCACAAGTTATTGCATGAGACGAATGCTGAAATGCAGCCCACAAGTCAGTGGTGTAGCTAAGAATGTAGTGTACTGTGTACGTACTGAAATATATCTCCTGTGGCATTCGTGCTAATACTTGCCAATACTCGTGATATTTCCCTGTACACAGTATGTAATATACATATCCATTACCAAAGCAGCATCATGTTTCTCACATAAAGTGCCAAGCAACTCGCCATTTGAATGTGTCAATTCTAATTAAAGCACATCATGGCAGCTAGGGTATAGTGTAGCCCCAGGCTCTAGCAATATATCGTATAAAATCGCATGGCACAGAAATAGGAAAATACTCTTGTAGAAATATCTCTACATAGAGCTCAGGAGTAATGTCTCACTTCATGTATGGAGACGCTGAAACTCATAGCACAGGCTGTTCACATGCAAATATTGATTATTTGTTCCATTTATACGTATAAGATGATAGGAGGGCTTTACTACATAATTTCCTCACATAACTATTCTCCAAAAAGACCTTCCCCAACCGTTCTGCATATTTTTATTGTGAGAACATACTTCGGAAGAGTCTTTGTGATGTCACACTTAATTCACGAGAAGCATAACAAATGCTGAGTCACTCCTTTCATCTACTTTTTCAACACATTTGATGTGTGTGTCAAGCATTTTCGCCAAAAAAATCAAAATTGAAAATTTTGCTCTCTTGCTTAGGAGCACTGCACATAAAAGCATAGAAGTGAGGTTATCTAGGGCTTCTGGTTTCACAGGATGCATAAGTGCCATCGACATTACTTAGGTTTGAATGTACACCACTGTCCCCTCCTGTCCTCACTTTGTCCTGAAGGTCAGGGTTGGCCCCAGCTCCCAGGAGCAGCTCTAGCACTTTGTGTTGGCCTTTGATGCTGGCTTGTTCTAGTGCTGTCCGACCATCCTGTGTGGTAAAATAGGTGATAATGACCACATGAGATGAACAGTTTGCACCTTTGTGTTCTTGTGGCAGTTAAGGCAGTTCCAAAAGTGAAAAAGTAAATGTACTCAGAAAAAAGATTCATAGTATAACTAAACAATTGTTGGTTGACGAAATATCAAATAGATTGCAGTTAATTATAGCAACATGCCATTGTTCATAAAATCACTTGGGGTCAAACTCTCATTGCCATATTTTCATTGAGGTGGCTACAGAGTTGTCTGCAAATGCCAACAAATGGACATGAAAAGAGTCTCTATAAAAAAGCATGAATAAACTGACTTAGTGTCTCTACTGACCCACGAGATGAATAGTTTGATGGCAGTACACTGTGTCTATTCGAGTCACTTAGCAGCAATGACCTGTATGTCATTTCCTACAGTTATAGTGACAACATCTCACCATGCAGTAGTGCACTCAAACACATACATGATATAGAAATACTACTCACATCAGCACAAGCATAGAGCACAGTTACTATACAGTTGTCAACCTTTTTTGTCTGGTACTTGTGAAAACCATCTCATTAATGTTTTGACATGACTTCCATGTTTGTTTGCATGCTTTGTTTGATGCCAGCAGTTCTGAACAACATTCGCATTTGCTTTCTCCTTTCCGTCTCAGTGGATGCCATTTGAATTGTAGGGCACCTGGTCAAAGGTCCTGACCCCTTGTTACAAAACACTTAACAATCAAAAAATTCCATTTTGGCCTACTTTTGACAGGTCACAAAAAATAAAGTTCCCACTGCATGATAATAATCTGGACTGTCATACTGGTTCCATGAACACATGGTATACAACCTCTCTATTGCTTAGCATTCTCCTCTCAATCACTGCTCCCTAAACCCCCAGAAGTATGGTTTCAAAGATGCAATGTGACTTAGGTTATTAGCTTCATCCTCACTAAGACACTCAGTCGCTGGCACTGGCCACATTAACTTGCAAATCAGAGTGGTTACACGTGATCATGTATCATATTCATATGCAGCCTAAAATTAACCCAATAGGCATGGGATTACAGACCGACATACATACGGAAGGATGGAGTACAAAAATTTCTCCATGGACTACATGTAGTGTCGGGTTTGCCCAGGTTCACCCCAAAAGCCTAGACTGTCATGTGCATTCTACAAACACAGTCTAGAAGAGAAAGGAAGTTTGTGACCAACTAATGACTGCACTCTCATACATGATATGACATATCTTTATAGGCCAGTACTCTAAAGAACTTCCCTTACTTCAATCCCTGCTCACCAGAATGTGCTCTTAGGGATGCAAAGGGACTTATGGTTGTTAGTTGATGTTGTATCTCACCTTGTTCTGCAAGTCTACCTTGGCCCCACTGGAAAGAAGCAGTTGTACCACATCAGTATGACCACTGTCACCAGCCAGCATGAGGGCAGTCTGGCCATTCTGAGGAAACAAAACATACTATACCATGGTCTTGCAAACCAGCACCTTGAATCGGTATATGGTGAAATTTTAGTCCAATGAGCTCCCACCCGAGTGAACCTTGCATGGACAATAGAGCTCACTCATGGAGTTTTGAGAAGCACAGCCTCAAGTGCAAAGCATATCTGATGTAAGAAAATTAACACTATAGTTTACTAACGGTTATTGCAAGGTTGCTTTGTGTAGTTGCTTTGAAATGTCAGCATGCCACCATGAGCTTGGTGTGGATGGTGAGTGACATTTCAAAGTGTTGTGTACTGTCAGAACTTCAGCTTTGAAGGCTGGCGGCTCCGTTGTGTGTTATTATTTTATTCCAAAAATTTGATTGTCAACTTGAGGGAATCGAGTCACTACAAACATACATGGGTGCTCATTAAATGTTAATTGTGAAAGAACACCTACCCCCTGCTTTGGCACACTTGTAAGGTGCTCCATTCATGTGTGTTCTTTTGTGAGACTATGGTATATTACAGCGATGAACGAAAACAGACAATTGAATGGTGTATGTTTGCTGTAAGATATTTAATTATCAAACTACTGTCAGGATATACGCCACTAATAATAGCTGCATCACTAATAATAGCTGCATCGAATGAGGTAGGCAATGTAATGTGAGTAACTACAGCTACACACAATTGTACAACAATACTGGAATACGAGTTATCTTCACTTTACCTTTGTTTCTACAGTAACAAGTAGGGACTATTTTCACATACAGGAAGTTATAAGCCCCATTTACACTAGGCCATTAAGCTTCGGATTAAACTAATCTTGGTTTGTGTAATGCTCTGATCTGGACTGCCATCCAGGTTACATACAACAACATAGTAGTGTGTGTAAACAGCTGGGGGTTTGAAAGTGGATTGGCTGCAGCATGTGGTACTTCTCAGTTGTCTAGCTCCTGAGAATAGAATGCATGCGCAGTGGAGTCAAATCTTGCAGATCTGCAACATTTCAACATTGTACCACCAACATCACAACAGGAACATTAGCTACTCCATGTAAGTGCAAAATAAGCTTTTCTATTTGTAATATTCGATGAATACTATCAATAACAACCCCTTTGCCTTAACAGCTGTTTCCTCCAATGTTCACGACCTTAGCAATTCCTTATTACTGGAGTCTGAAAGTGAGGAAGAGTTACTATACGGAACCATCCTCTCCAGTTGCAAATTAAGTAGTTGCAGTCAACAAGAGAAAAGGTTTACAAATTGTGACTTAATGTGTGTGTGTGGCGACCTCGGTGACGACCCCATCCATTGCATCCCACCCCTTTCTGCCCATGGTAACAACCCCATGGTTGCTGAAAAGTGTAAGTGTAGAGTGCAATGGGGAGGTGTTGGAAGCACAATTTTCCATAGCCATACCACATTGACTGAATTTGCAAAGACCTAAAGAGGTCATTAAACATGCCAGCAGGCCCTCTATGTGGATATCTTGTCTCAGGTTTGTTAGTAACACTTTATGAACTAGTTACAAGTTGATGCTGTGTCTCACCTTGTCCTGCAAGTCTACTTGGGCCCCAACTGAGAGGAGCGGCTGTACCACATCAGTTTGACCTTTGCCACTGGCTCGCATGAGTGCAGTCCTGCCATCCTGAGGAACAAAATGAGACAAAACAGGAAAACAGACAATTGAAAAGTGAATGCTTGCTGTAAGGCACTAACCACATGAAGCAGTCGATAATACCATTATTGGAAAGTAGTTAGTACTGAAAGCAAACACTCTTGAAACCACTAAAAGTAATTGGACTTTATGAACGTTCCATGAACACATTTATGTCTGTCAGAGGAAGGAAAGCTTGGGACTAATGACTCTACTCTCAGACATGGTACAGCATGTTTGTATCGCCTAGTACATTCTACCCTAATCGCTGCTGACCAGAAATTGAAACAACTGGTCTCAGGAAGCCAAGTAACTGGTTGTTGATGATTATTAATTGATGTTGTGTCTCACCTCATCCTTCGGCTCCCCACTGGAGTGGAGCAGTTGCACCACATCAGTATAATCACTTTCATTAGCAGCCATGAGGGTAGTCCCACCATCCTGAAAGACAAACAGTAATAACAATGAATATGGAAGCAGACAATTGAAAAGTGTACACATGCTGTAAGGTAATTCACATGAGGCAGACAACCTCACCATTACCGGAAAGCTTTCCACTATGTATATAGTACTGACAGCAGAACACTCTTGAAAGTATTAAAAGTATATGTTATAGACATTTTAGAAACAGAGTTACATCTAGAAGAGGAAGAAAATATTTGGGACTAATGGCTGTACTCTCGGACATTATGTGGCATCTCTATATTGGCTAGAATTCTAAAGGAACTTGTCCTTCAATCACTGCTAACCAGATATTACAATGTGGTCTCAGAAATGGTTATCAGTTGATGTTGTGTCTCACCTCATCTGGCAGGTCTACCTGGGTCTCACTGGAGAGGAAAAGTTGTACCACATCAGTATGACCCCTGACACTGGCCCACATGCAGGCGGTCATGCCATACTGAGGAACAAAACAAGATCAAACAGTGCTATCACAGTGATAGCCTGGAAACAGACAATGGAAGATGTACACTTGTTTTAAGGGACTAATCATATCGGAAAGTCAATAACACCATTATCTGTAAATAATTTACTAAATAGTACTTGCACCCCCTGTGGTAGGCAATGTACATATAACTGCATGTACAGCTACAGACATGGGCTAAGCTTCACACTCAAATCATGAACTGAACTTGTGCCATGTACCATAGTCTTGCAACTGAGTACTCATGGGTGGAGCACCTTAAAAGATTGTCAAACATGGGGGTGGACACTCAAGTGCTTCTGCATTTCACAGTGAAAGATCGCTCATGTATGTTTACAGCACTAGTATGGGCTTGCTCAGCCTCCCCCCAAAGAAGTTCCATATACTCACAGGAAGTTTCCATTGGAAGTTGTAAAATGATGCTTCCTGTAAATTACCTTGTTTACAGTGTAGACTACTAAGTCTTGCATGTTAATAGAAGCAAAGACCAATCAGCTTGAAGAAGATAATGTATAGCTATAGGATTTCACAATAACCACCTTTGTCCTCAGGTGGTTACTGACCACAAAACATTATCTACTACGTAACTGAAGTTACACTGCAGTTGGGTGGACAAGCACTTCTCAGGTAAAGCCATCACTTTTATGGACTATTACCAAGTTGATACTGTGGCTCACACCGGGGGTTGCTGGTGGCCTATTGGTTAAAGCACTGGACTGAGGATCAAAAGGTCCAGGGTTCCAGTCCCACTAGCAGCAGAGATGTATTTCTCTTCTGGGTGCACTCAGCCCTACCTCAAAAATTGAGTAGAAGGTTTTCCTTCGCGTCCTTCGGAGGGGACGTTAAGCCGTCGGTCCCGGGGAACCCCTTAAAATTAGCCCAAGTGCTATTGGGGATTTCCTCATTAACTGGGTCATCCCAGGTAAAACCATAACAAAACCACCTTGTCCTGCAGGTCTACTTGGGCCCCACTGGAGAGGAGAAGTTGTACCACATCAGTATGACCACTGTCACTGGCCAGCATGAGGGCAGTCCAGCCATCCTGAGGAATAAAGTGAGGCAAATCAGTATTATTACATGATGAACATGAAAGCAGATAATTGAAAGGTGTACATTTGCTGTAGGATACTAATCACATGAGGCAGTCAAAAACATCATTATCCTACTATATAATTAGTACTTGTGTCCATCGTGGGTACTACAGCTACACATACCAGTAAAACTACACTGGAATTATAGCCTCGTTTCCAAGTGCTTGGAAAAATGGAAAGAAGTGCCTGGTACACACTGTTTGTGCATGCACAATATAACCTGCATACCTCTCCGTTATGCTTAAATAACAGCCATATTTCAGTTTATCTGCTGAAAGGCTACACTGCAGGACTATGAGACACATTTGGAAGGTTTTGAAGTCAGAACTGTCATCTGTTTGGCAGCAACAGCCTGCATCATCCTATTCAAGGGCTATCAGTGAACTTCAAAGGGAAAGATTATCACATGCCACAGTGTTTACCAAAAATGTTGAAATGGGCAAACAATTTTGGTAAGTGAAGAGCTGAGTGTTTTTTGGTTCTTTGTCAATGGTTCCACAGAGCATGCTCAATGTTTCAGAGTGGAGAAATTTGGCTGACAGCCTGGGCTTAATTTAACGGAGTAGATTTACAGATTTTCCAAGTTGCCCAGTAAAACCTGGGGAGCCACACATGACAGAACAGTGGGTGCCAGCTCATGCAGGTGCTCCCTAGGACATTTTGAGTGCCTGGGAACAATGATATCTAATTGTGTTTTCAACTTTACTCTTGTTTCTAGGGTAACAGGTGGGTATTGTTTTCCATTTACTCACAGGAATTTGTAGACATAAAATACCACAGGAAGTTGTACAGGATGTTTCCTATAAACTAACTTGTTTACAGTGTAAAATACTTAAACTATGATGTAAAGTAACAACAACAATGACCAATCAGGTGACAGAATACATAATCCATGGCAGCCTGGTTTACAGTAACCAACCCTGTTCTAGAGCTCCACCTCAACCTCCAAATGGGTAGTTACTGACCATAAAGTATTATCAGGTAGTTATAGTAATTGAGGTTACACTGCAGTGGGGTGGACAAGCACTTTTCATCAGTTGTTACAAGTTGATGTTGTGTCTCACCTTGTCCTGCAGGTCTACCTGGGCCCCACTGGAGAGAAGACGTTGTACCACTTCAGTATGACCACTGTCACTGGCCAGCATGAGGGCAGTCCAGCCATCCTGAGGAACAGAATGGGACAAAGTGTAGACAGAATATGAAAACAGAATATTGATGCTGGGGTTTACTAATCACATGAGGCAGTTACAAACACCATTATCAGAAGTGTTCTACTAACTAGTACCTGCGTCCATCTGAGGTAGGCAATGTAAATAGGACTATAGCTACACACATAACATTAGAACTATACTAGAGTATGATTGTATTCTTTCTACTTTACATACCTTGTTTCTGAAGTAACAAGTGGGTATTTAGTCTAGCTGTAAAGTTCTCTGTATAATTGCTCCATTGAAAAGTGTGAAATAATTTTTGTAATTTAACACTTATTGTGAAAAATGTGTAATACTAATCTGATTGGTTGCCACAGAAACATTGCACAGACACATTTTGGGTTGGGTAGAAGGCAGAGCTCACTTCGAACTGGAACATATGAACCGCTAGCATGCTCTTCTAACGCTACCTGTTGGCAGAACACTAGAAGGCTCAAACAAAGGTGTTCTGTGTCCTCAACAGTATAGGCGCTAGCTGTATGTTGCAATAGCAGCTCCGTCGCCGTATCAAGGTTGTTTAAAAGTATGGAAGCTTGGCACATGCTTTGCTGTAACGCCGCTGTGTTCATTGTGTTTGCAGTACTAACGTTGAGTACTACTAGGGGCAAGTGTTGTTGGCATGTGATAGCTCGGGTACTCGTAAGGCAGTAACTTATATGAGTGCAATTACTTCCTGCCTTATTCGTGCTATTAATCCCAAATACCACAGCATACCATGCTATTACATATACATATACTCACAGAAAGTTTTAATGATGTTTCCTATAAACTACCTTGTTTACGGTGTAAACTACCTTGTATGTATACTAACAAAACAAAGACAAATGAGGTCAGGGAATATAAAACATAACACATGCATGGTAGCCTGGGATGTGTTCAATAACCAACCCTTTTTCCTTCAGCTCCACCCTTCAGAATTGGGTAGTTACTGACAATAAATCTCTGGCTACCATGCATTATCTATTATGTACCGTAGTGTCCCGCTAATACGCCCCCTTCGAAAATACGCCCCCCCCTTCTTTTCCGCCAAAGTTCCTGCACAGGGTAGTTTGACTCGTTATAACGCCCCCCGGTGAGCGTCTTCTGGAACCTCAAAACTACACGTGCTTACTATACGTTGCAAGTGCGTTCAGTAAGACTATAGTAGTCGGTGAATCTTTTGTAAGTTTTGTGGCTTTTAGAAAAGCCGGTTAGATGTTCCAAGTTTTAAGCTGCTAGTTTAGCAAACAGGTTTATCAGTCTGTCAAGGTGTTTTTGTTTCCCTCTGAAGATGTACACGCACGGAACCACGAGTCCTTTCCCATCAACTTCAGAACGTCTTCTGTCACCATTGACGATGCAAGTCATCTCGCTGCCACTCTTGTGCAAGAAATACCAGCAGACTCTGTAAATTTCCCGTGGTACATGACTGAGTGTTGCCGTTCTTGAGGACAGCTACAGCGAAGTCGTCGTGAATGTTATTGACCTCGCGTTGAACTGGCAGCTCTTCTCCGATGTAGGGAGACCAGGCAGCTTTGTAAACGTGATGTCTGTGAACAGTACTCTCGATCCTGAAAGTCGTCGCCATAGTTAGTTGGAAGTGTCCTAATTGCGTACATAGCACTTGCGTAAAATCTTTTTTGGGGGGGGGGGGGGGCTTATAGTCGAGACTAATTGCATCCTCGAATATAAGCCCCCCCCCCCACTTTAGGCGGGATGTAGTGTACAAAATGGGGGGGCGTATTAACGGGACACTACGGTACATGTAAATGTGGCTACACTGCAGTAGCATGGATAAGTACATTTCAGGTAAGGCCACATCGCTTCTGTATATTGGACTATTAACAAGTTGACACTGTTCTCACCTTGTTCTGTGGGTCTACCTGGGATCCACTGGAGAGAAGAAGTTGTACCACATCAGTGTGACCACTCTTACTGGCACCCATGAGGGCAGTGAAGCCATCCTGAGGAACACGGTGAGACAAAATAGTACATCACAGTGATGGACAAGAAGGTAATTATGTGAGGCATTCAAAGACACCATTATCAGCAAGTACTGTAAAGCACTTCATTTTTCATTGGTCTAAATTTTCATGAAAAGCAAATTTTTTTCAAAAAAAATTCACATTTCAAGCTTCTTGATGTTGATTTGCAGGTATGTCACCCTGACATTCAAGCTGGCTGTGCAATAGAAATTTTTTTACATAAGCACAAGGTACCACTTGGGAAAGCACTCCTTGTTTATCCATCAAACAGCTTAGATGCTGTGCATCTACACTCTTACAGTGTTAAAACAGAGCCATCTTTCCATCACATGCAAAGAACAAAAATTCGTCATAGTACACCCACACTATTCCTCCCTCTCTCCCTCCATCCTTCCTCCCTCTCTACAGATAATGCACGTGTATGGGGAATTTCCAACTCATGTAGGCAAGATGGGTCACCCAGATTTCTATACAAGAGGTGGTGTACCAGTAAGCAAGTCAGATAGCTATACTCCTCTCCCTCCCTTCTGTCATCTGTTCCACTCTTTCTTCCCTCCGCCCCTCCCTACTTCCTTCCTTTGCCCCCTCCCTTCATCCCTCCTTCTCCCTCCCTCTTTTCTTCCCACCCTCTCTTCTCTCCTTCCCACCCTCTCTTCTCTCCTTCCCACCCTCTCTTCTCTCCTTCCCCCTTTCTTCTCTCCTTCCCCCTTTCTTCTCTCTTTCCCCCTTTCTTTTGCTCCTTCTCTTCCTCCCCTTCCCCCCTTTCTTTGCTCCTTCTCTTCCTCCCCTTCCCCCCTTTCTTTTGCTCCTTCTCTCCCTCCCTCCCACCGTACTTTCTTACCATCTCTCCTCCCTTTGCAACTTCAGCACTTTCTTCTGCAAACTGTGGTATTATCCCACTTGTCACCAGCTCTTGCTACATGTGGGGGAAAGGGGGTATATGCATGACTGAATCTACACACAAGTGTACAGCAGTAGCCACATAAAATAGTTACCATTCAGCAGATCAACATCTTGCCACACACACACACTGTACCTGGATGTGCACCTAGTCTGAAATGTGCCTCCCTCCCTTACACACACTCACCGACTCTTCCCTAGCAATCTTGAACAGACACTTGTTATCACATGACAGTGACAGGATGGCACACTGCAGAAGCATCTCCTGGTCGTCTTGTGATAGCTGAATCTTCTTGATCACAGCTGCTATCTCCTTTGACACATGCCAGACAATGGTACAAGACCCCTCGTACACCCCGTGCAAGCTCATCGCTGGTTTTGGTGTTCTTGTAACTGTTGCTACCACATTCTTGACACAGCTGTACATCCAGCTGGCTATCTGGTGACAGTTGACCTTAGCAATAATAGAGGCTCGGTTTGGAGGAAGCTCATTGGAACAGCTGGCATGGTAGTGAAAGCATTGTAGGCATTCACTTGATTCAGGATCTGGAGCCGATGACTGTTTGGGCTGCTCAGTAACCGGTTCATCCACCGTAATAACCACCTTTTCATTGTTTTGTTGGTAAATTTCAGATTGAGGTATGAGATCAGTGTCTGCACATTGCGGTTGTATTGGCTGTTCCAATGGTATCTGAAGTTGGCATGCATTTTCTTTACTTTTCTCACCATCAGCAACTTGGTAGGCATTTTCTTTACCTTTTTTGCCATTATCAACTTTGCAAGCTGGTATTTCAGAAGAAGCACCTGCTGTCAGGTCTTTCGGTCTTGAATCACCGCTACTGCCTTGGCAAGGTGACTGGAAAGGAGCTTCTGGACACTTTTCAGTTGGGATAGTCAACCGACGATCTCTACTCTGGAGAAAATTGTTCAGTACACTGTTTGCCTCCTCGTTCTCAGTTGAGTCAATCAGTGTTACCAGGAGATCATGATCATCGTAGCAATTCCAGTACTGCGCCATGACTGTGAAAAACTCTGCCACATTCTGTGCACCACGGTACACATCAGGTTCAATGGCGATAGATTCGTCCTGTCCCTTCAAGGTCGCAAGGGCTAGCTTCATGGAATGCAACACATCAGCATCTGAATCTGGGTCTTTGCTGAGTATTCTGCTCAGTTTGCCGATGAGTTTCACAAACTGGCGACATTGCTGAGACACGCGTCTTGGCTTCCTCTGTGATGTTGGGGGGGGCCTTTCAGTTGTGGCTAGAGTTATTTTGTGTCCTCCAAGGTGGTCTTCAAGATACATATTAAAGCGCATGTAGAGAAAGAAAACATTACAAAATTCCAGGTGCAGTGGAGAAAAATTGGCGAGAAAGGTACCCCTCTAGGACATTTCCAGCTTACCCTTCCTGTTCTTTAATTAGTTTTTGGTCATTTGGACTGAGGTGTCACATGTGATGAGAAAGGCAGCTTAACACAGAGCTCCCCACCCCCACAAAATTCTGATTACATTCCAGCTACTGAATTAGAGTTACTACAGATCACCCGCTATTGTGTTTTATGATCCACAGACTTTTGTTTAGGGATCCCCAAGGATGCTTCAAGAACAAGGAAGTGGCAGTTGAGAGCTTACTTATTCGACAGTACCCACTGAGTGAGTTTCAAACAAAGGGCTGTTTCTCTAATTTATCCACTATGTGCCTCTATAACAGTCCCTATGATTATATGATTCATATATAGCTACCTTGAAGAAGGTTATCTATTACTAACCTGAGTTCGGAAAAAAATTGCGTTCATATAATTACTGCCTTTCAACATTAGTTGAGTTCCCCCCCCCCACACACACACACACACTGAATATCTCATGAGCTACCACAACTACTCTGTATCTATACTTTACATACTGGGGAATACCAATGCAACTGATTGGACAAGGGTCATTGAACAGTTACCATAAAAGGTATCTTGTCATTGTGTTGCCACATTGGTTGACTACATGTCACAGCTATCAATCTAACATCACTGACTGGAATGATCAGAATGTGAAGCAGTTCAATAACTAGGAAAGGAAAACAGCAATCGCAGTATCCTACCCAGTTCCAAAAAGATGACAACTCTATAGTATAATACTCACCAGTACATTCTATCTAGCTAGACTGTCCACACAATAACTTCTCTCATTTCTCTGGAGGATGAGAGATGATCTTGATAGACTACCACTAGTAGTGGTCAGTCTTTTAAAGTCATAAGACTGACTTTAAAAGAAGCTGTTAGGTTAACTTCAGATTATGTACTATCTTCAGTACCATGCATGTAAATAGGCAGACTGATATACACACAGGTCACAGAGATTATAGTATACCAAGACAGATTGTCACAGAGATTATAGTATACCAAGACAGATTGTGAGACCAATGATTGCCAAGATCCAGTTAGAGGAATGTCTATTGTGACAAGGTTTGGTGGCATAGGTTATCTAGTAAGTAGCTACGTACATACCTAGCGGAGCGGAATCAACCTCTGAGACATCAGTGACATCAGGAGAACTTTGCGCAGCTAGAAGAAGAACAATCATTAATGGTAAGACCAAACACAGACATTAAAACTCACACTGGGAACAAGGCTAGTGGTCAATATATGAAGGCAGTAAATCAACTTTACCACTAGCCATTCAAAAGTGAGAGTTCCACCTTAAGCTAGATATGACCCTTACCTAATCCAGCTTTTTGCCGAACAGCTTTCGCAGTGGCTTCTCCGTATCCTCCCACTTTAGTTACAGCTTTGGCAAGTTTCTTCCAAGATGCTTTCTCATCAGTTTGTAGCCACTGTGATATGGTGTCTATCATGCAGTTGCTTGCTTCATGATGATTTGCTTTGATTGTCTTTAAGTTGGCCGTCTCTATCAACTGCTGGCCGAGTTGAAACCAGTCACCATCAGAGAACCCAGCCCCATGAAGGACATTCAAAGCATTCCTTACAACTAGTTCTGGAAACAAAGAGAAGCATCAGATACATACTTATTATTAGATTTAACTACCAAAACAAATGTTTCTAAGCCACTTCCAAGTATGTAGGTAAAGTATGTAGTAGTCTAAACATCTGTAGACACTTAACTAATTATTGAATTTTGCTGTTACTCCTACTACTAAGGCTATAGTAACAAAATTCATAGTTTCTCATAATGCATTTTATTAGAATTCTTCAGCAGGTGGGCAATACTTTGTTGTTAGCAAGGGCATCTCCATAAAAGACTGACGGAAACAAGTTGCTTTCAGATCCAGCAACACAGCTGCAACTCCGTTTTGACTCTTTCATGCAAACAAGTAGAACATGTTGGGCATACATTACTTGAGTTATAAAGACTTAGTCAATAGAGCATGGAGGTATCCAGTTGCTGCCATATTGCAATCCCTGGGTTGCTCGACCATAATCTTAAGATGCATGCCAAAGGTAGCAACTACTGCTAACTTTGCTCCTACATTGTATGACTGAAATGGTCCAGGTCTGATTGCTTACTAACCACAACCGTGGAAAAATATTGTTCTTTGAATGACTTCGAAAAATCGAAACAGAAGCTGCTGGGGAAAGGAACTTCAACACAGCTATTGTCGATTCCAGTTTGTAATCCTAGTAAAAGCAGAGAACCTAGCACTAAGGGAACAGTTGAAATCTTCTCCAATTGTATTTATTTCTCTTCACCACAAAGGCGGACATGGGCATGGCCAAAAATGACATCATAATTAGATTTGGTGTGATGGCTGACAGGCTCTCACAAAGTATCTGTTATGACCTTCCTATCAGGTCTATCCACGCATACCCATGAGGTTGGAGTGCCCTGCTCAAGCAACCTACACTTCACATAGTCCTTTCTAAACTCCATCCTTTCTCACTTCACACACTATAAAAAGCTACAAAAAGCACGAGTGTTTACCTGGATGTGTACAACATGGCATAGGAACCGTAGCGGCCGTAGCGGCTTTCACGCTACACCTTTTGGGCCGCAAATTAATACTTATAACCTGCTATAAGTGACTAATAGCTCAAGCTAGCCTCATTCCCTGGGAACGAGGCCAAGCTCAACCAGCCTGTTCGTTGCATCAGTCTCATTTGCAGTACATTTCCGCACTTAAAGTACACAATAAAGCGATCGAAATCTTGATGGTGAGATGGCTTGGTACACAAAGAGATACTACAAGTGACGAAAGATGGGCGGTCTCCTGGGAACGATGAAGGTGCACACTTTTGAAAAAATTTGCTGCCATGCTTTGCGCAACACAGTAGCCTCTACACTTCAAATTTGCTTCCTACACCTATGCTTAATGCACCTGAGCAACGCTTGTAGGTAGGTACATAAATCAAATTCATTTTCGCATACTTGTGCCAGACAACGGATGAAGCTCTGACTGTATTCACGTATTATTGGATGAACTCATGCAATATTTATGTTCTATATTGAACTTCAGGCAGTATTCATGTAGTGTTACACAACTATTCATGCTTTATTGTGGACCACCTCAAACCATGGCAAAAGTGGGAGGTGGTATGGGCCAAGGCCCTGCAACCGAGGTGATCCAGCTTGACTTAAACTACAGTAATGCTGCATCACTCTGGGGTGAGCCTGAGCAAGTAGGTCATAACATGTATAATGCATATGGCTCAGGTGTGGGTGAACACATGTGCTGACAATGCAGCTACTTGCCCAGCTGGAGCAGCTATTGTTGCTATACAGTCATGGGCTATTAAGCTCTACATTTATATGTACCACAAACTAGCAGGGGAATCTCTGCCATATGTGGACAGTCCAGCTTGTCTTTTATGCATGGCCCTTACCTGTCACATGTCTGTCAGATTTATAATGTGGAAGTTGCTGTGCATGCTGAAAATAATCATCTTTGCTCCCAGTCTTATTCAGGTTGACGTTACAGTAGCCTTTCTCACTCACTCTCAGCTGAGCTGAAGTATAGAAGTATGGGACATTCAATCTTTGGGAAGTGTCTGATTACATTGATTTGAAATTTATAGTAAGTGGTCAGTCCAAGCAAGCAAACACACATATGTACATGGGCAATGCAGTGTTGCTAGTGTGGGGCTCGCTCAGGCTCATGTAATCCTTTATTTCTGTGGTGTATTTATGTGGCTTAGTCCTATGCGTACATTTACCAGGAAACTTGATGTTCTGGTTCCCATACCCTACTAGTGGCAGACAGAAGGGGTATGTACGCAATTCTACCTCCACTGGAATTCACTAACAACAACTAAACTACACTGTTTGTTGGAGCCTCAAAGCAAGAGTGAGCAAGCAACTGAAAACACTTCAGAATGCTTTAGAATGCTATTTTTTTCTTCACTATAAGCATAGCGCTGACAACACGTCACTCTACCTACTCTAATTTTACTTCTTTGATACATGGACACGGATGGTAATCTTGGGTATGCGCATCCTTCAGGCTCAACTGCTTGCATGGTTTCCACAAGGGATGCTGCATGCTACTCCTTGCTATATTTGCAAAAACTGAATTGTTTTCTTTAAGAAAATAGCACTTTTGGTTATTATGGTTGCATGTACTAATTACACAGATTTTAGTTGGAGCAAATACTACTTTACTAGGCAAATCTTTTGCAACCACTGGATCTTAGATTTACCATGGGAATTAAGGATATAGTCATGCAATGCTGTAACCAAAACAACCAACTTGTTTTGGCAGTGAAAAATCGTCTTCCTACAAAAAGCCCTCAAAGGGTGGAGCTAGCATACCAAATTTGATGCAAAAGCTGTCATAGGAGGTACTCTGCACATGATTGTACTAAAAGCTGTAAAACAGGGTCAATACAGCACACCCCACAAGTGCCTGGATATATAACGCAGCGAAACTAAGACCAAAGATCAGTAAAACACAGCATCAGACCAAAGAGCTTACACCCTTCTGTGTGCAGACATACTACTAATACCAAAGGCAAGGTGAAGAGGCACTATTACGCACTTTACTTAAAATTGGCTTGAATCCATGAGGCATTAAAATCCAGAATTTACTTGGAAGCATACCCCCAGACTCCCCTAGCTACACATCTGAACTCAGTCGCACATCAGATCTCTCAAACTTGCTGTTCAAGTGCAGCTGAGAGCTGCCTGGAGATATAGTAAAACTAACTATATAGTTCAGTGCCATGAAATAGGACCCATCCCGAATTAGGGCTCCTTATACTTTATGCCTGTCCCTTTCCTAGCATAAACTTTACATAGCCCTGCCTAGTCTCGCAAGCCAGACCCAACCAACCCCAGCGCGGATCGCTTTCAGTATCACGCACGGGGAAGGAAGGGTCTGGTGACTTTCGGTAGGTTTCCGTGTGCTACGTCGCGATTGGCGCGTAGACAATCTGATTGGCTACGGTCACATAACTTTGAGCTAATCTCGACGTGTGAAACCGCTGAATCGGAAGAGCGTAGTGGCGAAGTTCGTTAGCACCTACTTAATTAATGGCTTTATCGAATATTAACCTCGTGACTTTCTGCGTTAATGCATTCCACTTGCACACGGAAACCTACCGAGAGTCACCAGACCCTTCCTTCCCCGTGCGTGATACTGAAAGCGATCCGCGCTGGGGTTGGTTGGGTCTGGCTTGCGAGACTAAGCCCTGCCTTGGCTACGAGCTGCATGACAACATCAGTCTACTACAGTCACGATCACTACCCCACACCTTGTTTCTTCACACCATCGATCGGTCTGTGCAGCGGTCGTGCGACACTTTCCTTCAGCCCGGCGGTGAGTTTCTGCAGCGCCGCACCATAGTCGTCACTGGGGAGAAAGCTCACGCAGTTGCTGGTGGCTTTCATGTACTTCACACCCTCGCTGCATTCCTTGAACACGGACTGCTGCAACGTTAACACATCCCACCCCTCCTCGCGTATGACGGGAAAAACAGGCTTCTTTTTTTCGTATGCAACGTACAGCTCGCTTTTGCAGAACGACGAAGAGATGTACTTCTTTGTTACAACGACAACCAGCGCCTTGCAGTCGCGCAGAGCGATTCCGATCGCCGCTAGTAGCACCGGCTTTTCCGTCCCGGTTGGTATGTCTTCTTTGTCTAGCCAAACGCTCAGTTGCGCCCCTTCCAAGCCTCTCTTCAGTTTTCGCACAAACTCATTCACTGTATCCTCTCGATCGTAGCTGACAAACACGTCTTTGCCAGCCCTATACCTACTGACTGACATTTTCAAGTTTTGTTTACTCTTTCATGAAAAATTTGACCCCACCCCAACCCCCACCTCCCCCGCTAAAGCACGGTTCCCCGGGCCTTACATGTCTTCGAAATTTGTAGACCCCCGGAACTACATCGCATACTGTGTCCCTCCCAAAGAACGTCCCTATAGACATTGTTCAGTACTGAAGATCATCTGCCATAGCTTAGTGTCTCGCCGTATTAAATCCTGTGAAAAGATGCTTTGCATCCACTCGTATCCGCTGTCTCAGCTGGTTGCAATCTCGGAAACAATAGGAACCCCGCAGGGTTCGCTCGCCCCACCCACAGAGGCGCTAGATTTGCTAGACTAGTTCAGCATTTCGTTGTCAGGTACGCCTATCGTTTTTGAGTCAATGGCTGTTTCTCAGCAACGAGAGTTACCTGGTAAGTTAGTAAAGTGCGTGATACTGAAAGCGATCCGCGTAGCCAGATCCTCAGAAGTAATCAATTTCCAGACTATAGGAGCAACCTCTTTCAATCAAACCCCCTATATTGCCCCTCCTCTGTCTGTATGGGGGTAGTGAGGCATAACATTGATAGCAGCTAATTTCTAGAAAGGGAAGTGGGCTTATTTTTGTGAGATTGTGGTCTTGGTAAAGCCAGTAAATCAAATATGACAAGATTAAGGTCACCATTTTCTTTACAGAAGATACTTCAGAGCCAAAGTTTGCAGACAAGGAACGTGTAAGCCAAATGAGGAAAATTGATCCTGTCACTTTGCACATTCATCAAACAGATGAGACCACAATGGAAGCAGTCCGGTTGTTCGCAAGACAAGTGGTGCTTATTCTCCATACCTGCAATGCAAATGAGTATTGGGCAGCACTTGCGAGGTTGGAACCACCCACTACACAGGACAGGAGTAAAATTCGAGATCACCCCGTCATCTACCCACACGTTGGCTCAGTAATTGGGTGGTTTGCAGGCTACAGGGCGGCTGTCGTGAGGACTGGACAGGGGAACAAATGTCGTGATGAGCTTATGAAAGCCCTTACTGAATCGTTTCCAAATGGCAAGGTAATCATTGGAGCTGGTATAGCATACGCTAACAACCGAAAACGCAAGTTTGCAGATGTCCTCATTTCAGACCAGGTAGAAAACTTTGTCCAGTACAAGAAGGAAGGAGATGAAATCACAAACCGTGGTCCACGTGAAGAGATTGACGCAAACGTACAGAGAATCTTTGAGAATCCAGCAAGAGATTGGACAGACATGCAGTGTTTCACTTGTGCAGACAATGGCCGAACATCGGTTGCCCACATTGGTTGTATTGTCAGTGCCCCGACACTTATTAGAGATGATGTTCTGAGGGACCAACTGATGAAACACACTCCAAATGCCATCGGGGGTGAAATGGAGGGGTGGGTTCTTCTTGAGCTAAAGAGGACTCTAAGAGGTCAACACGATATTGAAGTCATTATCATAAAGGGTATTGCTGATTATGGTGACCTTTCAAAAGGAGATAAATGGCAGTGGACTGCTGCCAAAGCAGCTATGGATTGCATTCACTACTGCCTTAAGAAAAGTGGAGGCATTGAGTTCAGCGGTAAGGCAACTGTAATCACTTTATCTAGAATAACGATGCCAAATACCACTACAAATTCCATTAGGGGAATGGATAATGAATTCACATTGTGACTGAGTATGGTACATGTAGCTGACTAGATGGTGTAAAATACGTAAGTGCATTAGGCTATGCAAAATTAGTTTCTCAACTTTCCATGATAGAAACAGAAATGCTATTATTTGTCGTGAACAGCTAGAGTGGGACATTTGTTAGTTTACTGTGAACCAGAATGGAGTACTGCCTCAAAGAAGACAAGTTAAAAACAGCCTCCCATAAGGTATGCACTCATTGACAAGTGACTCCACACAACAGCAGCATAGACAAAAGTAAACTGCACAAGATATTATCAAGACATGTATATTGGCTATACATCTAAATTAGCAATCGGCTTTCGGATTCACAAGTTCTAGTTTACAACAATCGAAAAACAAGAATACTTAATCTTTGAACTCTGTAGGTCCCTTTCCCATGCCTCCTCACAGATGAAGCAATAGGTGGGTGTGCCAGAGGCATGTGGGCGGGGTTAAGAAACTAATGATATGGTTTTTCCTGACCTTCTGTATGGGCATTAACCTTTATGCCCTTTTCCTTCTATATACACAATCACTCATGCATGCAGCCAATGATATTGCAAAGAGTGAAGAATTAAGACCAATGTGCACGTGAACAACAGAACCACTGTAGAGATGTTTTATAAGAGAACACTTCCAAATTTTTATTTAGTCAGCAACTAATTTTGTAACCTTTTTTGTCTTCCTACAGTCTTTTGACTGCAATTACCAACATCTTCTCAATCAGCATGTGCATGGGACATTATGGCATGTCTTAGTCACATAAAACCACGGGCGAACAGCATCTCTTACAACAAACACTTCCAAAAGCATTGGTACGTATATAACATGCTTGAAAGATAAACTGGTCGGAGAATACATAGATGGGGAACTACACACAAAAGGAGAACATGATTGACAATGCCACACACTAATACACTCAACAGAACTCAGGCTACATTTAAGTCTTTCTCTGAAGAATAAGAGCATTGAGGAGGTTAGCATCAGTGAGTGTCTGTGTATCATCAGTCAGTTCTCTCCTTGTCATGAGAACATAGCTGGCAGCTGCTAGGTCAGGTCGAGAGCTGATGGTGTTGTCAAAGAAGTCAAGAGAATGTCACTTCTTGTGCACACACACAACCAGTAAGTACATACATTAGTCTTCTCTCACTTTAGCAGTTTCCTCACCCACACATCATGAGTCAAGTGATCATACAATGGACCTGGGGCAAATTTTCTCCTGACAGCCACAACGTAGATAAAGACAGTTCTCACACATGACTATCCATAATTCCAAATTATTTATTGTATAATGCTGTTAGTCTAGACACTCTCACCCGCACACCAGACAGTGAGTCAAGTGGTTATACAACAGGCCTTCCCTCCTATTGGCCACAATATTTAGCGTTTATCACTCACATTTACAGACAATCTACAGACATGGCATATACATACTTGATATAGTAACAGAGAGAATGTCCAATGAGACAATGCAAAGATCTCCAATGGTATGGGTGTGGTTAAACTTCTCTCTCAACCTGGTGTGAAAGTATACATGTAGCAAGAGACTAACCATCTTACTTTCGTTCCCATGGAGCCTCAGGGTCAGGGGACTAGTCTCATCTGGGAACATGCTATCAATTCACATGATTGTATAAAACTCTCATTGGGACTATACAAAAGAAAAGAAGTGGATGATCAGGATTGGAATTTACACAAAAGTAACCAATGAACACCCTACAATTATTACACACAGCTTCTTTAGAACACTACTTCCATGCTAGTTTTTCTGTCTTCTGAGTGATGAAAGCATTGAAGAGTTCAGCAGCAGCAAGGGTCTGTGCATCATCTTTCAGTTCCTTCTCAGGATACGAGGTTACGAGGGTGTAGCTGGAGGCAGCTAGTTCAGGTCGAGAGCTGATGGTATTGTCAAGGAAGTTGAGAGCAACCAATGAGACCTACTTTTACTTTACCCAGAGTAAGAGAGGGATACACGTTGAACTTTGCTACATGT
This sequence comes from Agelas oroides, assembly GCA_949130485.1. Classification (NCBI taxonomy): domain Eukaryota; kingdom Metazoa; phylum Porifera; class Demospongiae; order Agelasida; family Agelasidae; genus Agelas; species Agelas oroides. The sequence continues at coordinate 9,008,118 of OX422190.1, forward strand.
AACCAGACAGCTCATTCACAACTAATTAAAGCTATATATATATATATATATATATATATATATATTTTATATATTATGCTGGCTTAGTTACTAGTGTTGAGGTGGCTTCTGACTCAGAACTGTAGGGGTGTGTGGCTTATGAGTCCAGCCACACCCGGAGGACATGCAGTGTGTATCCAGTGGGCAGTCTCAAGGTTTTTGGACTAGTCTTGTTCCTAGATTCTCAGTGTGCACACATGTACCGTCCTGAGAGTGTGGGAACAAGACTATTTTTGGACTACATAGCTTGGTTGGCAGGTCTGTACATGGCTTTCTGTGCTGGTGTGTCACCACAAATACAAGAGTGTGGGTGGTAGAAATTTCACAAAAGTGACATCCCTAGCTGGCCTGCAAGCTAATTTATGCTCTGTCAGCCGTCCTTTGTTAGCCCTTTAAACACTGAATTTTTTTCACTGGAGATTAGTTTTAGCCTAAACATGCCTTTAACGCACCGTATCTCCATTTGTGTCAAAGCTCTGACTCCAAAACTGAGCCCAACTCCACTTCCAGCCTTAGCAAGCAGACACGTGACCTTAACCACGCCCCCTCATTAACGAGCATGCAATGGTCAGCACTCTCGATTGGCAAACACCCGCTTAGAGCCCAAGAAGCCTTCCCTGCCAGAAATGAACCCCCTGAAAGGTGAGAGTAGCATTTTCTAAGCCTGCTCATGCAGCCAGGCCAAGAGTTGGCCCACCCGGTGCCAACCACGGTCCTTTTGCAGCCAAGCCTAGCAGCTGCCATGTGCACAGCACCCTGCGGGTGACCCCACCTACCTCCCCCTGTCCCACCCTTTCTGCTGATGCAGAACCTGCGCGCCAGCGCGCAGAGACTATCTTTTCTGCGCAGTGCGCAGTATGACGTTATCAAAAGTGTACTATAGGGTTTAAAGGGTTAATAAGTGTTTTCTAATGCTTATTTAAACAAACATAACCCTTCCTTATAGCTAGCTACCACTATATGAATCTTTTTACCAAAATACTGACAATGAACACACAAGTTGTGGAAGCATAAGGTAAATAGCATAGCCAATAGGCCCGTTAAAAAGCACAATGTACACAATAACATGTAAGTTGTGGTAGCTAGTAAGCAGTGACTGAAAGGATACCATGAGATAAAGTGGCGGAGATCTCCAACAGTGTGGGAGTGGTTAAATGTCTCTATCAAACTGTGTGAAGAAATCATCAATTTAATTATACCTGAACATGACTCAAGGAGGGATTCAGACATGAATTTATAGAATAGGCCCCTAAAAGTGCAGTTCATATGTGTTGCAAGAGCACTAAATCTCTTAATTTGGAACAATGGCTACATGATTTACCGGGTTTCATACAGGATTTTGTGGAATTCTGGACATATTAAAGACAAGTAATGTCAGATTCAGCTATAATGCATTAAGTCTGTAATTATCCTATTGTAGCTGTTGAGGCAATTAGGATTTTTAAATTTCTTGGGGGGCGGAAATCCCAGTGCAATGGCTACATGGTTTAGTAACAATGGTATAGGGAGAAGCAGCTCAGAGCACCTGGAGTTTTTCTGGGTGAGGCAAGCCTAATAATACATCGTGTTGCTAAGAAGGCACCAAATGTGACCTCAGAACACCTAAAAACTTCTGAGGGATGGGGAGCTTGCTTTCAGCCAGACCCCTTCTACATAGCTGACAGCTACATAGACAGGTGCTCTTTCTGACTTCCCTCCCTATCAAAGTGATTTTCTAGACTGATTTCACCATACTTCAAAATTTTGTGACTTCAGTGAAGAGTGGAAGTTATATCCCCACCACATGTTCGTACATACTAAGCCAGATGGTCAGCCATAACTCACTTGGATCCATCTGCCAGCTTGATTTTTACTTTGGTGGTGGGTTCAGAGGGGTCAACAATGACATAAAAAGGCTGCTGCTTACTGTGTGTGTGTGTGTGTGTGTGTGTGTGTGTGTGTGGTTGGAGATATTACATGCTTGCTGGGGTTACCTGGAGATATGATGAGGACTGCTATCTCATACATGCATTTCACTACAATTTAACAATGAGACTGGTGCGATATTTCTCCCTGCAATGTGCTTATGAGATAGCCCAAGAGCACATGATGATAGAGGCTTTACATGGTGCTTCCACCTCAGCATGCAATATTGATCCAATACTTGTTAAGTATCGTAAGTTCCTGAAAATACGCTCCCTTCGAGCAAACGCCCTCCCCCCTCTTTAACCCCCAAGTTCTTTCATAGGTATTTTTCTCTCGTGTAAACGCCCCGTATCGAGCGTCTTTTGAACATGCTTTTGGTTTTAGTGAGCTTTTTGTTCAGATGTGTTCGTAAACACATACACAAGATGACTACAGCCTTGTTCATTGGCCACCGCCAAGTTTTTTGTTACACACACTAGGAACGCGAGCTTATGCTGTGTCGTCCCCTGTCACCACTGACGATGCAAGTTGCTTCGATACCTCTGGGCTTAATCAATACAAGCGCCGCTGATTTCCAGTAGTACACATTCAGCGAAGCTGCCCTCTTTCCAGTTGTCGCAATTGTCGACCTTGCACGTATTAAAGATTGTGAGGAATGGAGTATGCACGAGACGAATTGAATATTCAAGCAAACACCCCCTCCCCAATTTTGCCACAAAGTTGTGTGCAAAAAGGGGGGCCTTGTATAAATTTGACATATCAACTACCTGTGCTACCATTATGAAAATTGCCCACCTGGATTTCTCCTCTACTCCCTTGCCCTCCAGGTAGTGTTTGACTGTGGTTGCAAGTTTTTTACACTGAAAACCACTGAACTGTATG